>CM076580.1:427153895-427720295 GCA_034641835.2 Pinus albicaulis | reverse complement strand
CATGGAAAACTCGATGTACTCGCGAAGAAGCAGGAAGCTCCAATTTGTATGCCATAGTACCAATCTTTTGCAACACCTTGTAAGGACCATAGTACTTTGGCGATAATTTATTATCCTTCCTTGCTTGCTTGAGGGACATTTGTTTGTATGGTTGTAGCCGTAAAAATACCCAATCTCCTACATCAAAACTTCTCTCGCTACGATGTTGATCTGCCTGTTGTTTCATTCGATTTGTGCCAAATTCAGGTTATCCTTTAAGAGTTGGAGAACTTCTTGCTGATGCTCGATGTGATCTTCCACTGCTTGAACCTTCGAATTTTCCCTTAAAGATGATGTGATGGATGGTGGATGATATCCATAAAGTGCCATAAATGGGGTCATTTTTGCTGCAGTATGGAAGGAAGTGTTGTACCACCATTCAGCAAGAGGTAACCACTTGACCCATTGTGTTTGTTTATCAGATACAAAACAACGAAGATATCCTTCCAAACATTTATTTATTATCTCAGTTTGACCATCAGATTGAGGATGATAAGATGAGCTATGAGCTAATTGAGTACCTAAACAAGAAAATAACTCCGTCCAAAAATTTCCAGTAAAAATGGGATCTCTGCCGCTCACAATAACCCTTGGGCTTCCATGTAGCTTTTGAATTCTGTTTATAAATGTAGTAGCAACTGTACTTGCTTTAAATGGATGAGATAATGCACAAAAGTGTGCATACTTGGTAAGTCTATCAACTACCACCATGATGACACTCTTTCCTTCGGACTTAGGTAAACCTCTGATAAAATCCATTGAAATCTCCTCTCAACGTTGACTTGGAATGCATAAAGGTTGTAGAAGTGTCGGGGTCTTAATTGTTTCCACTTTATTCTGCTGGAAAACCAAACATTCCGCCACAAACTTTTGAATATCAGATTTAAGGCCATCCCAAAAAAATTCTTTCTTCACCGTGTGGTAAGTTTTTAAAAATCCTGAGTGTCCTCCTAAAGGAGAAGTGTGCAATTCCAGAAGAATCTTTTGTTTTAGTTGGGAATTCTTACAAAGATATAAGCGATCTTCGTACCATAAGGAATCATTTTTCCAACTAAATGTATCAGATGTACTAGGATCTTGCTGCAACTTTTGAATGAGTATCCATACATCTTTGTCCTTCTTCCATTCATCTCTTGCTTCATTTATCCAATCTGGTTGGATAATAGAAATGGCACAAAGCAATGCTTCCACCTCTTCATTCTTTCTTGAGAGTGCATCTGCAACAACATTCAGCTTTCCTTTTTTGTAGATTATTTCAAAGTCATAACCCAACATCTTTGTGACCCATTTTTGTTGTTCTTCCGACGATAGTCTTTGTTCCAAAAAGTGTTTAAGACTATCATGATCAGTTTTTACCTTGAAGTGTCTTTCCATTAGGTAAGTTCGCCATTTCTTTAGTGCATGTAGTATTGCTAACATTTCCTTCTCATAAATAGGTTTCTGTAAATACTTTCCTTTGATTCGACGACTTTCAAAAGCAATGGGTCTTCCTTCCTGCATTAAAACTGCACCAATTCCATTTCCTGAGGCATCACATTCCACAATAAAGGTTTTTGTGAAGTCTGGTGTAGCTAAGACCGGTGCTAGGCACATTGCCTCTTAAGACGTTCAAAGGCCTTAGTTGCTTCAGGAGTCCATGAAAATGCATCTTTCTTCAATAATGTTGTTAGAGGTGCTGCTATTCTCCCATAATTCTTAACAAACTTGCGATAATACCCCGTTAACCCGAGAAATCCTCGCAACTGCTTTATGGTTGTGGGAACTTTCCATTCCTTAATGGCTTTAATTTTGTTAGGGTCCACTTTAACACCCTCGTGAGATACAATATGACCCAGATATTCCACCTCTTGTACTCCAAAGAAACATTTGGACTTTTTTTCATATAATTGCTTCTCCTGCAATAGTTTGAGCACCCTGTCAACATGTTCAACATGATCCTTCCAAGACTTGCTGTAGATTAGTATATCATCAAAAAATACTAGCACAAATTTTCTAAGGAAGGGCTTGAAAATGGAATTCATCAACCCTTGAAATGTAGAAGGTGCATTGGTAATGCCAAAAGGCATGACCAAAAATTCATAATGACCCTCATGAGTTTGAAATGTTGTTTTTGGAATATCTTCAGTCTTCATTCTAATTTGATGATATCCCGAACGAAGATCCAACTTGGTAAAATAAATTGCTCCATGTAATTCATCCAATAATTCATCAATCACAGGAATGGGAAATTTGTCTTTAATGGTGAGCTTATTGAGCTCCCTATAATCCCGACACATTCACCATGATCCATCCTTCTTGTGTACCAATACTACAGGAGCAGAGAAAGAACTTTGACTAGGTTGAATTATACCCGCCTCTAACATTTCTGCAATCATACGTTCAATTTCGCTCTTTTGGAAGTAAGGATATCTATAAGGCCTGATGTTTGGAGGAACACTTCCTGAATCAAATGAATAGCATGATCATGATCACGAATAGGTGGGAGTCCTTTGGGAGTTTCAAACACCTTGGAATGATTGTCCAAGACTTGTTGGAGATCTGCAAAAATAGATGATTTTGATGTTGGAACTTCTAGTGAGCATAATTGTGCAATTACGCCTCGTTGTTCTTTCTTTAGAAGCTTTGTCGTGACATTAGAGCTTATTATCCTTCCTGGCTTCCCCGCAATACCCCGTAATTCAACTTCCTTTCCTTCTGAAAAAAATTTCAAGAAAAGTTCTTGAAAATTAAAAGCTACCGTCCCCAAAGATTATAACCATTGTACTCCTAGTACAACATCAGCACCTCCCATAGGAATGGAAAGCATTGGACTTGTCAACACATATTCCCCCATGGTTAGCTTGATATTATGGCATTTTCCAGAGCAATTTATAGTTCCTCCATTTGCAACCATCACTTGACATTCTGGTGCTGGGTATAGGAAACAATTGAATTCCTTGGCTACCTTATAATGAATAAAATTATGGGTGCTACCTGAATCAATCAACACTATTACCCTTTTCTTCTTTATATGTCCTTCTATCTTGAGAGCTTGAGGAGTGGTAATTCTGTCATGACATTAGAGCTTATTATCCTTCCTGGCTTCCCTTCAATACCCCGTAATTCGACTTCCTTTCCTTCTGAAAAAAATTTCAAGAAAAGTTCTTGAAAATTAAAAGCCACCGTCCCCAAAGATTGTAACCATTGTACTCCTAGTACAACATCAGCACCTCCCATAGGAATGGCAAGCATTGGACTAGTCAATACATATTCCCCCATGGTTAGCTTGATATTATGGCATTTTCCAGAGCAATTTATAGTTCTCCATTTGCAACCATCACTTGACATTCTGGTGCTGGGTATAGGAAACAATTTAATTCCTTGGCTACCTTACAATGAATAAAATTATGGGTGCTACCTGAATCAATCAACACTATTACCTTTTTCTTCTTGATATGTCCTTCTATCTTGAGAGTTTGAGGAGTGGTAATTCATACCAGTGCATTACACGATATGGTCGGATTCATTTCTTCCTCTTCTAGGGCTGGTTCCTGGTGTATATCCTCTTCTTGTTCATTTTCTTCTTCCTCTTCACAATCTATGTAAAATAATTTCTTCTCAGCACACTTATGACCTTTAGTGTATTTGCTATCACAACCGTAGCAAAGCCCTTTTGCTCTTTTTTCTTCCAATTGTTGTGGTGTCAACCTTGTAGGTTGTGGAAATCTAGGCGTAGCAACACTTCCTTCTTTATAGAATTGAGTGGTAGGCTTCCTTGTCGCCATAATTTTACATTCAACTTTTCTTGCCAACCCGAATGCCTTCTCCAATGAATCAGGTTCCAAAACGCGAACTTCATGTTGGATGTTATCCTTTAAAGTGCCTATGAAGAGATCAATCCTGTGTTCCTCTGGAATATCAGTTACCCTTATATTCAATTTTTGGAAGTCCTCAATGTGTTGCCCCACTAAACCCTTTTGCTTGAGATTTATCAATTGGCTAAAGAAGGTGTTGCTCTTTGTATCCTCATAATGTGCTATCATTTCCTCCGTAAAAATTGACCAAGTGACAATTTTTTTATGGGAGCAAAGCCATCGATACCATACAAATGTATTTTGTTCTAAATGTAAAGTTGCAATGCGTACTTTTTGTGTGTTTTGCACATTATTGAGATCAAAATATTGCTCCATCTGTAGTATCCATGTTACAGGATCCTTTCCATCAAACTTCCTCATATCCATTTTTGGAATATGGTGGTTCTTCCCGCCAACATTCGAGTTTATGAAATCACGATTAACATTTATTTTTTTCTCATCATGAGGTTCTTCTCCTATATTTCCATCATTAGGAATCATTTCTGGTTTTAAGCTTGTCATCAAGCCTTCCATGTATGCTTTTAGATCACTCTTCATGTTTTCCATGTTGTCTTTCATGTCATCCATCTTAGCTTCCATGCCATCCATTTTAGCTTCCATGCCTTTCTTCAAACCGTCCATCTTCACTTCCATGCCTTTCTTCAAAACTTCCATTTCATTTTTTGTTGCTCTTTGCGAGAGTGAAAACTGTTGCATTTGCTCTTGTAATTTTGATAGATCATGTTGCAATTCTTCATCTTCATGAGTCATAGTAGAGCCTTCTGAAGGCTTAATTGGTGTTGAATTCTTTTTAGGGGCCATTTTAGAATCCAATATTGATATCTATTCTACAATATTCCCTTGGAATCAATTCAACTTGATTCTTCAAACAAGATTTATGCAATTCGGAAAAAAAATACACACCTTTTACTAGCTTTTAGGAGATCGATATTGAAATTGAATTATCTCTGTAATTGAAAATCTTCAATATCTGAAATTCAGCCCTGTAGTAGCCCTCTGAAGCTTCTTTCAAATGCCACAGGTCTGACCTGATTTTGATTCTCCAAGACAAAGTTGTGTCCAATCTCCCACAATGACCTAATTCTGGACTGGTTCAGTAGAGCGAACTTGTACGACTTGCCACGTGTCACTGTTTTGTCCTTTGTCTCTGAAATTGATAGCCAAGAAACTAAAGGCCGTGTACTTGCGACCACTTTTGACGGCACTCCAATCCAATCTTCAGAGAGAGAGTTATTGAACTTTTCCCACGATCACCTCTTTGAGATGAAATTCAGGAGCCTGAAAAAGCACTACCTTCCACAGATCATATCTCCAAAAATATTGCGAACCAAGCTCTGAAATTTTTTTATGAATTTCCTCAGGATTTTAGCTTCGCACCATATGAATTTCAGATTCTGAACCTTCGTAGAAAAAAATTTATAGCGCAAATGCCACGATGACCTGTTTAGGAGCCTGAAAAAATACCTGACTTCCACAGATCATATCTCCGAAATTATTGCGAACCAAACTCTGAAATTTTTATACAAGCTTCCTCAGGATTTTTTCTTTGCACCCTAAAAATTTCAGCTTCTGAAACTTCGTAGAAAAAAAGTTATAGCGAAAATGCCACGATGACCTGTTTGGAGCAGCGAAACCCTAGAATCCAAAGCTCTGATACCAAATGTTGTGTAACCAGCTCCAAAAATAGAAGAAAAAAGATATCAACGCTTTAGAAATAAGCCACTTCGAGGGGGAAACCTCCAATACATTACATAAATGAACAATTCTTGGATGATACAATTTACAAAACCTCCTTTCTATATATAGGAGTCCATGTGGCCATAATGTAATCCTAGTGGGCCACAATGTAATCCTAGCCGACCTAACAATAATAATTTAAGGGCACAATAATAACAAAAATGGGTTTACACTAACAATAATAAGGGGCTATACTAGTGATATAGGGACCTAACAAACTATGTTATTTTCATAATACAAGGATCGTGTTCATAGTTCTAGTATCTTCTTAATGTGTATATTGTCAGCTAGGATCTCGACTGAATATTTTGCAGATGGCCCCTACACAGGAGGAGGTTTTTCGTTAATTGGTTTAGTTTAATTCTTTACTCTTTTTTTTCAATTTCCTGAGTAGATTAATATTGTGTTGCAACTTTTAAATCAATATCATAGAATTAATTCATGAATGTTTTATTTGCATCAATGATAGAATGAATGTGTAATATTTTCTTTCCTAGAACATCTCAAGAAGGTAGATTCATCTATTTTACAATTGGATTAAGTTTGAGGAAATAGAGCTCACAGTTGTTTAGTTTCCTTTCACGTTCTATTATTTACTTTCCTAGATAAAATCTTCAATCACTTTATAATTGGGTGTTCCTAAAGATCAAGCTAAGAAGGTGACCTGTCATACTTCACAATTGGGTGCTCGAATGTCTAACCTATGCAATCATTGATCTTTGATTTTACATGCTTTTTCATTGTCTTCTAGATTAAGATCCTCGGTCAATTGTATAATTGGGTGTTCCTAAATGTCATGCCAAGAAGGTGCCTTGTCATACTTCAGAATTGGGTGCTTGAATGTCTAACCTATGCAATTATTGAGTTTTCCCTTTACATACTTTAATTTATTTCCTATATTTAAAGACTAAAGTATAATCGGTTTCTTGTACATCATCTCAAGAGGGTGATTCTATCATACTTCCATATTGGATGCTAGAGTGATTGAACATACCTTAGTTGTTTTATTTTACATAATTTAATTGCTTTCCTAGACTTAAATTTTCAAAACTAATGTTTAATCAGTTGCTTGTACATCATTTCAAGAGGGTGATTCTATCATACTTCCTTATTTAATGCTGGAGTGATTGAACATACATTAGTTTTTTTTCTTTTGAAATATGCTTTCATCTAGAGTAGCATTGAAATATCAAATTTCAGTTATAAGATTCATATCCATGGAATAGGACTAATGTTAAATTATAAGTCATTAGAATAGACATTCTATTTAGATCAGATTCTAACCAGTCAATAGCTTTTGATTCATTTTTATGCAAATTAGTTTAACTTAAGAACACTTCCTTTTCTTCCTTCTTTCAATTTTTGTCTTATACATATCAATTTCACTAGATTCAATTAATTCTTTTCATAGTTTCCATTTCTTGAGATAAAAATTTAGACATAAAACACAAAACACCTTAAAAAAAACATAAAAATACATACAACAAATTAAGAAGAAGGTTAAATAAAGACATATAGTGCATCACACTTCATCATCTCACAAACCTCGGTTGATAATTTATGTAAGAAATTTAAGACATTAAATTGCCTAAACATTTTGGCGCCATTGTCGGGGAAGTGTGATTAGGTAGCCTCATTTCTTACATCCAAAAAAATGATATGTGTAGGGAAATATATTCTGGGGGTATATTCATAGCTAGAGGCAGAATTTTAATTCCTACAACACCACTCACTCAACCTAGACCACGTAGTGATACACCACCATATCAAACTAATATTCCATACTTCACTAGACATAGACTTCCTAAAGTCTTAAGGTCATAAATACAATTAGGAGGATCTCGTACTTCATCCACTGAGGTAGTCTTAGAGGAAGAAGATCCTATATATCCAACAGAAGGAGTAAGCTTTTCCACCTCTATAGGGGAACATATTTTAGCTAAAGAGTTAGAAATTCCTAGTGGAGAAGAAGAAGAAGAACCTTTCTTCAACATTCCATGAATAGAAGAACTGGGGAAAGAGAAATTAACCTTACAAATTGAACCTTATATTAGCTCTGAATAATCTATAATGGCAGGAAGAGGAGAAGGAGGAGGAGGAGAAGGAGAAGGAAAATTTCTAAATGGATAAAATCTATTGTTTGGAGGAAGAGGTGGAGGACGAGGTAGAGGGATTGTAGGAGGAGGTAGAAGAGGTGAAGAAAATAGTAGAAATAGGGAAATTGATAGTTATTTTTCATTTCCTATAATAGATGGAGATACAAATGCCACAATGAAAAATATCTCACCTTCTGTCCTTCCAAATTTCCATGGATTAAAAAGTGAAGATTGTGAAACCTTTTTTTTTGAATTTGAATTTTTGTGTAGATATTATCATTATTTACAAGAATCTCCAAAACTTGAGCTATTTCCTTCAAAACTGAAAGGATTAGCTTTAAAATGGTTCATGGTTTTAGTCACACGGACTATTAGGACTGTAGGTTTTAACCCTGAACAGAAATTATCTACACACGAATCTTACAACAGAAAATAAACAATAGCGAGAGCATAAAACATAAAACAGATAAACACAGAGATTTTCCCCTGGATCCCAAATCGGGAAGACCAGCTTGATTTTTCATTATATTCCTTTTAGTGTTACAACACATATATATACATGAAGACACATGAACCCTAATCCATTAACCCCGGATTAGAACAACCGTAGTTCAGTTCCCTCGACCGGATCGACAAAATACCAGAAGTCAAACCATCGAACCCCAAAGCTACGCAAAACCATGCACAAAACCACATCCGCCTATGCGAGTGGGTCCGCACAAAACCAATTTTAATGGGCGCCGCCCCCCCGACCCCAATGGTGGGGACTGTCACTGTGACCCCCCCGCCTACGCCCCGACGCAACATACAAAACAAGGTAATAATCGAAAGAATATAACACATACCCAACATTCTCCTGATTTTGCTGTTTTCTTCTGGCTGTGGGGCTACAGAGAGCGAAAAATGGGCTAATCAACACCCATTGCTTCTCTACACCAAGAGAACTTCTGAGTGCTCACAGACTTCGTCAATGCATCTGCAACATTCTTCAAAGTGTCCACCTTTACCAGCAACACCCTTTTAGCCTTAACCATATCTCTAACAAAGTGATATTGAACATCAATGTGCTTTGTCTTTGAATGGTAAGCAGGGTTCTTAGCCAAGAAAATTGCACTTTGGCTATCACAGTCTATCCTTATAGCTTGCTGTACCAACCCCATACTCAAACACAATCTCTGCAACCAAACTGCTTCCTTGCTTGCATGAGTGGCTGCTATGTATTCTGCCTCTGTAGTTGAAAGAGCCACTACAGACTGTCTTTTACTCATCCAACTGACTGCGACTCCAAATAGGCTAAACACATACCCACTTGTAGATCTTCTTTGGTCCAGATCTCCAGCCCAGTCTGCATCAACAAAACCACGAATGTCCAACATTCTTTCCAATCCTGGTCTTCCCTGGTAGCACAAGCCATAATCACTAGTGCCACGTAAATATCCGAAAACCCGCTTCACTACTGTCCAATGCTCCTTCCCTGGGTTTGACATAAACCTGCTCAATACTCCCACTGCATGTGCAATGTCTGGTCTAGTACAGACCATTACATACATCAGGCTACCCACTGCACTTGCATATGGAACACGAGACATATACTCCTCTTCTTCTTGTGTCTTGGGACACTGTTCAACAGATAGCTTTACACCTATAGGAATAGGAACATTCACCGGTTTACTATCCTGCATATTGAACCTCTGCAATATAGTCTCGACATACTTCCTCTGGTTTAACCAGAGCTTCCTCTTTGCCCTATCTCTCTTAATTTCCATGCCCAAAATATAGTTTGCAGCACCCAGATCCTTCATGTCGAATTTGGAGAACAGTTGGGTCTTCAAATCTTGGATAATTTCTTTGTCATTTCCAATCAACAACATATCATCCACATACAAGACCAAATAAATAACACGGTCAACAATTAATTTAAAATAAACACAGTGATCCTCCTTGCTTCTGGTGAAGCCAAGTCCCCGTATATAGGTATCAAATTTCTGCCTCACATCCGTGACCGTTAACCTATACAAGAGACTCTACTCTGTGCATACCGCTTACCTTCACCTACCACCTTCGTGCTAAGTCGGCGAGATCTTCTAGATCCCCGTGAAGAAATGTTGTCTTCACATCCATCTGTTCTATCTCAAAATCAAATGCAGCAGCAAAAGATAAAAGTAATCTAATAGAAGTAACTTTGGCAACAGGAGAAAAAATATCACCAAAATCAATTCCCGGCACCTGGGAATAACCTTTCGCTACCAACCGAGCTTTGTATTTCTCCACCTTGCCTTCTACATTCATCTTCTTCTTAAACACTCATTTGCTCCCAATGGGCTTCCTTCCAGCCGGCAACTCCACCAGATCCCATGCATCGTTTTTGTGCAAGGATGCCATTTCATCAACTATGGCCTCCTTCCAGAGTTTTCCATCCTCTGAATCTACTGCCTCCCTGACAGTTCTGGGTTCATCATCAGTTATAGTTAAGGCAAAACCTGAACAGAAAGCAGATGGACTATACCTTTCCGGTTGCCTTCTTTCCCGAACTGATCTTCTCAAAGCTGGAGTTTGTGGCTCTTCATCTTCTGAGTCTTCTTCTGTTGTAGAGTCTGATTCATCCTCCTTTAGCTCAAACTCTATCTTCTCAGGTTCCTTCGGTATGATTTCATGTTTAACAACATCTTTCACCTCTCTAAACACCACATCTCGGCTGCACACAACCTTCCTTGTTTCTGGGTTCCAAAGCTTGTAACCCTTTAAACCATCCTTATACCCAATAAAGATGCACCTTTCAGATTTATTATCCAACTTGGTCCTTTTCTCCTTTGGAACATGTACATATGCATCACATCCAAATACCCTTAGATGTGAAAGAGAGGGTTTTTTACCAGTCCATACCTCATGTGGAGTCTTATCCTCCAACGCTGATGAAGGTGATCTGTTAAATAAGTAACATGCAGTCTCCACTGCCTCTGCCCAGAATTCTTGTCCTAACCCGGTACCACTGAGCATGCTTCTTGCCTTTTCCATCAGTGTTCTATTCATTCTTTCTGCAACTCCATTTTTCTGAGGTGTGTATGGAGTAGTCTTCTATCGTGCTATACCACACTTCTTATAGAACTCTTCAAATTCCTTCTTGCAGAACTCCCCACCATTATCTGTCCTCAACACCTTTATCTTCTTCTCTGTCTGGTTTTCCACCAGAGCCTTAAATTCTTTAAATTTGTCAAAGACTTCAGATTTCTTCCTCAAGAAATATATCCATGTATTCCTTGAGAAGTAATCTATGAATGAAACATAGTACACAGACTTTCCCAGTGATGGAACTGACACAGGCCCAAACACATCACTGTGCACAAGTTCTAATATCTTATTTGCCCTCTTAGCACTAGAAGGAAAACTCACCCGATTCTGCTTCCCATATACACAATGTTCACAGAAATCGAAATCCAGAGAACAATTAGACATACCTTCTACCATACCATCTCTATGCAGTATCCGAAGGCCCTTCTCTCCAATATGTCCAAGCCTTTGATGCCATAACATGGTCTTTTTTCCAGAGACAGCTAGGCTTTCCGCTCCACTTTCAGGAACCACATAACTGTTACACCCATCAATAACAAAGTACCTTAGAAGCCAAAGGTAGTTCCACCGAACTCCCCGCATTAATACCGTTAGCTCCCCCAACCATCTTGCAGGCATCTTTCTCGAACACTATTTTTACACCTTCATCATCCATCTTGCTTACAGAAATCAGATTTCTGGCCAATGCAGGAATATGCATAACACCAGGAAGTGTTCTAATCCTTCCACTCTGCAGCTTCAGCTTGACCTTTTCCACGTCTCGATGATCTCCGGGCCCTCCCATCATCCTGAGAAGACATCACCACCATCACATTATTCGCAGAACCACCTCCGCTATGGGGAGGGTGGCAGATGCACTGAGCTGTCTAAACAGACTCATGAGTCCACATGCGGTGTCGGAATAAAGGCCACACATCCCCACCTTCATCCGAGGTGGTTTTTGCCTCTACGATGAGCATCATCGCATCCTATGTTTCCCGTGAGCTTTAGATCGGAATCCTTTTGTAGTGCTCCTCTTTCCGCATTTCAAAGACACCTTTACAAACTTTCCAGGAGATTTAGATCTCCCTCTAGATTTAGATCTCCCACTCGAAACCTTATTCTTGTTTATGTTTTGGGGCCTTCCTCGTACAGATAAGGCATCTCCATTCCGACCCTCCATATTTCTCCATCTCATTTCCTTTGACAGCAAGGCTGAGATAATGACATCAAAATTCAAGGTAGTTGTATTGCTACCTATTGCAATAACCAGACTATCCCACGAGTCTGGTAGAGAACACAACAAACTGATGCACTTATCTTCATCCGAGATTTTAATATCAACAGATGACAGCTGACTTACCACAGTATTGAAGGTGTTCAGATGCTCTGTCACTGAGTCTCCATCCTTCATCCTCAGGTTATACAGCTTTTTCCGCAGGAACATCTTATTCACCAGAGACTTAGATTGGTACAAAGTCCCAAGTTTTTCCCACAAATTCTTCACCGTAGCTTCCCCAGATACATTCAACAATACTGAATCTGACACACACAACCGTATTGTGCTCTTAGCCTTCCGATCCAGTTTCTTCCAGTCTTCATCTCACATTGCCGTTGGTTTAGTACCTGGATCTACCGCGATCCACTGATCTTTATCCACCAGCAGATCCTCCATCTTGAGCTTCCACAACTCAAAACTCTGACCATTAAATTTCTCGATCTCTATCTTTCCGCCGCTCGCCATATTATTTCACCGCAAGAATCGATCCCGCAGATCTCCCACTGCACAGGGTCTACCACAGGCCCGAGCAAAAAACCCTCAACAACAAAGGCGTCCCCTTGAAGCCGAAACAGCTTCGATACCAAATGTAGGTTTTAACCCTGAACAGAAATATCTACACACGATTCTTATAACAGAAAATAAACAATAGCAAGAGCATAAAACATAAAACAGATAAACACAGAGATTTTCCCCCGGATCCCAAATCGGGACGACCAGCTTGATTTTTCATTATATTCCTTTTAGTGTTACAACACATATATATACATGCCGGAGCATACATAAACCCCAATCCATTAACCCTGGATTAGAACATAACCGTAGTTCCCTTTACCGGATCTACAAAAATACCAGGGGCCGAAAACCATCGAACCCCAAAACCATGTGCAAAACCATGCACAAAACCATGGGTGGATCCGCCTATGAGTGGGTCCACACAAAAAACAAATTTTGGCCGGGGCGCTGCCCCGGACCCCAATGGTGGGGACTGCTTCGCCCCTCGTGACCCCCCAGCTACGCCCGACGCAACATACAGCGCGTGGGGCTAATCGTGGAAAGAATATAACACATACCCAACAAGGACATGGAATGACATGAAGAAAGCATGTTTAGAAAGATATTTGGATTATTGTATACCCATTAATCACAAGGATGAAGTATTCAAAATGATGCAAAAAGAGGATGATATTTTGGAGGATTTAATTGAAAGATTCAATTATAACATAAAAAGAGCTAAAATGAATCATTTAGATCAATATACCTATAAGGTATTTCATTAAAAGCCATTAGAGATGAGTGGATAGATATCCTCAACTTGATGGGGAACAGAGATATCCCTCAACTCCCATTACCTGACATTGCTGAATTATGTATTCATCTCTCAAGGGGAAAAGAAAAAATTGGAAAAAAGTCCCAGAGATCCTTCTCTTTCTAGAGTGAACAGATCTGCAACTCGAACAGTAAGTAAAGTAGAAATTGGAAATATTCTTGATGAATTTAAAACATATATCTTAGGGAGTCTTAGTGAACAGATAGACACCCTTAAATTACAAAACAAGCAGAAATCTGAGACTGTTGTTTTAGCTATTTTATGTCCTAAATGCATAAAGAAGCATTCTTTAAGAGAATTTCCTTTTGATGCAAAATTCTTAGAGACTTGTATGATTTGTTCACAAAATCATGAAACTAAGAGTTTCCCTTCAATTCCCGGTCTTAAAGTTGTTTTTCAAGAAGAATAAATTTCAAATCCAACAGAATCTCTTTTCTTTGTCTCTAGAAGACCATGGCAGGGGCCAAAATCTCAAGGCTTTAAAAATCAAATGTACACTTAGCCCCCACCAAAAAATTTGAATTATTGGCAGCAACCTTGGTCTCAATCTCAATCTTGGGCACAAGGAATGAAAAATATCTATGGTAGATACTCTAAATACTACCAATATCCTCCATCATATCCAAACTATCCTTCCCAAAAAATTCCTCAGCAAAATCAACAACCCATACTCCAAAACCTAAATCCACACCTTTCATTACCATTCCCACAAAGACCAAATCAACTACCTGTGCAACCATTACCAAACCCTAATAATAAAAATCCTCAAAATACTTACATGATAGAAGGACAACAATTTACAATCTACATGATTAATCCACTAGAGATTAATGATGTCCAACTTAGATCTGGTAGGATACTAGAAAAGAAAAAGCCTTATGTAGTTATTTAAGTGCAAGATAATTTTGAGGATGATTATCTAAAGCCAAATAAAAGTTTTGAGAAAGGAACATCTTTTCAAAACAAAAGTTCTGAAAATGAAAAACAAAAAGAGCCAGTAAACTAAGCTCCTATCATGGAGCAACCATCAATATCTACTTATAACCCTCCTTTTCTTATAATATTACAAGTTGATAAAGGGGTATAAAAGCATATCATGTTGCCCAATTATGATTTTCTAGATGAAATGAAAAATATCTATATCAAAATCCTTTGTTACAAGTCATTAAAGAGATTCCAATTCTAGGAAAAATAATAAAAGAGTTGAGCATGAAGAAACTAGCAATAAAAACAAAAGAAATAAAAAGAATTCAATTGGTAGGAAAAATTGCAGACATAATTATGGGAAAAATTGCCATACAAAAATATTTAGATCCAAGAAGTCCAGTTGTAAAAACACATATCAATTATGTTGAAATTCCAAGTACGTTGATTGATTTAGGAGCATATATAAAGATTATGAGAAAAAAAATCATGGAACATCTCAAACATCCTAACCTTTTGTATAAACCTACATTACTGCAATGAGCAGACAGATCTGTAATCAAGCCAGATGGTGTGTTATAAGATATTTCAGTATCCTTAGACTCTTGGGAGTATCATGTAGATTTTATGATCTTAACTCCTACGAACAATGTAGGAGGAGATCCACTACTATTAGGAATATCTTGTTTGGCTACAACTGATGCTTTCATTCGCTGTAGATCTAGTGATATGTACATCTCCAATGGTAACTCAACAAAGAAATTCACTACATATCTTGCAGCGAAAACAATCACAAAGGTAGAAGATGAAGAATGGATTGATGATGACAATGATGTACAACCTCTCTTTACAATTTCAAACATTAGTGAAGATAGTCAAATATTACATTCAATAGAAATTTTGAAACATCTTCAAAATATGAACATGATCAATTTCAAGAACAATGCAATATTAGATATTTTTCGTCCAGGAATATGTCTCTATACTCTATGGAATAATTTGGTATCTCTTCAGTTGAATCTTTCTAGGAAAAAATTTGAAGATAAACAAAAACTTGGAAAGATTACAATAGGAAAATTTAATCAAAAAATTACAACAACATTCTTCTACATATGCATGGAAACACACTGACAGGAAAGGAATTAGTCCTAAGACTTGTATACATCACATCTACGTTGAGGAAAATGTTAAACCTATTAGACAACCTCAAAGAAGGATGAATACAAATATTTGGGACATTGTGAAAGAATAATTGCAAAAATCTGTAAATGTAAACTTCATTTACCCAAGTTCAGACAATCGGTGGGTTCCCCTTTAGTGATTCTACCCAGAAATAATGGTAAGTGGAGGGTATGCATTGACTATTGAGAGTTGAATAAAGCCACCCTAAAAGATCATTTTCCTTTACCTTTTATAGATCAACTATTGGATGCATTAGCAGGTAAGAATTATTTCTCATTCTTGGATGGTTTTAGTGGCTACAATCAGATTTAGGTAGCACCTGAAAACCAAGACAAAACCACATTACTAATCAAACCATTTGAAAAATGGGATTTGAATTTCTTTGGACCAATCAATCCACCATCCAATCAAAAGAAGTATATTCTAGTATGTATTGATTATGTCACTAAGTGGGTATAAGCTAAAGAACTTCCTTTAGCTTATGAGCATTATGTAGTTAATTTGTTTTTTTAGGACACCTTCAATCGTTTTGGTGTTCCAAGATAAATTGTGATAGATCAGGGATCCCATTTTACATCCAACTTGGTGGAAAATCTTGTGGAAAACTACAAGATCAAGCACAGAAAATCACCTCCTTATCATCCACAAGAAAATGGTCAAGTAGATTCTACCAATAAAGTGATTGAAGTAATTATCACTAAGACTGTACATCTACACAGAAGAGATTGGACACAAAGGCTTCCTAAAGCCTTATGGGCCTACAGAACTACATGGAGGAATACAACAAGACATGCTCCCTATGAACTTGTTTATGGCAAACAAGCCATGTTCCCTATTGAATTTCAGATTCAAACCTTCAAGATGGCAGTCCAATTGGGACTAGATTTATCAAAAGCATAGATTGGATAAACTTAAAGAGCTTGATGAGATCAGGAAAGATGTTGTTCAAAGAAACAACATAGTCTAGCAGAAAAGGTCCAAATGGCATGATAAATATATCAAGGGGAAGAAGTTTCAAGTATGGGATTGGGCACTTTTGTTCGATTAAAAGTTCAAAGAATTTCAAGGAAGGTTTAAAAATCATTGGCTTGGGCCTTATGAGAATGAAAAATTATTTGACAATGGAACAGTCATGATAAGGACAGTTGATGAAGAAAAGGTACGTCTTCTTGTGAATGGACATTGATTGAAAGTATATCATAAACCAATTTCAAGAGAAGAGTTTATCAAGATTTTCCAAGATAATACTGATATGAAGTTAGTAAAGAAGAATCCTTCTTCCCTAACTTAGCTTTTATTTTTCCTATCTATAAAAAATTATTAAAAATGTATAAAAATAAAAATAAAAAAATAAAAAAATTGTATAGGTATGAAAACCAATCAATGATTGGCATCCTTATACAGAAAATGCAGGATAAAAATTAGAAATTCTAACATCCTATATTTTCCATTCCATTTCAAAATTCCAGAAATTCTTGTTCCTTTATTTTCTACAATAAGAATTAGCATAGAACTACATTCAATGTTGCATTTAAATTCCATTTTGCAACTGGTATTGCATTTTTCAGATACATTCCATTCCACAGTCATATTCCATTTTGCAGCTACATTCCATTCCACAATCATATTCCATTCTGCAGATGACATTCCATTCTGCAGCTGATTCCACATTTTGTAGCCACATTCCATTCTACAGTTACATTCCATTCTGCAGCTCATTCCAAATTCTGCAGCCACATTCCATTTCTACAAGTAAATTCCATTCTATAGCTCTGACACATTCTGTATAGCCTACTGAAAAAAAAAAAAAATGATGAATATGGGAAATTGAAGGACTACATTTGAAGACTAGCATGCTAAAAGATACCTGAAGAATCAACACCAAAGAAATGACAATGAAATTTTAGTTCTAAATGTAAAGTTTCAAAAAATTATTTTAATAGCAAGGTCAAAACATTAGCATGTATAACGTAGATAATCATATGCTACCTTATCATGTCATCATTTGAATTTATTGGGACTCCTATAATACCATAGATTGGCCACATCATCTGCATTATGTTTCATAATGGTCCAAAATAGAATCCCCCATTTATGATTAATGGTTATGATATGTTGTCATAACATACCCATGTACGTTTCTTCAAAACCCCAATCCATCTCACTCATTGCTACAAACCCTTGAGGTCCTTAATTAGATCTATAATCTAATTCACTTCATAACAGGGAAGGATAATTCTGAAGGCTAGTCTCTTCATAATAGAAGACATGGGTTTGATAGTCATATCATAACTGATGGGAACAAAATATATGGAAGGATATCCTCAGATCAGAGAGATGTTGCAGAAGGCTAAATGGCTCAATTTTATAGAAAAATTTGATGGTTTCCACAAAGAGATCACTTGGTATTTTGTGAGGTCTTTTGATGGGAAAGAAGTTGAGATAAGAGACATCAATTTCTTAGGAACTGAAGAATTCATAGCTAAAGCAATAGAACTCCCAAGGGTTGGTGAAAGGTGGTTGAAAATAAATAATTTCACAGTGAATTATGGAATTTTATCCTCAAAAATCTAGGTATGGATACTTCTGTTTTTAGGAAGGGTATTCCTAGCTCAACACTTAAGAACAAATGGAGGACCATGCTTTTAATTCTATAGAAATTTATCACCTGTGAAGGAAAATTTGGCTGCATGTATGTATATCTTATTTAGTTGTTGATGAATTTCTTAGAGTATGGTGAAATAAATATTCCCTTAATTTTACTGAATAGCCTAAAAATAATGTCTACAAACATGTAGAAGAAAATTCAATTTATAGATAACACTATGCATCATCATGGGTTGGTAAAAAAAATTCTTGAATTTCATTTGAGAAGTATAGGAGATTCCTGGGAGAATTTTCATATCAGAAACCATTTCCAAGAAGTACCAGAGCATCCTAAAGAAGACAACGTTAGAAAAATCAGAAGGAAGAAGATTGACAGAAACATTGAGAACAGACCTTCATCTCCACTTCATCAAAATGATGAAGAACTCACTCTTGCAAATTTGATAAAGAACAAGAAGCAGGGTAAAGTTAAGACAAAAGGTAAAACAAAAAAGAGGAGCAAGGTTAAAATTGAAGAAAATGTAAATCATGCACAGTTGAGAAGGAGCTCTAGACTCTGAGGTTCGATGAAGAAAACACTACCATAAGAGAAAAAGTTTGTAATTTTATAGGAATAGCCTCCAATACCATCTCCCATCAATACTTCTCTTCCACATAGCTCTCAAAATTTTCCTGTACATAATTTTGAGGGTAGTTCTAGCAGAATATCTCTAGGCATAGACCCAGTACAACAAGAAATATATGATTACATAGAGCCACTGGAGAAGAGAAATGTAGCAATGAATCCAAAAACTCCTATCAATCCAAAATAACCTCTAGTTGATACTCTTAAACAAGAGATGTATGAACTAGAGATATTGAATAGGCATATTAAACAGGATAATGAAGCTTTGAAGCAACAGAACAATTTGGAGAAATTGATTAGTGATAATACCATCCTTCACTTAGGATTGTGGTACAAAAAGAACATGAAGTTAAAAAGAAAGAACAAATCACTAAAAAAGGAAGTCATCAATCTCAAATACAAACGCCTTGTGAGAAAGCCCGGGATGGAAAACACTTCAAAGAAAAGCAAAAGGAGAAAATTGGATGTATTAGTGGAAGTGTTTGAACAAATGCAGTAGGAGAGGAAATTTCACATCTTTGGTAAATTGCAGGACGACATGCAATGACTTCTTAGTGGGGTTATGTTAAACCTCAAAATTGTCCTTTCTCTGACATCCTTTCTCATCCTTTTTCCTTAATTTCTCATAAGTCCATACAATCAAATCAATGATAAATGTCATGTTTTATCTCAATAAAGGCACTTAAATGATTTCTATGTTATATTCTGGTGTTCTTTCTATTTGAATTAATTTTTGTAATTTGGCTACAAAACACAGCCTATTTTGCAGCTAATTGTTGGTTCCATAACTAATTTCATGGTTTCACAGGTTTCACAGGTTTCAAGGAGAAAATAGAGAAATGAGCCACATGGGAATCTCTAGAATGATTCACACATGGATTTTGTCCTATCTACTTGATCAAAATTGACAAAAAAGGATGGTTGAGATCGTGTTCAAAGTCCAGTCAAAGGATGTAAGTCGAGAGCGAAGAAATCTTGATTTTATCTAATGTATAAAATCAAGAGTTAACCAGTCAAAATCCAATTCTATGTTTCGGTTAAGATAACCACCTGTAGGCATAATTAGCTCATCACAGTTATGTTTTGTTTTATTTAAATATAGGTTATGCAGAAACCGAATAGTAGTTGTAATTTTTGAAACACTGTGTATTGTTTTAAAATTTGTTCCTTTCATAATACAAGGATCATCTTCATGGTTCCAGTATATTCTTAATTCATATATAGTAAGCTAGGATCTCAACCGAATCTATTGCAGAGGGCCCCTACATAGGAGGAGTTTTTTCATTAATTGGTTTACTTTAATTCTTTACTTTTTTTCTCAATTTCCTGAGTAGATTAATATTGTATTGTAGCTTTTAAGTCAGTATCATAGAATTAAGTCATGAATGTTTTCTTAGCATCAATGATAGAATGAATATGTAATATTTTCTTTCCTAAAACATCTCAAGAAGCCAAATTTATCTATTTTCCAATTGGATTAAGTTCGAGGCAATAGAGCTCACAGTTGTTTAGTTTCCTTTCATGTTCTGTTATTTACTTTACTAGATCAAATCTTCAGTCATTTTATAATTGGGTGTTCCTAAAGATCAAGCCAACAAGGTGAGTTGTCATACTTCATAACTGGGTGCTTGAATGTCTAACCTATGAAATAATTGAGCTTTTATTTTATATAATTTTACATTTTCTTCTAGATTAAGATCCTTAGTCAATTGTACAATTGGGTGTTCCTAAAGATCAGGCCAAGAAGGTGACTTTTCATACTTCACAATTAGGTGCTCAAATGTCTAGCCTATGGAATTATTGAGTTTTCCCTTTACATACTTTAGTTTCTTTACTAGATTTAGAGACTAAAGTATAATCGGTTGCTTGTACATCATCTCAAGAGGACGATTCTATCATACTTCCATATTGGATGTTGGAGTGATTGATCATACCTTATTTTTTTTCCTTTACATACTTTAATTGACTTCTAGACTTAAATTTTCAAAACTAAACTATAATTGGTTGCTTGTACATCATTTCAAGAGGGTGATTCTATCATACTTCCATATCGAATGCTAGAGTGATTGAACATACAGTAGTTTTTTTCTTCTGAAATCTACTTTCATATAGAGTAGCATTGCAATTTCAAATTTTAGTTATAAGTTTCATATCCATGGAATAGGACTAATGTTAAATTAGAATTCATTATAATAGACATTCTGTTTTCAGATCAGATTCTAACCAGTCAATAGCTTTTGATTCATTTTTATGCAAATTAGTTTAACTTAGGAACACTTCCTTTTCTTCCTTCTTTCAAAGTTAGTTTAATACATCTCAATTTCACTAGACTCAATTTATTCTTTTCATAGTTTCCATTTCTTGAGATAAACATTTTGACATAAAGCACAAAACCACATAAAAATAACATAAAAATACATACAACGAAGTAAGAACAAGGTTAACTAAGCACATATGGTGCACCACATTCATCAGATTACAAACCTCGGTTGATAATTTATGTAAGTAATTTAAGACATTAACTTTCCTAAAAAAGATTATTTCACCAATTGGGTGGAAGAAATAGCCTTAAAGGTGGTCAATTTTAAAATTTTCATGGATTTTATTGATTAGAACATAATTACCAGGTTTGGCATTCCTCATGCTATCATATTTTATAATTCTTCCTATTTTTTCTAGTAATTCCATTACTAAATTTGCACTAAAACGAGGTTTTAAATTTAAATAATTTTCAAATTACTATCCTTGAGGAAATAGATTATCTGAATCCACAAATAAAAACCTCTTGAGACTTATCAAGTGAACTATTGATGATAACCAAAATAATTGGCATAAAGTTTTAATTTTTTCTCTATGGACTAATGGGATTACTCATAAATCTTCTTTAGTAACTTGTCCCTATTACTTACGATATGGAAAATAATTTTTGTTGCCTCCAAATTTAGCTTTACCCTCACTAGCCCTAGTGTAATCTATTGAGGAACAACCTTGCTCTTCTTTAAAAACAATATTATTTCAAATTCTGAAAATAGAAGAGGGAAGAGAAAAAAATCAAATAGATTCATACTAAACATTAGAACACGATTAATTCTTGGTTTGATGCAATTTCAATAGGTAATAAAACATTTAAAATTGGTGACTTGGTTCTAAAATGGGATAAAGCCCTTGCAGGAAAAGGAAAACATAAAAATATTCAGAAACTTTGGCTTGGTCCATTTAAAATCATTGAAAAGCTTGGCCCATCAAATTTTATTCTCCAAGATTCAAAGAGTAAGACATATTCTCTTCCTGTGAATGGAAAATATTTAAAAACTAATTTTCTTGAAGACTTCATGTTCTTATTATAAATATGCAAATAATCATATGTACATATCAGTGTTCTAAGACTAGTTTTGTTGAATAATACTTGTTTGACTTCGTATTTTGGGAATTTATGACCATATTCTCTCATCACTAATATGGAATATATCAATTAAAGTAAATTACTTAGAAACAAATTATTACATTGAGATTTAGTATTGAACCTATTCTAATCTTTGATATCTTTATCTCCATTATATTGTCAATATTTCATAACTCACATCATTGAAATATCGTGTTATCCTTTGATCTGTCATTTCAGTATCCAAATAAATAAATATTATTTCAAAGTTGAAGCACCTTATGACTTCAATTTCCATCCATAACTCTTAAGGAGCAATTTTACCTCCCCATCCAAAAATTTAACATTTTTAGAGTGTAATTAAAAAATATTTAAACTTGAAATGTAAGGGGTCTCATTATGAGCCAATTTACCATAATCATGCGGAACTAATTCTATTTAGATTATCACATTCTGATACCAAATGAGGATAATGGATTTTAGTCTTAAGACTGTAATACCATAGGTCTCATAATGAGCCACCTTGTTCAATATCATTATAACTTGTGAATGGCATTGTCATCATTTGACCACCAAACCAGGACAATGGATTTTAAGTAATAAAATAAATGTTATTAAAAAATATATTACTAGGTATAAAATATATTATAGTGGATGGGATGTTAATATCACTTGGTTAAATGGTAACCATGTCGAGGCTATGGATGCATGCTGGCAGCAGTGGCTCTACCAGTGACAAAATTCAACCTTAATGTGAAGCTTTAATGGTTCTTTACTTTATCTTTCTAAATGATACAACGAATGAAAAAAATAATATTGGTTCTTATAAATAACAAGTTATGAAGTTTGCAAAATAATGAGTTTTTCTTATTCAAATTTATTTCAAAAAATCTAAATTTCAACAATTTAATCTTTTTAAATCTTATTCCTTTAGTTGTTAAAATTTCATGTGTTTTAACAGAGATAATTTTTTCACCTAGTATGTCTCCAAGTGTTGTAGCATTCAACAACCCCACTTTTATACTTAGTTTTCAATAAAATGGGGACGCTTTAATTTTTATGTTTTATTTTCTTTTGCTAAAGTTTTTTGTTTGTAAATAAAGAAGAAATTTGAGTTGGTTATAATGATTTTTATAAACTTTGGGTCATCCCCTTATCAGAACTTCTCATATCGGAGTTGTAATTAAAATGTCCTACAACGGGTCGAGGCACTGATAGGCCCTATTATTAAAATACAAGTATTGTCATAATATCATATATCAAAACTTCATTTCATCGTAATTTTCTTCTAAAATGAGTTACAATAAAACTTTTCCATGATATGTTATTCCTCAATGTTTAATTTATTCAAAAATCATTCGAAAATGGTTTATTGAGGTTTATGTGCATTTTTCCATAAACATTATTATAAAAATCACATCGGCCCCATAATGTATTTGTATTGGATCTTGTCATATCGGAATTACATTTTATCATAAATATGTTTTCGATTTTTTTATGATATCCAACACCTATGATATCAATTACCTCTGATATCACCCACCTATGATGTCCTTCTAAGAACATTTTAATATATATATCGGAGATATTCCATCGAAGAATTTTGTCCAAGGAATCCCTCGTGACCGTTATGTTATTAGAACTTCTTTGTATTGGTGATTTGTCTTATCGTAGCCCTTCTACATAAAATCTCTGATATAAGCTCTCTAATGAACTGACATGAATAGCCCACGTCCTTCATCTCTTTCACACATAATGATTGATAGTGTGGGTATAATGGTTCTCGAGATTCTGAATGCTTACATTTAATTCACCTCTATCGTGATTATTTTCTTAAGGGGAAATAATTATTGTTCTGAATTGCATTGTTCATGCTAAGTCTTGACAAAGAAAGTGTACTTCTCATCTCTATGTTTTTATTACTTAAACACTCCAATTCCCGAAATAGGGAAGAAATTTTGAAGGCATGAAAGGGAAAAAATAAAGTTGCAGTACAACAACAACCTCATACTCTCGTGGTTGAAAATAAAGATGAAAATGCCACTTCATCGGGATTATTTTTTGATACATTTTTCACAAGGGATTCTGGAAATTCTTCATGGGAACCAATGTAAAAAAATTTCGAGGATGAAAACCTGAGAGTTGCTGAGAGAATAGTGACTATCGATGATACTTCCCCAGTTTTATGAATATTTTGAGCGATGCATTGAATTATTTTCTACATATAATTATAGCTTGACCCAAAAATTTTCCTTACACTGATATGGTTTGGTGGGTTGTATATAATTTAAGTAATGTTAATAGGATAATTGTTACAGGAAAAGGCACACTCATTGGGTCTTTTTCCAGTGAATATTTGTAGAAAATGTATCATCTCCCCAAATGAGAATTGAAATATGACAAAGCATATCTTGAGTCATTCCTTAAGGAACATGGACATGCATTGGAGAGAATTAGATGTTGGAGGGAATATTCAAACAAGAAAAAATGAGAATAAAGTGGTAAGTATGTTTTTGATTCTCTTGTTGGACCTTATTCCCAAATTGATCCTATGATGTGTAGAATATATGCAATGGAAAATGTACAAATTTTTTTTGGATCAATGGGTACACTTAATGAACAGGGCTTCAGAAGAGTTTATATTTTATTATGAAAATACACTTTGTGACAACTTGGCTACTCATATCTTGGCTTTTAGAAGTACCCACAAAGTTTTTGAATATATAATCCCTCCTTTCCATATGAGTGCTTATATGATGGATGCTTTATATTTTTATATGGATTTTTAATCTATGGGTTGGAAATGGACTCGACATGACCGAAATCCCATCCATATTTATCATGAAATTTTATAGGATTCAAAATATCATAAGCATTTCTATAAAAATATGCCACAGGGTCATGTTACCAATCTATCAGGTTATCTTTGATACCAAAGCACTGCAAATATATCCAGAGGTTGAAACTGATATTTTGCGAGTAGGAATATGGTTTGGTGAGGAGCTATTTACCTATATTAGGGTATATGGAAGTTAAGAAAACCCTGATGCTTTATATTTTTTCATCCCAGGTAAACTTATGTCTAGGGAAATAGCTGATGAAACTGTGGGTAATGGTATTTCCAAAGTCCTTAAAGATGTTAAAAAAAATATGTGTCCTTCTCTCCCATATCAATTTGGAATGTATGCTTTGGACAATTATAAACATGCACTGATTGAAATGAAGGCTATTCAAGCCCTGAAAATAAGATCCTCATATTTTCTTCAAGAAGATCACATCTACACAAATTATTAGACAGTTTAAGCATGAACTTGGAATTTTTGATGATATATTTGAAAAGGCTTCTTCTTATTCAATGGTGACACGATATGAAAAGGAAAAATTAACTCTTGAATAAATGAATCGGTTTATACAATACATGGTCTCTAGGCTAGAAAACCTTCCTATGGATTTGTTACATGTTGCTCAAGATAAAAATGTTAATAATGATATTATTGATCTCACACAGTCAGTATATTCTTCTCAAACAAAAGTAGTGGTTGTCTCTTCTTCTTCTCAAATAGATGAAATTGTGCCTGATACTAAGTTGGAATAAATGTGGAAAGAATATAGTCAAGCATTAAATTCTAAGACTGATGAGTCTGAAGCTATTGAGAATATTCCAAAAATGAAGATTCAAGATAATTATAAGAATCCTAATTGAACTACTAAACAATTAAGGATTCTAAAGAAACTTTAAAGGATAAGGATATAGAAATTATACCATCATTTCCCTCCTCTAAGGTTGTTTTGAATATTGAGGAAATTCCTCCATTAGGTATTTTTCTGAATCCTTAGCACAAGGTTGTAGTAAAAAGGGAATGAAATAAGAAAAATCTTGATCAATCCCAGGCATTAGTACCTGGTAAAGCATCTTTTGAAGTATTATGGAAAGGCTCCTTAGCCACTCCAATAGAAGAATTGGGTAGACTTACTCAATTTACAGGTGCTTATGCCTCAACTAACAATAATAAAGCAATAGAAGTATAGAAAAAACTTAAGGAAAAAGAGGACAAAATTACACTTTTAGAACAAAGTGTTGAAACATAAAAGCAGAAGATTACATAGCACTGGAAATCTCAGATGAAAAAAGCTTCAACAAATATTTTATTGTCTCAATATTCAACATGATGCAGATATAAAGACGAGAGATGCACGGATTCAAGAACTGCGGGGAAGATTTGAACATTTAAGTACTAGCCCAAAATTGGTCGAGTTTAAGAAAGAGGATAAGGAGTTGAATACTCTTCTTTTCCAACAACAAATAGTATTTTTCCAGAAAATGGAAATTATTCATAATCAATGCAAAACAGTAGAATCCCTAGTTAATCAACTTTCTGATATAAAAAATTACTTTGATGAGATAGAAGAAAATATTTTTGGTTTCCTAACCTGGCAGGAAAGTGAGGAAGGTAGATCAACCAATATGCCTAAAATTGAATAAATTCATAAATAAATAATTTTCAAGGAATGGGATATTCACATTAATAAAACATAAGCGACAGTTTATCAAGCTCGAGACATTTCAAACATTATCACTAAGGAAATCACTGACAATTTACTATAGTCCAATCTCATTGTGAGTTACTCCAAGGGAACCTTATTTGGCATCAAATTATTCACAAAGACCTAGAAAGAATGTTCGAAGAAAAGAGTTGATATTATCGATAAGATCGACTTAGAGCTAAGCAATATCATCTTCATCAGATAGATGCATATTCAACCGAAGTGTCCATTAGAACTAAAAAATCTGATTGATATCTTTGATTTGTGATAACGCATCGGGGAATAGTCTTCCTACTAGCCATAGGAAATTGTTATAACTATGTTCTAATTGGTTCCTTTACAGTTTCTTTTGTTGAAAACCACTTGAAGGATTTTTTATTTTCGATATTTATGTTTTTCCAGGATACTATAAATTATCTCTGAGTGAAGAGATTGGGTTCCGAATTTTTGTAAAAAGGAAGCTTTAGATGCACTATTGTAACTAATTTTTTCTTAATATAAAGTTGGACCATCACCTTTCTATGATTAGAAGATGCATAGTATATCAAGTACTATTATCCTTTATATGTTTATTTTCTTAGAGTAGAATGGAATTTTGTTATTATTCACAATATAAGTGTTAAAACAATATTTCATTATCACTATTGATATGTCTGATTGAAATATATTAATTATATGTGAATAATGAGATCTCAATATGTGTGAAAATTAAAAAACTAATTTAATTAACTATTTTATTAAATTAATTTTCTTTCTTTCAGTTAAATTCATGATTACATGATGATCTATATTGTTATGATAATTGTGAAATCTTTCTAAACACATATAGCATCAAATTTCTCGGGATGGATAATAGTATATTAATTTCTATTTCATATTCTAGTTATATCAGAGCACTATATCATTATTAGTACTTCATTTCACATTATCTTATAGAAAGGGTAACTAGTCCCATAATTCCATTCGGAGCCATCATTCCAAATGGAAAAGGATTTGGTCTAAGGCCTGGACCAGATGGTTATCCCCAATGTTGATGCAGTCATTCAAAACCTTCAATAGTATGTCATATGTATATTTGGATTAAGGGGGGGGGGGGGGGGATGTTGTAATCCTTTTGGATTATTGTATATCATTATGATTAGTAAATACCTGACGTATTTCTAGTATTTTTAGTTATGGATTCATAATTGTCTCCTTCAAATATGATGGTATAAATATGTTGTTCAATGTTTAATTAAATCATCACAGAATACTATATTTTTCTCATGAAATTCTTCAAGCACTTGTAACAATGCATAGTAAAGAAAAAAAACATAGCAAAGAAATAGAGATTGCAAACAAATTTTGTGATATCAACATATGGATAACATGTTTCCAAGAAATTGAGCATCCATGTGTAATCATCCTATAGATGTGTAATCTAGGCAACATTCCATATGGTTATGTAGAGAGGTGTAGTCGAGGCAACATTCTATATGGCTAATTTACTATTTAGCACAAACCGTTAATATTTTAACACAAATAATTAATATTACCCAATTAATGTTAGACTAATCCATATCATTACTTAACTATGAAACAATTACTTGATAGTATGCTTTTTTAACCAAAGAATTTGATCTAATATGTGTCTCGTGTCTCTGGCTATGGGAAGAGACCAAATCAAAAGACAAAATTATTCATTGGCTACAAAAAGAACACTTGTATGGTAAAAAAAAAACACTTTTATTAAAACTTTAGGTTTGATATTTTTAGATATCTTAAGTTATATGAACGTAGTAATATGAAATAGACATTTTAATTACTATAGTTCTTGCTACCTTATAGCAGTGACTATTACGAATTAGCAAGTCAAAACGCAAAACATAATTAGAAGTTATAAGATACAAAATCACGAATAAAGATAAGGAAAAAAAATGTATTACTTTCATTTATAATATTTTATGAATGCATAAGAAACAAAAACAAAATCTATTTCTTACCATATGTATCTTTCAAATGAATTTGTAAAATAAAATAAATGTGTGTTATCCTAGATTTAAATTTTCAAACATGTTTGTTGTATTTAGTTATTATATGCACGTATTATACTTTACGTACAAAATTTCCAAATTATTTAAAATCGAAATTTCCAAATTATTTAAAATCGGTGCACTTAATTTGACTTGACAACGGGAATCAATCTATTATAAATCATCATGAAATCAACAATATCTATATATAAATAGTTATAAAATGTAAATCATAATGAAATAAATAATGTAAATAATATATAAATATAAGTAGTGAAAAAAATATAGCATTCATAATAAACTTTTTATTTGTTTTTTATTATAGTGATAAGCTTGATTTATTTAGAAGAAAGGTTTTAGAATTTTGTTTAATTATTAATAGTTATCAGGTGAATAGTAAGGATAAAATTTCGATGGAATATTATAGAATATTTTAATAATAATAATAATTTAAAAATTGAAATTTATCTTTAAAGTAGTTAAGTTTATTTTGTTATTTTAGTTAAATTGATTAATTTAAAAAAAGTTATATGAACAAGAGTGTTATGAAATAAGTTATAGAGATTCTTAACATGTAAAAATTATTTGCTACAATACAAAGGTTTATCGATTATCCAAAAAAACATACACAAAATTATGATATAAATTTTTTAATTGAATTGAAAAGAAAAAAAAGTGCAGACCTACCCTTGCAATATATATTAATATTTTATCATGACTACTAATAAAATTATTCCGTACCATCCATTTATTAATTATTAATAATTAAATTAAAATTCTAAACATTTTAAATCAAAATATTTAATATAAAAATTCATTTATTTAATTATGTGCATGTGTTAAATATTAAAAGAAATATTTAATATTTTACTTTTAAATTACTATAAAAATTACACATTTTTACTTCTAAATAATTAGAATCAGCTTGACATTAATTTTAAAGTATTACTAAGAATTTGAAGATAATTTTTTCAATTTTTTTAAATTATTTGAGTATTATAAATTTACTTTATAGGTATTTAATATTAGCTAGTGTAGATTCATCCAAACGCCACTAAGAAGGATAAAATATCTCAAGTGCAAATATTTATTTAAGTTTTCCACTCAAAAAGAGGTTTGCGCCTTAAGAGATTTGATCTCTCAATGCTTCATAAATCTAGACTTTAAGTGGATCTAATTTATTATAGTATAACATTTGAGAAAATAGTACTAATTTGTGAAAATCACAATAATATAATATTGAAAAAATAAATCTTAATATTTAAAATAAATATTAATATTTAAAACTTTAGTAATAAGTAAAATATATGTTTTATAATATGACATCTACTTTATTAAAAATAGATTTTCAAGAATACCATATTTATGAACTAATTATATTCAAAGCCACTAAAATAAAGAGAATAAATGTATATACAATGAGAAAAATTTCAATTCATTATATTTTAAACATATTTACTGATGAAATTTTAGGAAGAAGTTTTATAACAATTCTATGAAGTTATAATTAAAAATTTTAAAAACAAAATTTATAAAGCTTCACACTCCATTTACAAAACCTTTATTCATAAATAACATCAGATAAAACAATGAAATCCAAATCCACAAAGGTAAATTAAATCATAGACAATAGCATTCTTTCTATGATGATTGACTGGAGACTTACCCTTTAAAATAAAGGTTCACTCATTTTGTTTAATTTTTGTTGCAAATGTATAAATCAGCTACCTAACTTAGGTTTTGAATGGAGTTGAAAATCGTGCTCAACCTCAGTATATGTACGGGTCATATGGATTCATCTTATTTAATTTTCTCTTTATATAGGATATATTTCACATGAAATCATGGGTTAATACTATGGGCTCTCAAAATTATGGGTCATTTTTATTTTATTTTATTTTATTTTATAGAGTTATTTTTATTTATTTATTTTTATTTTTATTTTATTCTATTTTTAGCAAGTTAAATTGTTTAACTTACATTATATTACATTACTTACACCATCTATACCATGAAGAGAAATTATTTATTTTTATTTTATTTTAATGGAGACAAAATATTTACATTACATTATCTTACACATCTCTACCATACTGAGTTAGGAAGCTCCACCCAAAAAAATAATTAATATTATTATTTCTATTTCTATTTGACCCCTAAAAATGTTTTATGAATAATTATAATTATACTTTTTTCTATATTTAAATTTTAACTTTAATTTTATTTTTATTTGTATTTTTATGTAATTTGAGCAAGTAAAAATGTTTGACAAGAGTGGACATGATATAATAGGACTCTACAACATCTATTCAATGTTCAATAATTTATACACAATCAGTATGACATCTAAGAGTGTGGAGATTTAAATAATATATGAATTGTTACTATATGGAATTAATCATTCCAAAAAACATCCCTATCTTCTAATAGGGCTTCCATGATTTTAATTAATTATCAATAATTATTAGTGCAGACATATAAATTAAAGACACACTTCAACTAATAGAATAAATCACCTTTTCCACTATAATCTCGGTGAGATTGTGATTTTTTGTTACTGAAAATGTGTTTTTGAATACATAAATGGGTTGAACTTGAACTTTTCAAATTAAACACCTTAAACTTATGATTTTGGAAAATTTGATCAGAGAATATATCTAGAAAAAATGGTCATTTTTTGTTTTAGTTAGGCCACATATAAATTAAATGGCTTTTAAACATGAATAGACATCAAAATAGTTACATCATGATACATCTCACATTTCCAACAGCAACAACAAAAACAACAACATTTTTTTTAAAAGATGTCAAAGAAACGTAGTTCTAGTGGTTTGGTGAATATTTTTTTCCCCATTGCATGGATTCAAGTTCATGAAAAAATGTTGTAACTGGTTTGTGGAATTTATGAAATAGTTTTATCTATTTTCATAATATGGCATTTATGAAATAGATATATTTGGTGTAATAGTCACATAAGATCTCATCAAAGTTTCAAAAATTTCTCATTCTAGTTAAAAATTATTTTAAAAGAATGAATATATGAGTTAAGCATATATACTTGTTAACAAACATTTATCAATATTCTTAATCATGGAGATTCACCTCTACTTTATCATGGAAATTCTTAATTTTTAAATAAGCATTCTTACAATACCATGATTACTAATATCACATTCTTAAAAAACTATAACTCATAATCATATGACATTTTTTAATTAATCAATTTAATTGAAAAATGGAAAGGAAATAATTACTTTTGAAAAAAATACGAGTCTTTGATCTATGACTACTACTAAGAATATTCTAGAATATTATATGGAAGTTAAATTCCCACCATCCACCTAATAATTATTTATAATTATTTAAAATTCTAGAATCCTTATTCCAAAAAATACCTAATGATCCACTTAGGTGTATTATAAGGATTTAAGATCCTCATAATATTATAGAATATTCTTAGTAGTACTAAGAAATAATTGGTTGAGATTTGTCTCAAATGTAGTTATGCCTTTTTTTCCGTTTTAATTAAATTGATTAATAAAAAATAGATGTCATATGAGCATGAGTTATGTGTTTTGAACATGTGGTATTTGTAAAGCATGGTATTAGCCCATGGTGTTGAAATAAAGCTTATTTATAGGTTCAAAATTTCCATAGTAAAATGAGAGTGAAAATTGATGATTAAGAATATTATTGCATGTATCATGAGATAAGTGTTTTGATGTCTATCAATGTTCACCAACCATTTAATTTATATGGCTAGACTAGTTATTAATTGTAATACAATTTTCAAAAATAAACAAATTCTAACTCAAAATAAAATTATTATATTGCATTAGCTTGAAACCATGAATTATTTTGGTATAGAGTTTATAATTTCTTCTAAACATATGAATCTCCACGTGTCACTTCTTTGGATCTATTTTTTCAATTTAGTTTATCTTACAATTTCCGACACACAATATGTAAGCAAGACTATATGTAAGCAATTGTTGAAAAAACTCCTTAGATGTTTTACTAAAGTAATATGTTTACTAAATTACTAGTGCAATTGAAAAAAATTGAACTAGATTTTGGTTGGAGTAGGGGATAGTTACAAATAACCTAGTAGAACCTCACATCAAACTCGCAACTTTGCATGGTTTCCTTTAAATTATGGATATTTATTTATCGTAATCCATGAGGTATGTATTACTTGGTTGAGTGGATTTTAGTCTCTATGAAGTATCATGTTCAAAATTCATAAGGGGTTGAGGATGAAAGCCACTTTTGGAGGAATTAAACCACCTTGAAGGGTGTCCATGTTGATCGCAATCCTCATGATTAAATCTCAATAATATATCACTGAGTAATAGGATCTAGTAGTCTTAATATTATCCTAGATACTCCAATATATATATGTTTGTATTATGATTTTGAGCTCCAAGGTATGATAATACTTCCTTATCCTTTGCTTGTTTTATCATTTTATATAATGCTTGAGAATGGATTTTAGGCATGGATATTAATATATTTTAGAACATTATTGTTTTTAAGTATGAGGGGTTTCTGCAATTCATTATATTAGATATCATTTTTTGGATTTCATTGCATTAAGTAAGTTATTCATCTATGACGGTTTCCATGAGAGGTAGTCGTAATTGACTAATTTCTCATGATTTTGAATAGTCCACTTACCACTCATTGCATCAGGTGATGCTCAGAGGGGTCAAGAAATGGGATTGAAATTAGTGATTCATTTCACTAGTTTCAATCCCATTTCTTCACCCCTGTGAGCATCATCCGATGCAATGAGTGTTAATTACACTATTCAAAATCATGAGAAATTAGTCAGCTACGACTACGTATTATGGAAATTTTCATAGATGAATGACTTACTTAACATAGTTGAATCCCAAAAATGATATTTGATATTATTGTTTGTAAGGATCATAAAATAATTATCTAATCTATGGTCAATTATATGGTTAATATAATTTGGATAATATTTAATTGTATGTATGAATAATATTGAATTGTTTAGAATATTATTAATTGCACGGATTATAAAACAATTAATTATTTAAACTATGGTCAACTATGATTATCTAATGTTTGATTTCTTTTATTATCAATTATTTTATAAAAATTAGTTTGCTAAGTTTATTTACATGTAATTTTTTCATGAGTGGTTATATGCCATGTATAAAATATAATAATAGAATAAGTTTAATTCCATTTTCTAGGTCATAGTCTAAAAAGAGCACAAAATAACCCAGAAAGTCTGGTAAGCTTATGAAAAATTTCAGCAACAATTTTTGAAAATCTGGGTTACAGTCGTTCACTTCAGTATTTTGTGTTCCCTTCGTGTTTTTAATAATGTTGAATCAATTTCCACCATAAAAATGAAATCCAAACAATCCAACTACCTGAATGTTTGATTTTTTTTTACCAGATTCTAGCAAAAAACTGTCGTCTTGGCTATTCTATTATGTCAGTAGTCAACTCCCATTTTCTCGTGGTTAAAAAGGTGTAGTTTTGTTTTTGATAGGATCTGAGAGTTACTAAGGAGGACAAAGAAAGATTCAAAGATTGTTTCTTGATAATGGTCTATTCTATTAGACTATAGAATCAGTTATAGAGATATCAGATTGAGTATATAAAATATTTAGAGAGAGAATGACATTCTAAATTTTTTTCCCACTCTATCAATAAAATGGTGATTCACAATCATTTGTTTTTTTTATTTTTAGCCTATTCATTTCAAAGTTAAAATATAAAAATATAGCATTATAGTGTGGAATGTGTACTCGAATTGGAGGGAGTGACATCCATAATGGATGTGAAATTGAATTTGCACTCGTAACCATTAAAAGAAAAATATTTATTTGTGGGAATAATGGCATGCATAAATTTGCATATTTTTATTCAATGTTGGAATAAAAAAATATAGTAGATGATGTTAAATTGTTAATAAATTGATCAAAATGAACATTATATATGATGGATGTACTACACTTCAAAAAAATACTTATAAACTTGTTAATAATAAATCAAGTTGAATGAAGTAAATACATGTCATGGAGAATAGTGTTATGCATTGGTTATTGTTATCATTCAACACTTGCAATACTTGTTGGACAAATTAAAAGTACCATTTGATTGTTTTAACAAAGCTCCATTACATTATCACTTGCTAAAAATCATGTGGGATTTTATAGTTAAGAAATAAAATATGTTTATTGGTGTGAACAATATGTGATATTTTTGCACTAGTTTATTATAGTATTATGAGATGGACACAAAACCACTATCTAAGAAAATATTGTACCTGATCCAAAAAATTGTTGTAGAGTGATAGCATGTCCTAGCAATGTAAATAAATACACTAATGATACTTTAGGCTATTCAAAAAACACTATCACCAAAAATGGGAAAGGAAAATGAAAATAATGGAGGGTAATATTATGTAAAAATTTTGGATTTTGGCATCAAATTATAAATTCCACCACTATAATAGAGGTTATTCCCTCTCTCCTTCCACAGGCGTTTGCCAGGCCTCCAAAAGAGGGAATGATCATCCATTTATAGGATTGTCTTTGGATAATATATGTTTCCACATAGGATTATGACACTATTATCTTCTAACATGCATCACATTTTTAGAGGAGAAACAAATATTTCTTTGTTAAAACTTGTAAAAAATATAAGGGCCACTAAAATAAAAACATTTGTCAAAATATATCCAATCTTGTTAACTTGAGTTAGTCAAGAAATTAGTTTTGATTCCAAGATATTTTTAGAAAAAATATTTCTAGAAGTTGTTAGTCAAGGGATATTTGAAAATTTATTGTTATTCTTGGATATCTCTAGAAGTTGTTAGTCCTAGATATGATTCAGGTGGATATTGGTGGCCACCCACCTATTCCAGTTGTACCCCCACCATTTTTTCTTTTTTTTTCCTTAATTGTAGCACAATTTATTATTTTTGTCATTTTTTTGGGTCCTGAACTTATGGAGATCTTTTGAGGCCCTAAACGACATATTTTTGGAAAGTGGGAAAACATGAGCAATTCATGCTGGATTGTAGTCAAACATTATATTACTTTAATATAAACCATAACGAGGTATCATATGGAAAAAATGAAGATCGTATGCCGAATTTGTGACCCTCGGAAGTTGATGTACCAATTTACCCCAACAACTTCCGTAGAATTTTGGCGCTCCACTTCCTAGGGTTAGGTTTTTGGATGCTTATGGTTTTCCATTGTTTCTAAATAATAAATAGGCCTTCAAGCCTCATTGTAACAAATTTTAGAAGGTATGTGGCCGCTACATATATTTTTAGAGATAAGCTACCATTGACAGAGCTATTTTATTTCCATTTCGCATGTAAACAATTTTCAGTGCTTTGTTATTAATGAATTGAATTTTTGTTTTCATTGTATCTCTATGCTTACGTTTATATCTATATTTCATTTATTTCCTTTATAAATCCATATTATTGTTATCAGAGTGGTATTCTCTTTCTCTTTTTTCTCATGCATGTCCCTAAAGAGGTTATAAGGAGCTAGGGTTCAAACAAGTTCAACCTTTACAAGACTTACCTCACTAACCCTGAAAAAATCCCATGGTAGAATAAAATAAATAAAAGGGAGAGGGTGATCCTTTTAAAATCTTTCTCAAAGAAGCCCTCTAGTGACAAAGGAACATGATGATGGATAAATTTTCCCAGATCCTTCGACGGTTGCCCACAAGTGGCGCATCTGTATCCAGGAGCCACCTTAGAGGTGCCACTCCCTTTAAGCTACAATTCAAATTTTGCATTTCCATATTTGAAGGCCATATAGATGCAAATGTCATACATAAATGCTTAAATATGTTGGAAGGATATTTTCTGGTTTATGATTTTTCCTTTAGGGAAAATATTACTTTCGCACTCATTAAATATGCCCCCCACATCAAGGACTAGTGGGAAACCTATTGTGAGAAGAGAGAGAAGATGGAACCCTCATTGTTTTCAACTACACCCACTTGGAATTCCTTCCAAGATGACATCAAAGAATATTCATTGGGGTAATTTTTAGGTCTAAAATGGGCCTCCTAAGAAAAATGTACAACCAAAATGAAATTTATAAGAACCAATAGGATTCAAGAGTATGATGTCAATTATGGGGGATGATTCACCATTTTTGGATTAAAAAATTAAAAGTATTTAAAAATAATAAAATAGTAAAACTATTTTTTCAACTCGTATTATCAGATTATCCCCCTAAGGTTTTACTTAAATTCTGAGCGGGAGTATTGGTTGGATGAAAATTTTAATTCCTCATATGAGTACCCATGTTGCATAATTTCGATAGACCCTGTTACAAGAAAAATCGAAAATACATGAAAAAATGTGATTGCAATAAAATTTTTCATGTATTTATCATTTTTCCTATAGCAGGGTCCATCTAAACTATACAACATTGGTACTCCTTGAATGAGGAATCAAATGCTACATCCAATAAGTGTCTCCACTCAACATCTTAGTAAAAACATAGGGAGATAAGTTAAAAATGTGAGTTGGAAATTTTGTTTTTTTATTTTTTCCCTCTAAAATTTGATGATGTAATCTAATATTATTTTATTATTTCCACTATTATTTTATAGTTTCCCTAGGAGGCCCATTTTAGATCACAAAATTCCCCTAATGATTACCATGTTGGGAACTATGAAGATAAGTACATAATTTGGACCAAACCACAATAGGGAGGGGACCAAGTCGTGCCAGAGTTCACAAATATTTTCCATACCGTCCACAAAAATTTGGGTATCAAGGATTATGAGTGGCATCTGGTACTTAAGTACCACAGTTGTCTACAAAAATACATCTAGGATGAGATGGAGTTCCTAGACATCTCCTTGCTTTCTGCTGCCTATCGATATGTTTTCAAGGTTGAGCAAAAATTTAAACAGAAGAAGGGAGACTTTGTATCTGTGAATTCTAAGCAAGGGAAAGGTGCCCCCAAACTATAGAATAAAGGAAAAATGCAAGGCAAGGTGACCCAAGGCAACCCATCTAATCTGTAAGAAAATAAAAAAACCATGGCAACAAATAAGGACACAATAAAATGGTGTGAGTTCCATAAGGGCCCCACTCACAAAACAATTGAGTATTGAGCCAAGAGTCATTTGTGGCCAAGCTAAAGAATTCAGAGTCAGATGCATATTTCGACTCTATGTCAAACCCCGATAAGGGAAATGAAAAAGGAAAGAAGATTATTATGCAAAGCCCATCATCATTCTGGCCACCACCAAGATCCAGAAGATTGAGCTTGAATATCATGAGGAAGGGGAGTGTCTCTTCCACTCACAAATGTGGGTGAAGGGGTCTCCGTTACAATTCATTATCGACAGTGAGAGAAAAAAATAACCAGCTGGGAACAACCCAACTTGGCCTATATTTTGATGAAAACTCTGCATTTTTAGGAGTAGAGTGCAAATTGGACCACGTAGTGGAGCATGTTAGCTATATCACGCAGTATATTAGGGGCTTCGCAATGGGAAAAAGCCCCTCCTTATTGTAACATATTTTGGGTTATATTTTCTTGTTTTTTGGAGCCCATGGTATCTTGACCATGATATTTTGTCGATGTAATATTATATAAATGGATTTAATGATATGTTAGATATATATTGAATGACATTCTATGGTTAAGGGAAATTCTTTGTAATCTGTAGTTTGTAGCAAAGGTAAGGCTTTAAAGCTGAGTGTGTAGAGACCTCAATAGAGTCTATAACTTACTGTGCAGACCCCCTACAACTGTGTTCGCAAGTTGGGAAGCTAATTGTAATGAAATATCCATCATAATAAAAGTTTTTTTGGGATGATATTAGCAGTATTTATGTGTTTCACATACCTATTTTCTTAGTATATGTTATTGAAGTAGTTGTTAATATAATTTCATGTTATGATATATTAGTGTTATTTTGTAAAGTATATGATATATTTATGAATGAGGGGAAGTAACTTGTGAAGTTGTGAAGTAGAAAAAATAAGAATACCACATTGCGCAGTCCCTCAAGGTAGCGGAAGCCTTGTTCTGCAACCACCCATAGTCAGTTCAGGTGAGACTATGATATGCTTGTAGTTTGTTTCCAAAAGAACCAATGATCAAGGGTTTTGTTGGTGCGCAGTATAGATCGAACCTGCGTCAAGCCCAAACCGAGCCAACAAATCATTCTATTTCTGGCATCGAGATCTACTTTAGGTATATGTGGATGTGGCACCCATTGAAGAAGGAAATTCAATATTTGAGAGTACAAAAGGAGCAAGAATTTATAGATTAAAACAATGGAAACCCTTGTTTAAATCCAAGGCTTTGTTTCAAAGGTATCTCTTCACAAAGATGTATGAAATTTTATTCGGATCAGTTCCTGGTGAATTATATGAGTGGGTATCAAGGATGACTGAAAGGAAGGATTTATTTAAGAATTAAAAACTTACCGTATGGACTCTTAAGCTGATACAATGACTTAAGAGAATTAAAAATAATATTTCAAGGGTTGTCGACTTATGGGTTGATAGCATCTTGGTAGTTTTCATTATTGAGTTCCCAATAAACTCGATTGTGTCCTATAGCGAAGCAGAGAAAATATTCTTCGAAGTACTGTGAGGTAAGTACTTGAAATATTTTAAATTTTTGATTAAGATACTTCTATGTGAAAATGGAATTTTATGGATGCAATTACATTGCTAGTTTACCAATATTTGGAGGAAGAAGTAAATATGAGAAAGAAATTTGTACAAAGCGAAGTGGAAAAAGGTATAGAGTAGATACCAAAAATATCTATCATGAAAAATACCAAAATTCCTTCATAGAAACTAATTATATCCCTATTTTGAGTGAATCTAAAGGATTAGAAGAAAAAAACTATGCAGAGAATCCCCAACTACGCAGTATATCCGCTTCAATCTTGAAATTTCATTGAATCTAGATCTAGTAGAAGCCAGGGTATTCTAAGCATTCCCCCTCCTCCTAATCCCGCTACTCCCCTACCCCTCCTCCCCTCCCCCTACCCCTCCCCCTCCCCATTCTCCTCTCCCTCCAAAAAGAGGTATGGTTTATGATATTAAGCTACATGTGTTCAAAGGAAATGAATCAGAGGATCCATAAAATTTTTGTTTTCTAGACGAAGTTGTATCATAAGTGAAGCAAGTAAATGAAAAAGATATAAATAATGCGCAACTCATTATGATGCTAAGAGATAGAAAAATAGCATGTTATGTGAAGTAATCAACTAATGATAATGGTACATTTGTACATTTTAAGTAAATGTTGATACAGGAGTTCAAGAAGTCAAAGTATGAATCACAGTGCATTACTGAGTTAAAAGAGATCATGAAGAAAAATTCCAACACTTTGTGGGAGTTTGATCAAGTATTTAAGATTTTATTTGATCAAGTAAGCTTCAACATACCTCCATATTAGCATAAAGAATGGCTTATAGTTGCACTGCTACCACATATCAGGTTTCCATTAGCGCACTAGAACATAGAAACTCAAGCCGAAGCTCTGGAAATTACAATGAAGTTAGAAGCTTCACCTGTAGGAGAAACTAATCCAAATATGTAGCAGATTCAGAGTCCGTTGGCCAACGTAACCTTCCAATTACAAGATATCAAGAAAGGTAAAGAATTTATAGAAGAAGTGTGGTGTATAAAGTTCGAATCAGAGGGTTGTTCTAAGGAACAATGCCTTGTTTTCTAGGATTACATTTCTATTGGAACACCTAATCCCAGGAATATAGGATCCATCCTATGGTGTGATATATGCAATACTAAAGGCCAACATTGCAGAGAAGAATGTTATTTGTTGCAGAAATATGTGCAGATCCCAAGGAATCAATTTTGTAATTTTTGTGAGTTAGTAGGACACGATGACAATAATTGTCGAAGTTATGATCTAATGATGTAGTGGAGTTCTAATACTTGCAAAATGTGAGAAGAAGAGCACGCACATGAGGAAAATGGACAACGCGGTGGTAGAGGAGGTTACCAAGGAAGAGGATTAAGTGTTGGAGATAATCGAGGAAGTGGACAAGACATATGATATAACTGCGTCCAGCAGGTCATTTTGTAAGAGATTTCCAGAATATCATTATGACGTGTAAGTACTGCAAATACTTTGATCATGTAATTTAAGACTACCTTATGCTTATGGAAAAAATTTAATAAAAATGGAATTAGTGGCCCATATAGAACATCAAATGATGAATGTTGAAAGGAGAACCTATAAACCTTTCATTAATATTGTCACTAGAAGTGGAGTTGTGACTGGAAGTGATAAAGCATATGGAAAAATGAATTTGAAAATCTAGGCGCATGGGTTAGAAAGTCTCTGAAGAAAGTTCCTATCTTTTATGTTCAAAAAGAAAAAAAAATATTTATGGAAACGAAGCAAACTTTTATGGAAGAAGAAACTTCAAATTCTACTACACATCCAGGCCGTAGTAACTATGACATGTCAGTAGTTCCAACATAGAACCAATTCACAATGCAGGATCGAGATTTGACACAGAATTCAGCAGATCAAGTAAGTATTTTGAGATTATTTTTTTGCAAACTTGTATGAAGTTATTAAGAGATAAAAAGGTCGTAGAAGGGCTTCAGGAATTGATATATTCATGTGCAACAAAACAAACATCATGGATTGATATGCGTGTAGTCAATAATGTACATCGACATAAGAGAACTGGCAAAGAAATGAGACTTACTGTGCATATAGGAGAATATGAAATCGATCAAGTTATTCTAGAATTGGGGTATGATGCTAATGTCTTGAGAGAATAGAGATGGGAATTAATGGGAAAGAAAAAGCTACAATGGTCAAACATTCACTTAATATTGGAAAATCGGAAAAATATATTTCCTATGGGAATACTTCCAGATGTTACAATAGATATTGATGGAGCTCACACTATGGTTGATTTTGAAGTAATAGAAACTATTGATGATATTAATCCCTATACTTATTTCCTTGTATGTTTCAGTAATGCAGAATATGGTAATAATCAATCTGAGGAAGAGTCAAATTATATTTGAAGGAAATAATATGAGGGTGATTTCTCCTTTAGATCCATCTGAAGGAGCAAGATATATAGATCTAATCATAGAATAATACAACAGAACTGAGATAGATAAAATTATATCAATTGACAGCTAAGGAAGAATATTATATTAACCCTACTATAAATGGAAATTTGAATTGGGATCATGATAGTTCTTTCACATCAGATTCAGAAGAATAATTGCAAAATTGGCAGAACGGGTTGCATGAAATATCTACAAAGCGATGTGAAATACTAAAAAAAGTAGTTTGTTGTATGACATCTGAGGTATGCGACCTTCCTTCTTATGATGGTTTGGGAAATATAGATACTTTTCTTACTCCCTATGAAGAACAAGTGCTCGAAAATAAAAGACTTTCTACTTTGGATATAGCCTTGAAAGCTACCCCTGCTAGATGGTGGGGCACACACAAGAACAATATAGGATATTGGAAAGTATGTTGTAGGCTAATGTGGATAAGGTTTAGACAAGTAGAAAATGAAATGCAAAAGAAATATGATGCTGAAACTGAACCTAGAAATAATATCCACTTATGCATTACAACATGGAAGGATATTCCAGAATAGGAATGGGTACATGGATTTATTCACACATTGGAGACAATTCCCAAGAATTGGTAACTAGAAATAGAACTGTGACATGGTACTATGAACTGGGCAGACCTTCAATTTTGGGGATGAATGTCTGGGAATAGATTCATCCCTTTAGGTAGTAAAAGAGAATATATTTTAGGGTGTAACCACACTAACATGGAAACAACCTAATTGGGCTACATAGATAGAGTATGCATTGGAGTGTTATAACATTATTACAAAAGATGAAGAAGATTTGTGCAACATCAACATCGCATAATGAGAATGACACCACGAAGTATAAGGGCCTAATATAGAGACAACAAATGAAACAAAGACATTTAAGACAAAGAAGGTGAAAATAGGATTAGAAGAAGATCCCATGTTTGCAGCAGTAGGAGATTACTGGGATGAGGAGATAGCCGGTAAAGTTACATAACTACTCCATGAATATTAAGATTTTTTTCCCACTAAATTTTTCAGAAGATTTAGTGGTCATGAAGATTCCCCTGAAGCCTAATGTGAAGATAGTGAAGCAGAGACATTATAGGTTGAACCCAAAGTACAAGGAGAAATTGAAGTTACAACTTGATAAGATGATAACCACAAGGATTATTGAACCTGTCGAAGAGTCAGAATGGGTAAGTCCTATGGTAGTGCAAGAAAATAAGACTCAAAGAGATATTAGGATCTATGTTGATCTAAGGAAGTTAAACTATGCATGTTTACATGATCCTTTTCCTAACCCTTTCACAGATTAAGTATTGGACAATGTAGGAGTTCATGAATCCTACTCGTTTAGAGGTGGTTTCTCAGGGTATCATCAGATCAAAATTGCACCTAAAGATTGACATCAGATCGCATTTTGTATAGATAGGGGCTCATATCAATACACAGTATGCCTTTTGGATTCAATAATGCCCTTATAATATTTTCTAGAGTGGTGGTCGCAGATTCTAAGGAGCACATCCACAAGTTTTTGGAGGTATATTTTGATGATTGGACAGTATTTGGACTATTGAACAAACATGTTGGGATTTTTAGGCTTATCCTCGAAACATGCAAACAATATCAGATCTATTTGAATTTGAAGAAGTGCATATTTTGTGTACCTTTCGGTATATTGTTGGGAATATTGTTTATAAGCAAGGATTGATGGTGGACCATGTTAAGATTGTTTTCATTATGAACTTGGACCCACCTAAGCTAGTAATATAGTTGTGCGCTATGTTGGGACATAAATGGTATTGCATAACTTTTACTAAGGGGTATGCACATATCACTACACCCATGGAGAAATTGTCGAAGAACGATGTAAATATTCAATGGGATGAAGAATGCTAGAAGAGACTCAACATATTAAAATAGAATATGGTAACTATGTCTATACTAGTATTCCTTGAATGGAATAATGAATTTCATGTGCATGTGCATGCCTCTTGCCTAGCTTTGGGAGTGGTATTTGCACAACCTCATGAAGGAAAAATTGATCATCCTATAGCTTTTTCTAGTAGGAAGCTATATAAATTTGAGAATAATTACACTACCACATAAAGAGAAGGATTAACTATGGTGTATGCTATGAGGAATTTTAGAATTTTATTTTGGGATCACATTTTAAGATGTTTACAGATCATTCTGCATTGAATTATTTGGTTAATAAGCCTATCCTAGGAAGGAACATTTGCAGATGGTTATTATTTTTCAGGAGTATGAATTTGAAGTTTTTGTTAAACTAGGAAGGCTAAATTCAAGACCTGACCATTTTTCAATATTGGAAATAGGAGAAGAACCAACCAGCATAGAAGACAGTCTCCCTCATGCACAATTATTTCAATCAGAGTAGTGGATAACCATTTTGTAGACATTATTCATTTTTTGATGATAGGAATGCTTCCTTCAGAATATACTATGCAGTAGAAGAAAGAATAAGTGGTAAAGGAAGTTGATTTTCATTTATAGCGGAACAATTATATAATATCAGACCAAATGAGATACTGTGCAGATATGTCCCTGAACATGAAAGATAGATGATTCTAGTAGAAGCTCATGGAGGCACAATTGTTGGACATTATGCAGGAAAATATACTGCACAGAAGGTTTTGAGAGTGGGACTATGGTGACCTACACTATATAAGGATGCAAAGGAGTATTGTGAAGCATGAGATGTGTGTCAAAGAACATGGAAGCCTTCTACAAGGGATGAGATGACATTGGTTCCAAAAGTCACATTGGAGGCTTTTGACAAATGGGCTATTGATTTTTTTGGAACAACCAACCCACCTGGAAAGAATATTGGTGAAAGGTACATAATAACTTTGACTGATTATCTGGCAAGATGGGCCGAACCACAACCAGTAAGGAATTTCAATGCAAAAACTGCAATGAATTTTATTTTTTAATACATGTTGTCTCGGTTTGGGTGTCTATAGATATTGATGAGTGACCAAGGTTCACATTATATGAATAATACTATTGAAGCGTTGGCTGAGGAGTTTCAATTCTATCATTAGAAGAGTACTCCTTATCACCCTCAAGCCAATGGAACAGTGGAAGTCTTTAATTATATTTTGGAGAATAAACTCACTAAGGTATGCAATGTGAATAGAGATGATTGGGACCTCATAATTGCAGGTAGATTATGGGCTTACAGGACCATATGTAAGAAGCTGGCAAGTCATACACTATTCAGGTTGGTGTATAGGTAAGAAATTTTTCATGCCCGTGGAGTATGTTACACCAAACTTGAAAATTTCAGCCTTCACAGATATGGAATGGAGGAAATAATATCACAATTGATTTCCTTGGAAGAATATACATTTGTAGCAGGATTCCATCAGCAGGTACAGAAAGCAAGAGAAATGCCTGGCATGATAGATATAACAATTAGAAGAAGTTCAAGATATGAGACTTGGTTCTCCTTTATGAAAATAATTTTGTAAAATTTCCAGGAAAATTCAAATTGCATTGGTTGGGCCCATATATTATGAAGAATATTATTGATGGAGGTGCAGTTCAATTGGGGAAGTTGAATGGAGAATTGATTCAAGGAGGGGTAAATGGAAGTAGGTTGAAGCTGTATACAGATGATCCTGCCCCTATAGCTTCGATCTGAAGAAGAAAGAATAAAGTCTTATTGTGACTTGAAATTGAAAGTGGGCACTCAATTATAAACTACCTTGCAGAAAGAGCTTCGACGAAGGAAGTTTATTCACTACATTCTAGGTTATGTTGAAGATCGTATGATTTGCAACATATGAAGGATTGTGCATTGTAATATAAACATGTCATATTTAGCTAGAAATATATGACCATTAAAAGAGAAAATTGTCATTGGAGGAGCAGAAAACCTTATTTATGGAGATAGGTTGGCAAAGATCCAGGGATAGATATGCAGATAATGAGAAATATCCAAGCAATATTTGAGCTAATCATGAGGTTAGATGTTAAATATCACTATAAAAAGTTCCGTCCTGTCAATATTTTGGCACTTTGTTGTATGAGAACTAAAAAATTTCTAAGTATCATTAAGTTGCATAAGTTTTGTGAATGTATGAACAATGTGGAATTCACCTGCATTTTCAGAAGGAAAGGTCTTGCAGGACTCATGGAAGCCACAAAATTGTCTAGTACACCCACAAAATTACCGTCACTCGTAGCAACATCACCCCTCTCACAACAAAAATCTTCGAGGAATAAAACATCCAAGGAGAAGAGAAAAAAACACAATTAGGATAAGAAACTCTTCATTCTGCAGCAATAACCTAAACCAATAAGAGACAACAAAGAATAATTTGAGTAGGAATACATGGAAAAAAAGAGTGAAACACTCCCATACCCTCTTACACCATACATTCCACCCAAGAAACCTAAAGAAAAACCTATCAAAGATTCAAAGGATGTCAAGTTTGGCTCCTTTACACCACTGCTACCACATAAAGTGCCACTTGAGGGAGAATTACTTGGAAAGATTCCAAAATTGAATTTCACAAACTGCAACTTCAACCATAGAAAAAAATACCCCCAGTTTTCACGAGGAAGGTATTTTAAGTAGATCAATTACCCAGAGGGTGGTGTGAAAATATTGGAGCCGCATCAGTGGGAAAAAGGATTGGAGCATTATGGATTGTTGAATTTTCTAAATGTGCAACACTTTGGTAGAAGCATGCCAAACATAGTCTGTATAATAAAATTTCTCGTTCTCATGCACAACAAAATCCTATGGATGGGAAAGAGGATCTAAATTGACTAGATTCTTATACGAAGAATCACCAGATTTCCCTATCAAGGATGATACCCCACATAAGAGTTTGTGGGTAAATATAAGAAAAAAATAAGTAGCTTAGAACAAGAAGGAGAAGGTTGGGATAACAAAAGGAAAGCAAGGCTACGACATCAATTCAATTAGTGACAAAGGAGTATGCTTCTTTGTGCACATACTATCTGGGAAGATTATGAGAGTGTCAAGAAAATGAAGTACCTACGTCAGTAGTGTCACTAGTAGTGTAGTGAAAGAATGGGATTCAGTACAACTGGGCCACATATTTGTGCAAGGATTTTCTTGATGAATTGTCTTGAAGCCTAGGAGAAAGGTTCAACCTTTCTCTATTCATGGTTGATATTGATTATAATGATGCTAGCATGGAAAGAACCATAGGAGTCGTAATTTCCTATGGTAGAAGCAGATGTGTCTGAAGTTGTGCAGTATGCCTCGCTCTAGTATACCAATGAGCCATCATGCAACATGGATTTGCACACGTTGGTGAACCGACATCCTTACCTCTCATTGATCTTGTATGAACAATATAATGTTGTTGCGAAGTTCAAGATCAATTTTCACAGTGTATATGCATGCTCGAAGAGATATAATGAAGACATGGAATCCTCTTCCATACTTGTTCATGAAGGATGATTTTGCTACACTAATACAATAGTGGCCTACATGATGGATTAAAACACTAGTGGAAGAGGCAAAAGGTAGCCAGAAAGATGAGGAGACATCAGAGCATGGAGGCCTGAGTGGTAAAGATAAGGACAAGTAAGAACAAGAAAAAGACCATGAACTAGAACATAATGAGGGTTAGAAGGATCCTCCTGGAGGAGATGAACATAGTAAGGAGAATATAGTGGGAGAGAAACGAAAAATTAATATACACAGTGAAGTCTCCCCTAGGAGTAAGAAGAATCATAAGGAAGATAAGTCAAAGGATTTATTGCCATTGGTCCTTACTGAAGGGGGCCTAGATGATATTAGGAAGATGCAAATGAAGCTATAGCCGGCCATGCCACTAGACTGATCTAGGTCTCGTTCACATCACATTTGGAATATTAGAGTCCTTGATTTTCTTAATGAATTAAGTAAATAAAATCCTCAATAAGAATAAATATACACTTTGTGTGTGTGAATGTGCATTAATTTAGTCTAGATTTTCAAAAAGAGGTAGTTAAGCAACTACTAATGTGAATGAGATAGGAGATCATGTCTCATTTAATTAGAGAGATCATGGAGGTTTGATTCAGTCAACTAAGATCTTGAAGATGTCAAACCAAGGGGTCATTGAGAATTAATGATCAAGTTGTGGAAGAATGAAGCACACATGATGGAGGAGGTGTACATTGCACCGAGACTGATTGGTTGATTTGGTCAAACAACGTTGTCCCACTTGGAGGATCTTGCCCACATGAGACAACGAAGTTGAGATTAGGGCCAAGGCTTGGGATGGCCCAATATTTATAAAGGATATGAAGGCAAAGGTGAAGGCATATTGGATTATTTTGATGTATGATCTTTTAGATCTAGAATTGCCAAGTGACATTCCACTACAATCTTGGGTTGTTTAGCACAGGGTGTTCCATTGCGGGAATACCTCCTCTTTCTTTGAGTGATCTCTAAGGAAGGGGTTTTTACTTCATTATACATCAAGCTTTAAATGCCATTTCCATTTCCTACTTTTTGTACAACATTCATATTCAGAAAACTGTGTTTTTCTAAAGATGAGTTTGGAAGGTGGTAGTTGTCTTTAGTACTTCAGCTGAAGAACAAGGTGAGGTATTATTCCCATCACTTGGGCTTATATTGTAGTACTCCCAGAGCCACATTACATATATGGAATCAGGCCAAAATTTATTGACTTCCTAGCAGCAGTATTCTCTCCAGGAATAATGCTATCCATATTGCAGATCTGAAAGGAGGAAAGAAGTTGCTAGTATTTCAGCTAGAAATCTAGTGAAGAATCATTCCTCCACATTTCCATCAATCTTACCATCATCCAGGATCTTATTGCAGCATTTTTCAGCAAACAGAAGGCCTCTCCTTCCCTCACAACGTATTTTTCAGACGCAGTTGTGTTGCAGCAGCTGCAATCATCTTTTGGAGGATTGAGAAGCTAGATATAGAGCTCCTAGCTCATAGATCTGAGGAAGAGATCATCCCTTCAAGAATAGATATGATATGAGCACATGTTTCAACCATCTATTCTTCAGATATAGCTTCATATCTATATTTCCCAACAGATCAAGGATCAAACCCTGGAGAGGTGATTTTTCCAAAATTTGCAGATCTGGAAAATCCTTTCTCGGTTATCTTGGGAATCCATCACATTGGCCGTATCTTGAATCTTGGCATCATCAGAGCTCCAGTTTTTAGTAGATTTGCATTTCTCTTTTTAGCCAGCAACTCCATGTTTATGTCTTGCTGAAGAGACGGTGCAGTATTTGCTACAAAGCCTCTCTAGTTACACTATACATGTTGGATGTATGTTTTTAGGGTGATCATAGCTCATATTTTTGGCTAGATCTACCTATATCTTATACTTGTGTAACTGAATCATCTCCAGTATAATAAAATGGCTCAGTTCTTTTTGCATATTCTAATTTGTACTTAGATTTATTGTTTATCTTGTTGTAAGTCATTATATTGTGTGAAGTATTGATGCATTCTCCCTTTTGGGATATTACAGTGGTATCAAAGCATGATATTTGGCTCAGCTTGTGGACACTTTATCTTTTTACATTGAAAGAATAATATATAGGTGAGATCTATCATAGAGAATGAAAAATATGTCACTCCTTTCTTTAGATCCATGCAATATATCTCCAAGAAGGTCAATCAAATGAAGGGGGAAGAACAAAGAGAAGATCCAAGAAGAAGATTTGATGAGGAAAGCACTTCTTATTAGAAGCAAAGAAGACCAGATAATCCTATATCTCCTCATAGATCCACTATGCCCACTTTCTTTGAAGAAGGTGCGAGGAATATAAGTGAAGAAAGGCATGAACCTAACACTCATGAGACTCTCAGTCTATATCTTGAAGAGTACAAAGCACAGTCTAGAGCTTTCAAGGAGAAGCTAACTCTGCAAAAATTCTTCCAGATTAGAGAAGAAAGAGGATCCTATAGCAGTAATAGAAGTAAGAGGCATAATTGATTATATTTTCCTACATTTGATGGATCTTCCTCAAGCAATGTGAAGGCTTGGGGAGGGAGTTAGATTAATTTTTCAAGCTACATCCTGTGGCTGAAGAGGAGGTTGTTCAAATTGCAGCACTTCATATCTTAAATGAAGCAGAAGATTGGTGGTTTGGGCACCTAGAGAATGCAAATATGACCAAGTATTCATATTTCCTTCACAAGTTGAGAAATAAGTTTGATATGGAGAAGACAAAGTTGTGCTACAAGGGGGCGTCTCCCAAGGAAACCAAGGAGAATGTCAATCTTGTCACTCTGGACAAGAGCTCACTATTTTCACCACCTGTTGTAGAAGTACTTGTATCTGGAGAAAATACACTTGCATATTTGCAAGACAGTCTTGAGCTCTTGACTTATGGAGTCCCATGCATGGATCAGGAGGTGCATGAGGAAGAGGAGGAGGATACTAGCGTTGGTACACTTGAAGAAGAGAGGCCATCACTCTTGCTAGCAGTTGGAGATACTATTGTCCCGGTTGGAGGAACTCTTGTGTTCTGTCAAGAGGTTCCCACATATCAGTTGATCCAAGGTATGCATAAAATTTCAGCACATATTGTTTCAAGATCAATGCATGACAAAGGATTAGAACAAAATGCTGATTTGAAGCAGAAACATATCACAGCGCAGAGGAAACTTGATCTAATCAAGGAGGAGACTAAAAACTATCCCTGTTTATCATTATTAAGCTACATTCAACCCCTTGAGTTGAGATGTAGAGTTTCAGAAAATGGGATTAGCATTATCCTATGTACAATGATTGATTGTGATATCAGTGTTGTAACTTGGTTTTAGATAGTGCATGTATTACCCTATAGATCTACAATGCTGTCACTTAATAGCTGTGACAAAGAAAGGGCTTCATCATTCTTAGAGCATTCTGGAGGTAGCTTCACTCATGAAGCAATGGAAGCAAAGATAATAAATGGTACACATCTTGAAATGAGAAACCTTTTCTCCTTTCTAGTTGAACCTTTCTCAATGAGCCTCTGACTACTCAAAGAGAAACTTCTACTTGCATTAAATCCAAAACTTCTTTGGTTTTGGAGGGCCTTTGATGGAGAGAGAATCTCATTAAGAGATCTCATTAGAGATGCATTTCAACATTTCATGGAATGCAAAATTCTTTAACATTTTGGGAAGGATGGCATTCTACAAAGGGAGGATGCCATGATTATGCAGTACCTCATTCATAATCCCCATGGGAATGAATGGGTAAGGATGATAAGCAACGGGTTGCAAAGCCACTTGCATATTTGTATGGTCCAGCCTGCTTGGTTACATTGGTTTCCATTGGGAGATTTTTGTCACTCTCCAAAGGCACCTATTTTTCTGATCCATGCCTTGAAACACATGTATGAAATGAAGAAGGAGGCATGGTTGCACTGGTTGCTCTTGGGTGAGTATGGATACCACCCAATAGCTCATAATTTTCTGAATCATCCCTTTTTTTGCAATGATAAATTTTAGCAAGGGAAGGCATGTTCATTTTGGTTTCCTTTGAGAGAGTTTGGCCACCACATGACATCTCCTATGTCTATGTGTTTTGTATTGTTTAAAATTTGGCATAATTATCTCATGATGTGCATTGATGATGTTTCTTTGTATTCGGCTGATGTGAAATCTTATATTTCCATTAGTATGCTTATGATTCATGATGCACATGAGGGGAAGAGAAAGCAGCAAGATCTCTTGTTGCTTGGGTTTCTTATAAGGGAGTTTGGCTTGACCATCTTACATGGAGGAGATGGAGGATGGCAGAAAAAGGCCTTACTCCAATGGTTATTGTTAGGATAATATGGTTTGACATCTTTGTCTACCCATATTTCTTCTTCCCTTCTTCTTCTGCATAACTTTAAGATGATGGAGTTTGGATCCAACAACGCCAATAGAGCTAAGTATGGGAGTATATCAATGCTCAATCTAATTCATAAAACATGGGATGAAGATATGTATTGTATGATTAAGCTTTTCCTTTGTGGAAGGAGCTAATTTATTTTATGTCGCTCATGTATTGTTGATGATGTTGTACATCACATGGTGGTCACTTGGTATTTCATGATGGGAGGAGGACATCTAACCAAACAGTTGGAGGTCATTACTTATGATTTTAAGAGACAACTTTGGAACCAAACATGCATAACCTATTGCAGAAAATGGAGGAAGCCTTCCTTATATGGATGCCATATGGAGGGGAATGGATGGCCTTGCATCTACTTTTGGAGTTGCTTGGGGACAAGAAACATTTTGCCAGGGGGACTGTAATATTCCAAAATTTTCACATCACATTTGGAATATTAGAGTCCTTTATTTTCTTGATGAATTAAGTAAATAAAAGGGATGAGGGACCCACAACCCTAAAAAAGAATAAATATCCACTTTGTGTGTGTGAATGTGGATTAATTTAGTCTAGATTTGCAAAAAGAGGTGGTTGAGCAACTACTAATGTGAATGAGATAGGAGATCATGTCTCATTTAATGAGAGAGATCATGGAGGGTTGATTCAATCAACTAAGATCTTGAATATGTCAAACCAAGGGGTCATTGAGCATTAATGATCAAGTGGTGGAAGAATGAAGAACACATGATGGAGGAGGTGTACATTGCACCTAGACTGATTGGTTGATTTGGTCAAATAACATTGTCCCACTTGGAGAATCTTGTCCACATGAGACAGCGCAGTTTAGATTATGGCCAAGGCTTGGGATGGCCCAATATTTATAAAGGATATGAAGGCAAAGGTGAAGGCATCTTGGATTATTTTTATGTATGATCTTTTAGATCTGGAATTGTCAAGTGAAATACCACTGCAATCTTGGGTTATTTAGAAGAGATTGTAGGTGTTATTTAGCACAGGGTGTTCCCAAGCAGGAATCCCTCCTCTTTCTTTGAGTGATATCTAAGGAAGGGGTTTGTACTTCATTATACATCAGGATTTAAGCGACATTTCCATTTCCAACTTTCTGTAGAACATTCATATTCAGAAAACTGTGTTTTTCAGAAGATCGGTTTGGAAGGTGGTAGTTGTCTTCGGTACTTCAACTGGAGAACAAGGTGAGGGATTATTCCCATCACTTGGGCTTATATTACAGCACTCCCAGAGCCACATTGCAGATATGGAATCAAGCCAAAATTTATTGACTTCCTAGCAGCAGTATTCTCTCCGAGAATAACGTTGTCCATATTGCAGATCTAAAAGGAGGAAGGAAGTTGTTATTTCAGCTAGAAATCCAGTGGAGGATCATTCTTCCACATTGCCATCAGTCTTACCATCAGCCAGGATCTTATTGCAGAATTTTTCAGCAGACAGAAGGTCTCTCTTTCCCTCACAACGTATTTTTTAGAGGCAGTTGTGTTGTAGCAGCTGCAATCATCTTTTAGAGGATTGAGAAGCTATATCTAGAGCTGCTAACTCATAGATCTGAGGAAGGGATCAACCCTTCAAGCATAGATATTATCTGAGCACATGTTTTAGCCATCTATTCTTTAAATCTAGCTTCATATTTGTATTTCCCAGCAAATCAAGGATCAAACCCTGGGGAGGTGATTTTTCCAAAAGTTACGGATCTGGAAAATCCTTTCTGTGTTATCTTGCGAATCCATCACATTGGCTGGATCTTGAATTTTGGCATCATCAGAGCTCCAGTTTTGAGTAGATCTACATTTCTCTTTTCAACCAGTAACTCCATGTTTATGTCTTGCTGAAGAGACAACACAGTATTTGCTGCAGAGCCTCTCTAGTTACGTTGTACCTGTTGGATGTATGTTTTTAGGGTGATCCTAGCTCATCTTTTTGGCTAGATCTACCTATATCTTGTACTTATGTAACTGAATCATCTCCAGTATAATAAAATGGCTCAACTCTTTCTTCATATTTTGATTTGTACATATATTTATTGTTTATCTTGCTATAAGTTCTTATATTGTGTGAAGTATTGTTGCATTCTCCCTTTTGGGATATTAAAAATTTTGGATATCAGCAGGTTCCAATAGAGCCCACAGATGTATGGAAGACCACCTTCAAATATAATTGATTCCTTTTTGAATGGTTTGTCATTCCCTTCGAGTTAATGAATTCCGCTGCTACTTTTATGAGGCAGATGGATGAAATATTTTGACCCTTCACCAACTAATTTGTGGTTTTTTATCTGGAAAACATCCTCTTCTTCAACAAGAGTTGGGAGGAGCACTTGTAACACATCCAACATGTCCTTCAAACCCTGGCGTCGGAAAAACTGTGTGCCGACTTAGAGAAAGGTAACTTTGGCATGATCCAAGTGTGATGCCTTGGTTACATCATAGATGATGAAGGCATGCATGTGGATCCAGCTAAGATCCAAGTCATTCGAGATTGGATAGACTCGACCACTCTAATAGAGCTTCACAATTTTTTGGGCCTTACAAATTTTTACTGAAGGTTTTTGTTGGGATTCTCCCATATCACTTGGCATCTGAGACAAATTTCCAAGGGTTGAGCAAAAGAAAATTTTTACTAGTCAAAGTCCCAACAGAAGGTGTTCATTAAGCTGAAGTACCACCTCTCCTCTGCACTTGTACTCACATTTCTATACCTCCAACAACCTTTTTAAATTGAAACAGATGCCTCTGACTATGTTATTGGTGCAGTCCTCACCAAACATAGGTTTCTAGTGGCCTATCATAGTGATACACTTTCCGATATAATTTGAAATTTCCTCACCTATGATAAAGAGATGTATTGCATTATGCAGGCTTGTCAGAAATGGAAACATTACATTCTAGAGAAGGAAATGGTCATCCACACCGATCACCGACCTCTTTAGTTTATAAAAACACAAGGGAAGTTGAAAAAATTATTCCATTAGAGGTGGTCTACAAATTTTCAAAAATTCCACTTGATTATTAAATACAAAAATGGCATCAAAAATCATGTTGCAAATTACCTCTTAAATCCCCCAATTACAGTGTTGACTACTATTTTCAACTCATGTGTCCATGATACCTCTCGATGGCTACAACTGTACAAAAATGATCCAAATATTTCCACTACATACCATATGCTAGTGGATGGTAAGAAAGTTCCCAATTTCCACTTCCAAGAGACATTATTATGCTACTTTTGCCACCTTTTTGTTCCTTAAAGCAATCATGCCAAGTTGGTTTGGGAGGCACAGTACAGTTAGGTTGCAGGACACTTTGATGTGGACAGAACTTTGGCTATACTAAAAAAGTACTTTTATTGGCCAAATATCCAACAAGATTTTGGGAAATATACCAAATCTTGCACTACCTATCCCATCGCCAAGCCAACCATCAAGAATAAATCCTTGTACACTCCTCTTCCTACTCCCAACCAGCCTTGGGAATCCATCTCCATGGACTATCTATCTAGCCTCCCTTCTACCAAGCATGGTAATTACTATGTATTTTTTCTCATGGGAAAATTTTCTAAGATGGATATATTAGCATCCTGCAATAAGAGCATCACAGCAGAGGACACTGCCAAAATTTAGTTTGAACAAGTGTGGGTATATTTTGGATCCTGAAAACCATTATATCATATCAGGATAGCAGGTTCTTGAGCACATTCTCGTCGATACTCTGGTCACTATTGGACACCAATCTCACCAAGTCGATTTCAATACATCCCCAAAATCATGGCAAGATATAGGTTATCAATAGGATGATCGTGTACATACTCCACATGTACAACTCCAATAATCCACGATGTGGGACGAGTGCCTTCCATATGTGTAACATAGATATAACAAAGCTATCTATAACTCAACTAGACGCGGTCCCTTTCAAGTGGGTCGAGGATTTCAACCATTATCTCTGATTGATGTTTCCATGCCTCATGCGACAACACAGACCAAATCCACACATTTAAATTGCAAGGCTAACAAATCAGCCAGGTTTATTAAACGCATCCATCACATCCGCCAACATGTTCATGAAATCTTGGAGAATTCTAATACCAAGTACAAGCAGTGACCTGATCAACTTCGGGTGCCACATAAGTTTCAGGTGGGTGACAAGTTTTGGTTTCATTTTCAAGATGAGCACTTTAACAGACCCAATCGGAATCTCAAACCATCACCAAGGTTCTGTAATACAAAGGTTTTGAGCTCAAAATTTCCCCATTCCTTCGCCTACAACCAATGTTCAATGTGGAATGCCTTCAGCCACACTTTCCACCATTACAAGACACATCAGCCATTGCATAATAGCTCACACCAAAAGAGATAAACCCATAATTCATGGAAATGGCCACAACTTATAGGATCATGGACATGAATATTAAGAACACTCTCCAACAGAATATCCAATAGTATTGGGTTTTCAAAGCTACCCAACTCCTGCACCAAGGCAAGTGCCTCACAAAGGACCAAGTTTAGCAAAATTTTCCCCATCTCATGGAGGCACTCAAAGAAATGGGTAACATTTCCTCATAAGGGAAGAGTACTTCTCCAATTGGATATCTGTGGCCACCGTCCTATTATAGTTGGACCCCTACCATTGTTTCTTTTAGTTTCCTTAATTGTAGCACAATTTACTACTTTTGGCACTTTTTAGGGTCTTGAACTTCCACAACCATTTTGAGGCCCTAAACGACGTATGCTTGGAAAATGAATAAGCATCAATGTTTAACTCACATTTTCAGTTGAAATTTATAGTATTTATATACATATTTTTAATGGGGTATCGTATCTGTCAAAGGAAGATAATTTGGTAAAATTATGACCCTTGGAATTTTATGTAACAGTTCACCCCAATGGGGCCCACATACTTTTGGTGCTTCATCTCCTAGGGTTACGTTTTTAGATACTTTGGGTTTTCCATTTCTTCTAAATAATAAATAGGAATTCAAGCCTCATTGTAACACGGTTCAGAAGGTATGTAGCTACCATATATATTTTTAGAAATAATTTAGCCTCGCCTTAGATAGTTTATTTCCAGTCTACATGTAAATAGTTTTTAGTATTTTGTTATTAATGAATTGAACTTATATTTTTTTTGTATTTTTTTTTTTTTTATATATGTACTTCATTTCATTCCTTCATAAATTTGGATCAAGGTAATTCTAGAAAATTCTTAGTCTATGCTAAAATCTGTTATAAAATCTATTTAATAACGAGAGTGGACCATGAGTTTCCAATTTGTTTCATTTTTATCTAAGCTTTAATTTTTAACATGGATTCAAACTAGGTGTAATAATATTAAAATATTGGAGAACATATTTTCAGGGAGGAGACCCAAGGGCATGAGAATGAGGTCTACATGAAAGAGCAAAGGTTTCTCTTACGTAAGAGGATTTTCTTCCACCTAGTTGAGCCGAGGGGCTCATTCTAAAACCTAGTATGAGGCGATGTGTAAGTTTGTTAATACGTCTATTGAGTTTTCACATGCCACTTTAAAATAAATAAAAAAACTATGCTCTAAATAGAAAAATAATGTCGGATATAATGAAAAAGAAATGAATAAGCTATAAATTAATTATAAGTAAAAATAATGTGTGAGTAAAATGTTTAAATTTTATACTTTTCAAAAATATTTCAATGTATATATCACAAAAAAATAAGTTTTTATGATTAAACCATATATTTGGTCCCATATATACTCTATATAACATTCAAAAATACAATTTAAACAATGAAAACTAATACATTATATTTTACACTCTAAAGAAGCTTGTACATGAAGAAATACGATCCCTCTCTACTCATATTAGATTCATACTTAAGATGGATCTATGCTCATAGTAAGAAAACCCACTGCTAATAGTGGTGGAGGTATTCATGCAGGAACACAACTATCGTTTTCCATTGTCGTCACTGATCAATAAGGTCACCCTATAAGTTAGAAAAAGAGGGTCGTAGGTCCTAGACCCCACATCTAGCACAAGAGAGGAAATACATCCAAATACATTCTAGACTTATAATCCTACATGTTATGAATATATAAATTGGAAGGTTGGGTTGGATGTATTAGATTACCCTTAACTTCCTTAACTCCAAAAGAAAGTAATTTATTTAATGAACTTTTGAAATTTCTAGTATTTTTTTATTACTTGTGGCAAAGGGAGATATACTTTTTAAATGAATTTTTATTTTATTGGTGAAAAATTATAGTTTATTTGTGATAGGGGATTTGTTTTTATTTTTACATTATTTTTTAGTTAAAAAATTGTCATGATCATGAAAATATTAGAAAGATAAGAGAAAAAATTATGTTTTCCATTACAAAATATTTTTGTATGCCTTTTACACATAACTTGAGGCAAAATCTATGGATGGAACAAATTTTTTGTGTATGAGAATGAGTAATTTCCTGTAGGTATAGGAATTTTAGGAATTAGTGGTATATAAATTTACAAAGCTAAATCAAGAAATGTTGTAGGTCATGTCTAATATCCTAAAAATCCATCTTGCACAAATGAGTAAAAAATATAAAAGGGCCTAATCTTGGATCCATAGTCAAGTAGATGACTTATTTTTTCCGAAAATAATGGGAACATCTAGTGGAAAGAAAGCATGGAATATATTGGATTTAGCATATTAGCATAATGACAAATTGAAGTGTAATGACAAAGTAAAGACTATGAAGCTTCAAACCATTAGGAGAGATCTTGAAACATTGAGGGTTAAGGATATAAAAAACATTGATGAATTAATGACCAAAGTGATGGAATTTTGAATCAATTCAGGACTAACGGAGACATGATTATACATTAGAAAATTGTTGAAAAGGTTTACAAAATACTACTGAATAAATTCAAGATAGTTTCCATTAACATAGAGGAGTGTAAAGATATATCCAAATTAATAGTAGAAAAATTCGTACAATCTCTCTTTTCCCATGAATCAAGAATCAACATGCAGGTGGAGTCGTTATATCGTGCCTTCAAGGCTCAAGCATCCATTAGTAGAGGAAAATATAGAGGAATCAGACATAGAGGTAATCACCAAGTATAAATAATAACAACATCAAATATCGAAGACAAGAAAATCAACCTAGTTACTCTCAAAATCAGAAGGGAAGAGGTACAATATGGACAGAGAAGTACAATGTACAATATTATCATTGTAAAAGTATGAAAACTATGAAAGTGAATGTTGAAATAAGAAATAATATTTGAATAATTTTAGAGTTAATGTCTCTAGCATTAAATAAAATATGTCTAATTCCATTTTTATCGCATTCCAAATTTCTAAAGAAGATCAAAACAAGGATGTTTGTTTATTGGTTAGAGGATGCATTGATCACACAAAAAGTAACAAATTATTGTTTTCTAGTATTGATAGCTCTGTTAAATATAAAATCAATTTGCAATATGACTATTATGTCAAGGCCATAGTTAAATGTGTCATTATTTTCCTAACTAAGAAAAATGAGGATAAATATATTTGAAATTTCTTTTATGTACCAAATCTTAAAATAATTTTTTAAGTATTGGATAGTTGATTCAAAAATATTTTCATATTAGATTTAAGGACTCCATATGCACAATATCAGTTAAATCACATGGTACAATACATATTACAAAGGTCTAAATTAATAAGATATAATTTTCCCATTAAATATGAGAAGTGTAGAATGTCTCAGACATAGATGAAACCTTGTTGTGGCATCTAATGTATGGTTACCTACCTTCTAGGAGACTTAGTCTCTAGTAGAAAAAATTAATAGTTAAGGGAGTTCCCATATTGAATGATCAAACCATCACTTGTGTAGTTTTCATTATTGGAAAGCATCAAAGAGATTATTTTCTAAAATCCTCCTACAAAACCAAGTAACATCTAGAAATTGTTTGCACAAATCCATGTGGACCCATGTAAAATCATTCCATAGTTGGAAGTTTTTTTTTATAACATTTTTTAATGATTTTATGAGGAAAATTTGGATGTATTTACTCAAAATAAAATTATATAAATTCATAATGTTTAAAAAAAAAAATCTAACAGAAAGTCAAAGTGGAGAAAAATGTCAAAGTGCCTAGCTCAGATGGAGGAGAAGAATACGACTCAAATATTTTCACAAAATTTCATAGACAATAAGGAACTAGAAGGTATTTTGCCACTAGATATACTCCACAACATAATTTAATGGCTAAATCGAAGAATTAGACCATTATGAACATGGAAAGGAGTGTGCTCAAAGCTACCAATTTTCCCAATGATTTTCTGGGTGAGGATATTGTTTGTTCAGTCTACATAGTCAATAAATCTATAAAAAATAGTGTGAAAGGTAAAGTTCCTAAAGAAGCATCAAGTGGCATAGAATCAAGTCTTTACCTTTCATAGTTTTTTATTGTATTTCCAATGCACATGTCCTTTAAGAGGTGATATATGCCCTTGACAATAAGAGTGAAAAATGCATTTTTATTGGGTACAATGAAGGATCTAGTTAACTATAAACTATAAAATCCAATCAATATCAAATTTGTGGTGAGAAAATATGTAAAATTCATAGGAAAAATATATGAGATAAATAAAATTAAGTAAGTGATATTACTATTCCATCTCTTCCGATAAATGAACAAGTGGAAAATTCAAGACAACAGGTTCCTCCATTAAGACTTCCAAGGTTACAAGAGGAAAGATAAAAAGTCATTTCTTCTTCTAGTAGATGTCAGGAGACTTCGAGAGAAATAAGAGAAATAGTATATTGTAAATTATATTTAATAATGAGAAGGGAGACAAATGTCCCTCGAGTTTCCAATTAGTTTTCATTCCTATATTTACTTGAAATTTTTACATCCTTGAGTTTAGAAATTTCTATCAGTACCTCGATGAGGTATTCCCGAGATGGTATGAAAATTATGAAGATATTTTATATGTGTAAACAAAATACATTAACCATTTACATCCTTAACAAAATTCTTCAACCAATAATAGATAATTTCTTCAGACCATCTATGCACATGCAACACTAATTATATTTTTTTATGTATTGTTGTGTCAAACAAAATTTCACATTAAAATATACAACCTTGGAGCTAACAAATATCATTAGGAGTTATAACTGAAATAAATGGAATTTATCCTTTGAATATTTAAAATCATTTGAACGTATAACCCCTCACAATATTTTATACCAAAATATTGAGACCTACAACTTTAAAATTAGTAGTGTGGTAACTCCAATAAGAGTGGAGAAACTATACTTATAGAAATGAATTTATATAATCTTGACTCACAAATTAGCCTTGATGGAACCAAATAATCTATATGTTCGACAATGAGAAAGTTCCTAGTTAATGTCTCATTTGTTGCAGCTAGTAATGAGTATGAGTTTTTAGAAAGGGTCTCTCTATAAATGTAATGCGACAGAGTCTCAAACTTTATTGTATTCATCCCCTAATCACTTAAAATATATACTTTCACAATAATTCATCAATAAAAACCCCATGGAAACTATATTTGTAGAAATTTTTTAATACTGATGTATTATCGGATTATCCTGATCTAATAATATTTATCTTCTTGCTAAATGCATAATCCTTCCATTGTTATTCTTGCAGAAATTTAAAACTCAATTTCAAACACATGTGAATAAATTCAATCGCACACAACACAGTTGTTTATCAGGAAAGCTTAAAGCTAAAAAACCCAACTATCATATATCATGTGTATAAATGGATCATGTAATGATCTCATACAAAGCTTAGTACATCAATATCTCAGTACAATCAACAATCATTACACACTGTCATGCAAAAATTTGCATATCTATGCACCAATTTCTTGCCTCGTGACAGCCTGCCTCCACTGTGCAATCCCTGATGAAGAAGACCCTTGAATGAATTCGAATTTTCCTTGCCTTCACTTCGTAATCCTCATTGGCATATCCAATGTGTGTTAGATGCATTGAATGCATCACTATAGTCACAACAGATAGTCCATCGCACCCTTTCACCTATCTCTCCACTGGGTCTCCACTGGAGCTGACATGCAAGTAGTTAACTGTTATATTTTTTCAGTTGTTAGTGAGTTATTAGTTGTGAATTAATTAACTAATTAATTCACTAAACTCTCACTTGTGTATCTTTTAGTTATACTAGATACAACTAGCTCAACTCAGTTTAACTCACTTAACTGAGTTAAACTAAATAACAACTCCCATAACTACTCTTCCAACTCTGTCATAACTGTGCAACTTCAGTTCTAACTGAGTCCTCCATGCATGAGCCTTCAATAATAATAGGAATTGTATAATTCCTTTAGCCCACTGATTTTCCAAATCTGTTCACTAAAATAAAGTGCTCCAAGAGAATAAGTTGATATTTATTGTAGGATTATTATTAAGGGCTAATAATAATCAACATGCATCTATTTTTAGATTGATGATCTATAAATGGACTTCGCCCAATATTCTAAAAATATGATTTCATCTATTTTTCACATTTGACCAACCATCTACAAATAGCATCCTGCAACTTATAGAATATGCTCACCATGTCTAAAAATAGACATACACCTAAAAATAGCCTGTAGAGCCCACTTAGTGAAGGTGCTTACTTTTCACTAAGCTCATCATCTTGTTGAATCTCAACACTCCATCTCAACAAGCTAGGGATTATCCTTCACCCTGATCCTGCCTCTATGGTATTCGAATTTGCTCCTGTTGAGTGTCTTCGTCAGAATATCTGCATCCTGATCTTTCGTAGGAATGTACTGAAGCAACATGATCTTCTACTGCACACAATCTCTGATATGATGATACCAGATATCAATATGCTTAGATCTATCATGAAACATAGGATTAATCAAGATTTTAATGCAAATCTGATTATCACAATGTATCACTCTAAGATCTAAATGAGAACCAAACAAACCGACCAGGATATTCCTCATCCAAATAGCCTCACATGCAACTTGACTTGCTTCCATGTATTATTATTTTACTAAACTGAGTGCCACGGATATTTGTTTCCTGTTGTACCAAGAAACTGTCGTAGATCTGATATTGAAAACCCCTCCTGATGTGCTCTTTTTTTCCATTGGGCTGCCTACCCAATCTGCATTCATGAAGCCATGCAACTTCACCTCATCGGTATGTGTGTACCATAAGCCATACTCAGATGTGCCCCTGAGATACCTCAGGACATGCTTGCCTTCCTTCCAAAAGGGCTTGGTAGGCTTAACCATCGCTTGTGAAAGTTGGTTCACCGCATAGCATATGTCCGGTCTTGTATTAACTAAATACATGAGCGAACCCACCAACTATCTATAAACAGTGGAATCCACTACCTCTGCCGATGTAGCATCCTCTTTCCTCCAATTTCTTGGAAGAGGAGTATCCATGGGCATGAAGTCCTCCATGTGAGACTTACCAAGTATCTCCCAAGAATACTTGCCTTGAGACACAAATAGTTCACCTTCTCGCTACCATATTTCCAATCCAAGGAAATAATGAAGGAGGCCCAAATCAGTCATCTCAAACTCCTTTGCAAGATCTGACTTGCATGAGTGTATCAGCTGCTTATCACCCGTTAGTATTAAATCATCAACATAAAGAACAATGATTAAAGGCTTACCCTCCACCACACTTTGGTACAGGTTTGCATCTGCCTCACTCTTGGTGAAGCCAAGTCCAGTGAAATAGTTGTCGATCCATGTGTACCAAGCACGTGGTGCTTTCTTTAGCCCATACATAGTTCTTTTGAGTCTACGCACATGTGACTCGCTACTGAAGATCTAAAATCCTTCAGGCTAGTCAATGATCCCATTAAGGAACACAGTCTTCACATCCATCTGATGAATGTGCCAACCCATCTTCGCTGAGAGAGCAAGGATGGTCCTTATCAAAGAATACCGTGCGACAAGTGCAAAGGTTTCTTCATAATCAATCCCCTCGATCTATGAGAAGCCTCAGGAAACAAATCTTGCCTTATACTTCTTGACGCTCCCATTAGTAGGTTTCTTTACCTTGTAGATCCATCTTGATCCTACAACTGATTTACCCACCGGAGTTGGAACAATCTCCCAAGCACTGTTTCTGACAATGGAGTCATACTCCTCCACCATGGCATTTACCCATGTGGTCTCCTGCACTAATTCTTCAAAAGAACATGGCTCTGTCACGATACACTTTCTCATAAGATCCATGTATCCAGTAAAAAGGTCAGGTGACTGTCTCTGTCTGCGCTCTGATGTAGGAACTCCTACATTCTTTGCCGCATCAAGCTTTAGTCTCTCATCTTATGTGGTACACTTTCTGCCAGTTCTGATGTTTGGTTCTACATGATTTGACTCCTCCACTCCATGAATCTCCTCCTATGGCTAATCCAGATCTAGAGGCTCATCTTAGGGAACAAGAATTTCCTCCTCTACATGCAAGTGTATCTCCCATTCAAGTGACAAATTCATGACTTTCACCTCATTGAATTTTATATCCTGTCACACCACAGTCATTTGAATTTTTGGAAAATACACATGATAATTATGGGTTGTTTCTGTGTACCCCAAAAATATCCCAACTTCTACAGTCAGCTTTAGATTCTTCCTGGTGTCCTTTGTCACATGAATGTAAACAGATGAGCCAAAAATATTGAAATGAGAAATATCAGGCTTCTTACCAGTAAAAGCTTCTTCATGTGAACTCATGCAAAGTACTCTATGAGGATAACAATTTTGCACATAAATCGCAATGTTGCATGCTGCCACCCAAAAGTGCATCGGTAAGCCCTGGTCATGCAGCATAGCTCATGCAAAACCCATGATCATTATTTTCTTCCTCTTCGTGAGCCCATTCTACTGTGATTTATGACGCGCTATGAGTTCTCTTCGAATTCCATCTTTGCTACAGAAGTCTTTGAATTCGTTTGAGATATATTCACCACCATTATTGCTTCGCATTGCCTTCACTTGCTTCCTCGACTCCTTCTCCACAAATGTTTTAAACTCACAGAACTTTGAGAATGTTTCACTCTTCTTCTACATGAAGAAGAGCTAGCATCTACAAGAATATACATCAACAAATATAACATAATACCTATGTTTTGTTGTTGAAGCAACCGAGAAAAGTCCACACACATCTGTGTGAATTCTCTTCACGATCACCGAAGCACGATTCTCCTTCTCATGAAAGGTGGAATTCACAAACTTACCCATAGTACATCCCTTGCACTGATCTGAATGTGCAAGAGTACCCTTGGGAATTCTAGTAGAAATATACTGCAAAATCTTCAAGGTGCCATGGTGAAGATGGCCCAATCTCCTGGGCCATCATTCACCCTCATCCCGGCTCACCACTTCTTATGATTTTCCCATCGTTACAGTGTATCCATCCACCTCTAGCTTGTAGAGATTCTTAACTCGAATCCCTATCCTCTTGGTTTGACCTGTTGTTTTATGTCGCAAGAAATATTTTCCCTCACTGAAAACAACATCATAACCTTTATCCTCCAACATTGCGACCGAAACCAAATTCTTCTTCAGACCTGGAAAATGCTTAACATATTTCAAAAAAAATGGTTTACCTGACTCCCTCTCAAAGGTAATGGTTCCAATGCTAGTCACACTGTATCTACCATCGTCACCCATCCGTATATGCATTTGGAGATCCTTCTCCTCCAAGTCACTAAATAACTCCTTGTCTCCCGTCATATGGAAGGAAGCACCACTATCAAGATACCACACTGATCCCATTGTGCTTGAAACCAAGCATGCAATAAAATAGAAATCAAGTTCAAATTGCATAGCTAAGGTCTCACCCGTTGCAGCTCTAGCAGCCTTCTTGTTCTTCTTTTTCTATGGGCAATTAGTGGCAAGATGCCCATGTTCATGACAATTAAAAAACTTCACTTTGGACAAATCCAGCTTCTTGCCTTGAGCATCAAATTTTTGATGGGATTTATTACCCTTCCCTTTCCTTTCTTTGGTATCCAAATCACAATTCTCTTCATCATCATTCTTCGATGAAGAGCCATCCTTGGTATTCCGCCTTATCTCCTCCTTCACAAGATCCAACCAAAGTCGCTCCCAATTTGGCAGTTTCTCCTGTCCATTGACAGAGTCTTCATAGCTATGCCAACTCTTTGGAAGCCCAAGGAGAGTCAAGCTCACCAATTCATCATCTACAATTGTAATCCCCACACTTCCCAACTCATCCTTACATTGGACAAACTTCGTGAGATATTTTGGAATATTGTCGCCCTTCTCCATTTTTATTTTTCTGAGCTTATATTTCAGCGAAAACTTCCTATGGTCGTTGCTGCTTTGGAAAATATCTGTCAAATCCTTCCACATTGCAAATGGAGTGGATTTCCCATGAATCATTGACAAAATATGGTATTTCAGACCTTCCAACAAAATTCTTCTTGTCCTTGCTACCTTCTTTTTCCATGCATCAAGTCCTGCAACATCGCTAGAAGTAGGCTTAGGAACATCATTATCCATGAATTCCTTCAGTCCATTATCTTCAAGCACCACCTCCATCCTATCCTTCCAGGGTATGTAATTCAAGCTACCCTCAAAGGCATACTCAAATCGCGACCCATTGAAATACATTTCAATGAGTACTCAACTGTAGCACTAAGAAATTTCTACAGAAAATTCGAATTGTCCACCAGCACAAAACTTAGCACCTATTCACAATTGCAATATCAAGTGATTAATACTGCTTCGATACTATGTAGAAATTTATTAATACTGATGTATTACTAGATTCTCTTGATCTAAAAATATTTATCTTCTTGCTAAATACATAATCCTTCCACTGTTATTCTTGCGGAAATTTAAAACTCAATTTCAAACACATGTGAATAAATTCAATCACACATAACGTAGTTGTTTAATAGGAAAAATTAAAGCTAAAAACCCCAACTATCATATATTATGCATATCAATGGATCATGTAATAATCTCATACAAATCTTAGTACATCAAGCTCTCGGTACAATAAACAATCATTACACACTGTCATGTAGAAATTTGCATATCTATGCACCAATTTCTTGCCTCTTAATAGCCTACCTCCATTGCGCAATCCCTACTGAAGAAGACCCCTAAATGAATTCGAATTGGCCTTTCCTTAACTGCACAATCCTCATTGGCATCTCCAATGTATGTCAGATGCATTGAATGCATCACTATTGTCACAACAGATAGTCCATCTCACCCTTTCACCTATCTCTCCACTGTGTCTCCACGAGAACTGACATGCAAGTAGTTAACTGATGTATTTGTTCAGTTTTTACTGAGTTATTAGTTGTGAATTAATTCACTAAACTCTCACTAGTGTATATTTTAGTTTGACTTGATACAACTATCTCAACTGAGTTTAACTCACTTAACTGAGTTAAACTAAATAACAACTCCCATAACTACTCTCCCATCTCTGTCATAACTTTGCCACTTTAGTTCTAACTAAGTCCTCCATGCATGAGCCACCAATAACCCTAGGAATTGTGTAATTCCTTCAAACCACTGATTTTCCAAATCTGTTCACTGAAATAAAGTGCTCCAAGAGAATAAGTTGATATTTATTGTCGGATTATTATTAACAGCTAATAATAATCAACATGCGTCTATTTTTAGATTGATGATCTATAAATAGACTTTTCCCAATATTCTAAAAATATAATTTCATTTATTTTTCACATTTGACCAACCATCTACAAATAGCATCATGAACTTATAGAATATGCTCACCATGTCTAAAAATAGACATACACCTAAAAATAGCTTGTGGGCCCCACTTAATGAAGGTTCTTACTTTTCACTAAGCTCATCATCTTGTTGAATCTCAACATTATTGTCTTAATTCCCTAATCACTAAAAATCTATACTTTCACCATAATTCATCACTAAAAACCCCATGGTCCATTACATTTGTGAAACATCAACTTTAATGATATAGATGATGAAAACAATAATCCACAAAATTTCCATACCAAATGAGGAAATGTTTGCAATGGAAAATTATTGATGTAAGAGATGTAAGAGCCAAAAGATACATTGATGGAGATGATCTAAGATAAATTTCAGCTCACCCCATTGATAAAATTTCATCCACAAAAATGCATTTTAAGACCCATCTAGATATTATTTAAAGTTGAATTTGAACCATATATAGAAGTTGTGAATTCTAACTAGAATTTATACAAATTTTGGCTGAATAGAACATACATTTATGAGACTTCTTTGACTATGAATAATGGAACATATATACATCAGAAAGATCTCATACATGAGTTTTCCTACTGAGTTTTCCATAAATTTATCACTGATAACTCATTGGGATCTCAAGGTCAAACTCAGTTGTCGACCCAAGCTCAGTCATCAAGCCTAGCAAGCCATTCTAATACTGAAAGCTCACATGTACAACACTTTGACATCATCTTGTAGAGCACCATACTCCATGTAAATTATAATACCTAGGTGCATGACATCATCTTGTAGAACACTAGACTCAATGTAAATTATAATACCTAGGTGCAAGAAAACCAAGTTCAACCAAGTTCATGTTAACTAAACTTTCCTAAGTATCTATGAATTTGTTAATGGATATCACCACCAATACTTTATTAGTCCCTGCCGCCTATAGCATCACAGGGACTATAGCAATCAAAAAAAAATTATTCATTAATTGGCTTGTGAACTAACCTAAAGTTTAGGTTTCTTTTCATGAAATAATATTGCTCATGTATTCGTTTAGCCTATCAAATTCATTGAATGATAGCGGGGACCAATAAGATTTTTGATGATCTTATTTGGCCTCTTCTCGAGGTTGAGAGCTGAATAGAGGTTAAATTTCTCAGGTTAAAAAGAAATAAGGACTAAAAAGAAATTCATGGTGGACTAATGCTAGCATTAATCCACTAGCATTAGATTTTTTTTGTGTTTTTGTCAATATGTTTTCATGTTTTCGTTTTTCATGCAAAGAGGATTTTTTTCATGCAAAGAGGCTAGTGGTGGTTGTCATGTAAAGAGGTTGCTAGTGCACTATAGTGGAGACACTTGTAAGTTCCCAGAAACTTGTAGGTTCCTTGCCAAACGTAGAGTCTGTTCCTCACCAAATGCAGAGTCCATACTTCTCTGAAGATAGAGGCCATTGCCTAGCTTCCATTATTTCTGAAATCATCTTCCCCTGCAGATGGTGGAAAATGGGCTGTAGGAGGGGCCTCGATTTCAATCAATACTTTGATCTTCTGATCGATTTCGCCAGAATTTTCCAGGGCCCTAATCTCATTCATCCCTCCCAAACATGATTCATTAAAGAAAATTTTAGGAACAGATGAAAATACTACTATTCTTTCTAGGTCTTTCTTCCTGCCAGGATAAACGTCAATGATGATTTCGATAAATTTGAGGCCCTTTTGTCTCAAGAAATATCTAGCTGCTCGACACTGCTGACTCTCTAAAGATGAAAAAAATGATCGAACCCTTAAAGGCAGGCTCTACAACTAAATTTGATAACTATTAACCCCGGCTTTGATTATATTGTCTGTATAAACTATTCTTAACCAAATTCAAGGGATTCCATGCACTCTAGTGCTTGAGAATCTTCCCATCATTATTTTCTTTCTTATCTTCTCTGGTGGAATTTTCTTTCTTATCTTCTCCAGTGCTTGAGAATATTCTCCAGTGGAATTTTTACTCTTGGTGTATACCTTGCAACCTTACCTTATATTTAATGGAGAATTTACATGAATTTACATTAGAATTTCATGTAGAATTTACATGAATTTACATTAGACAAGAGTTATTGGTTAATATACTTGTTGGGTAGAAAGTTACAGACCTGTTCTTCGACCCTCTGGTAGAGTTACTCAGACATGACCTGGATGATTTGAGTATTCTTCTCCTCCTCATTCTCAGTGTCTACTATGAAATAAGTAGTAGCCAACGACAGTCCAAGTGCATTGACAATTGCAAAACCTCCGATACTGAATTTTTCGCGTGAGTTGATCATAAAATTTGGATGGTTGTTTGGTTTGAACAATGTGACAACTATCATGCGGCTACCCATCGATCTTGGCGATTCATACACAACCTGAGCCTGTCAGATGTAGGGCTCTAATTTTGCACCAAAATTAAGGAACCGTATTGGAAATTACGGCTAGCATTATCAGGCATTCAATTGATATATTTTAGGTGAAAAGAGTAAAAACATAGTCACGATAACTTTATGATGTTTGAGGGTAATGAAAATCAATAAACATGTGCACGGGACTGTTGAGAAAGCATTTGGAAAGTCCTAGGGTTAGCTTACCAAATGGAAAAATCACCGTCGTCAGTTTATGGCCAATGTCATTCTTGCTTACAGTATTTTCCACATCCATGGGCTTTTTCTCAACCTCATATTTTATTTTTTCAAGTTACCCTCTGTTTTGCTTGTAACATTCTGGTGAGACTTAGTTTTTCTTTTTAGTATCTCTCACATCCATGGGCTTTTGATCATCCCCGATTTAGCTTGTAGTATCTGCCACAACCTCGCGCTTCTGATCAGCTCAAGTCTTGACTACAGTGCTCTAGTTAGCCTCAATTTTACTGATAATATCTGCAACAACTCCGAGCTTCTGGTCAGCCTCAATTTTTATTGCAGTATGCTCTTGCAATTTCAGAGGAAAAATCTTCTGGTCGGCCTCGGTTTTGATTGTAGTATTTTCCTGAAATTTGGCCATGTTTTCAGGGTTGGTTTGTGATCTCATAGTAAGACCATTTGCGACCATTTGCATGTCGCTGGTGAGAAGAATTCAACCCTAAATTGAATTGCAGCCTTTTTCAAAGAGAAATAACCCTAGCTATACTTGTACTACTTCCAAGCTTCCAATGAGTAGTGATTCCGCTTATAGCCGATATTGGAATTGCATGAGTAGAAGAAATTGCAGGCATGTTAGAAAGAGAGAAAGCCATTCTTTACCGAGCCAGACCTGCGAAATATACAGAGAGTATTCGACAAGAGCTGTTTCATGAGAGATATTTGTAAGGTTGTGGGCCCAAATAATAAAACAAATGGTAAATCCGTGGGCTCATAAAGTGAAACGTGCTGATTTATATTTATTTCCTATTCTTTTCAAATACTTTTTTGGCATGGACTGCCTTTGCTGAAGTGATTTCGATGGTAAGAGGAGATGATCAAGGCTATTCTTGTCGAATACTTTTTGGCATGGATGACCTTTTCTGAAGCGATTTCAATGGTAAGAGGAGATGATCAAGCCTTTTCATTGAGTATACAAATTGACTTCTTTCTACAAACTAAATTGTTTAGTTGTTTTGTACACTTTTCCCCTACTTCCTTTTTTCCTTCTATAGTTCGGCTTATTTTGTGTGAATCAAATCGAACTGGCTAATTATCGATTATTTTTGTCCACGAATTTGGCAATTAGGGCTTAACCCACGATTTTCAGTGAATTTCCTCCCATCTAACATGCATAGGTCTAAATTTGTTCTTCATCTTTTTGTAAGTTGTGATACTGAATTTCCCTTGACACAGGGTTCTTTCTCGTAATTTTTTCTAACCTCCTCCTTTATAACATGTACATGGTTTGAGGTTGTGTTCACTTTAAGGTTTCCCTAGTGACTAATAGGTAATGATTTGAGTTTCATCTGATAATCTTGTCTTCTTGGTTTGATTCTACCTCACAATGCTTTGATCTGATTCATATTTTCCTTCCGTATTTTCCAAGTAAACCCCTGCTCCCTATTATAACATCTCAGGACAACAAACCATTTCCTTTCCATTGGAAATATTTGCTCATAATTTATTTTATTTATTTCCTTTCTATAGCAGAAGTGGCTGAATTTCTTTGCTAAAGCTCACAATCATTTTATTTAGAATATTCTTGTCATGTTCTTAAGAAGTATTATATTTTTTTCTTTCATCCCCATTTAGTATACTAAAAACTCGATTGAGGGTCCTAAAGTTTCAGACTGCTACCTCATTCCAGATTAAAAAGGGTCAATCCCCTGTGCCTAGTTTTTCATCACTCTTGTAATTTGGATGATGTTAAAAAAATTTATTAAATAAAAGTTGTCGAGTTTTTTTATATAATATTTGAATGATATAATAGTACATGCATAGCACTTATATTTCTTTGTTGTTTGAAGTGGTTATCTATAATACCTTCTATTATGAATTTATTTTGAAAATTTTGTCACAAGAATGCTATTGTAAGCTACATTATATTTATCTATTTATGTAATAATATTTTGCTCATGGTTCCACTTATATGATCAATAGTTCATTTTCATTTCTATTTTTCCAATCTTAGTTATTGAGCCCACCCATATGTTGTAGAATATAATCAATTCACTTCTTATTGTTTCAAGCGGTCGTTCGAGGTACCATACTTATATTGAACTATACCTGTTCAACTATTCCAAGTGAGGAAATGATGGAAACAGTGAATGTAGATTTCCAAGCTAATAATTACTAAATATATTAACATTTTTCCAATTTCCTTTAGAATTTCTACGTGTTTTTACAATATGAGACTATCCATGCTTTGAACTCTAGCAACTATATTCTTCGATTATAATTTTTCTCATGCCGCCACACTGAGGACTTGATTCCTCTATTTCAATAATCTACTCCATTATTTTTTTTACCCTCATATTACCTCTTCATACTGATTATATTATAGCTATGGTAACCCTCATTGTTATTTCTTATCTCATTTAAAATTTTTGAAATAGCATGCATTAACCTCATAACATAACTACTGAATTTCTTATGATTTTATTTTCTGATACTTTTACAATGGCTCTCCTCATTTCCACTTTCCGACATGGTACCTATCTACATTTAAGCTCCCACCGTTCCTTGAGTTAAAACAATTCCATTAGTTTTGAACCATTATTACATTGATGAAAAATTTACATGCATATGTGATTAGTTTATGTGTGGTTTGATTCTATCAAAGATACTAATAATGGATTTGCATGTCTATGAAGTGGTAAAATCTACCTCTGAATTCGAATTACCCAGCTACCCAAGGGTCATGCATTTTCTGCACAAACTCAGAATACTACAACTAGGTAACCAACTTAATACATTTTGAATTATATAGGCATTTGATCGGCTTAATAAATATTAAAAATCTTTGCAAGATCACACACAAGGCAACAGGTAATTGAAATAGAATTTATGACATAAATACTCCAACATTAAATATTTTTGATATTCAATAAAGAAGAAGAAATTTTAAGTGGCAAGGCATTCAGGGAGTGCTGGGAGTATTCTGGCTTGGCTTCAGAGTCAGAGATATTTTTTTATCAAGCATTGAGTTCATTGTTTTACCTCAAAGCCTTTCTCGAACTGTTCATTTGTCTAATAATATTTTTCAGAGGATTATCAGAGTCATAACAATATACACACCATACACAGCCTTAGTACTCGCCAATATTTTATTTTTATTATTTACACAACACAGTTAAGTGTTGGTGAAGGTGATTTGACAGAGGTAAACACAAATCACATCATATATAACAATATTTGATTCTTGAAGACAATCTCTTGAAAGTCAGGAGGCATTGAGTTAATGAGAATTGTACATCGAGTAATTGAATCAGGTTAATATGGTAGTTCTAATATGCTATCTTTGTTACTGATTTAACTAGTACTTTGGTCTTGCTTCCTTAATTGATAGCATTTATTGTTTGCATTTTATTCCTACAGTTATGCATAGATGTAATTATGCTATCGTAGCAACCCAAACTTATGATTCCTATGAATCTTTCATTATCTAGCTTTAGTGAATCATGTTACAAGACTTATGAATCTGCCAAAGTATTGGTCAGTAGAGCTTGCCAGATCTCCACTTCTACCTGTAGGTACCAAAATCTGTTTAGTATTAATAAGGTTGAAAGATTGAAATCCAAAGTTTGGATGTTCATTAAATTAAAAGCATTATACCACTATGAAGGGTTGCTACCAATCATTGTTGCTACTATTAAAATTATTATTAGTGGAAATCCTCTACAGTGATTGGTAATTTGTGGCAAAACATCCTTTATTTCCTCTGGAACATGCCCCTCCTTGAAACCTATTTTGCAAAACATGTCCCATGCTTCATTGGTGGAGATGGGTTGTATTTGCAGTGACTCTTCTGCACTTATGTGTAACTTGATCTTTTCTCCAGCCATAGTCAAATGATAACACTTTCAAATATCTTCTATTTGCCTTATTGGAAAATTTGTCTACTTTCACAGGGGCATTGAAAGAATAGTATATGTTGAAAATGACTCATCAAAATCATCCCAAATGATTTAGAATCTCGAAAACTGAATTTGCTCAGTGTTATGAGTGGCATCATGCTTCACTGATCACTATGACTGAGAAAAGCCATTATACCTCACTGGTTATTATGACTAAATAAAAATGAATATTGAAATTTGAAAAACAACACAGGTTCTTACCGTTTGGTTTCATTGTTCCTTTCTATGCTTATCTTTTGAAAGTTTGATTCATGTGTCTTATTAAATAATTTCAAAAAATACACCAATTTTAATCTTTTGCTCAGTAGAAGTCAATGGCTAAACGTGATTGACTTTGAAGTTATTTTCTTGTAATAGTCAAACATGTTTAACTTTGACTTTGAAGTAATTTTCTTGTTCTTGCTTTTACAAGTAGTTGATGACCAAGCTTCCTTGACTGTGAAGAATTTTTCTTGTAATGTCACTTTTACATGAAGTTAATGGCCAAACATGTTTGACTTTGAAGAATTTTTCTTGTAATGTCTCTTTTAGAGGACCCTCCTACATCTCCCATAGATGCTTGGTTTAATGTTTAGTGTCTTTTATGCTCTGACATATATCCATATAGAATATCGTCCAAACCTTATAAGGTGTCTTCTATGCTCTAATACATATCCACATAAAATATGATCCAAACCTTATTTTTATATAGTTTACACTGCACAGTGCACATTGAAAATAAACCATACTGATGAAAGAATATGATGGAATGCTAAATTTCCATTTAAATACTATTCAATTTTTTGTTATGCCAAGCATATTTTTGAATATTACATTTTTCCCTTTACTGAAACCCTTTTATCTACTATTTGGGCATGTGTGGCATAATAGATCAATTCAATTTCTTTATTCTGCAATAGGTCTCTCATGTAGTGTTGATGGATCTCAATATATATGCCTTGTTTGGCCCGGGGGAACTTTATCACACTAAATGTACCATAATAGGAGCTTTTTTGCTATAATTTCAAGGGTGCCAAATATCCTCCCACACCAGACTACTTCACGTTATGCACTAATCAACATTGGAGCCTTAATTCCATTGGATTTTGGGGAGGTTAGAAATCAGGCATTTTGAATTTCAGAAGAAATCTTTGTTTCTTTTTTTTTTTCCATGTAAGATGTTTTTCATGGTTCATCAAGAGCCTAATCAACAATAAATTCATGAGAAGCTAAAGGTGTTATAAGCAGGATTGAATTGAATGGGGAGGTTGACTATGCTTCCTTTCAATCATTCAAATTAGACCCATTTGAGAATTGCAGCAACAAATTATAACCATATTTGTGATATAAAATCCAATTGTCCTTTCTCTATTCTTCATTCAAGATATTAATGTAGGAGACTAAGATCAGTTATATGAATCATTTCACATAATTCTCCTTTAACCTTTTTTATTAACTTCTTTTTATTACTTAAGACTACAATCTAGGATTCTCTAGGCATTTATTTCTTATAAGTTTCTGTGTTGCTCATCTTTCCTTCATTGATCTCAATGATCTAGAAAATTTTGGGGTCTCACTTTCTCCTCTTCATTTCCAACTTCAATTTCGAGGGTCTCAGTTAAAATCCGAGAAGAGAGCTGCTTCGTTTTGTCTATCTCTGCTTTAATAATCACCACCAGAGGAAGCAAAAGGAAAATTATGATGATGGAAAATACAATTTTGTAGCCTTCCAGGGAGAATTTCTTTGCTACATTCTCGACCACAATGAGAACCATAAGAAAACCATGTAAAGCACCTTAATTCAAAACTAGGAGCATCACATAATTTGATGGAAGGTTGTTTCTTCGCAGCTTCCCTTGTTTATTCAAAAATTTAACGGATGTGATAGTTATGTCGTAACTATGCCTTAAGGCATTCTTATTTGAAAACAACTCTCCTATCTTCTGAGCCATTAGATGAAATGTTAGATGATTGAAATGTTTTAGGCCATTAGAACCACATGTAAATAGTTTTGTATATATTTTTCTTTTTAATAAGTTAAATTGAATTTAGGTAATAAAATAAAATAATAATAAACTATAAAAATAGCACATGGTATTGACCCATGGTATTCATGTGGAATATAGTTTATCTAAAGGGGGGAATTAGGATGGCCTACATCAATCTTAACTCTGGATCTACCATGGGATCAAATGTCTTGATATGCAAATGTCTTTTAAAATGAAAAGAAATTTGATCCCTCTCATAAATAATATATATCTAAACTAACTATTTCATAAAATTATTTTTAATTGTTTATAACCATTATTCTCTTAAAATTTTACTTAATAAAATGTATCCAAATTTTCAAACATTCAAATATACATAGTTTTTCCTGTTCTATATTATTTTTGTTACAACTATGTTATTATTCCAAAAAAACATGGTTTTTTTTTGTTATATGTTATTTATGTTACAACTATTTTAATAATGATTTTTTAATAAAAAAATAAATTAATAATGATTTTTCTTAAATATTTGATATTTTTTTAAATTTCCAAATTATTTCAGAGGAAATGATTTATCCTGAGCAATAATGATAAATGTTCATAATTCTCATTTCTTAGTTAACACTAAATTTACCTATAATTACTTAATTGTAATAGTTTGTAACTACATACATACCTTTCGATTTTTTTTTTTGTTAATGAATATCAAATATTATTGTCATCAAATATATATCTTAAAAATATACAATTATAATTATATATAATTAAAAAACAATATTTTTAAAAATTAATATAGAAATTCGATTTTCAAAGTGGACTTTTTTTAATGATATAACTCGTGTAATTTTTTTTTTTTAATGATTCATTTAAGATTAACATGTATGTTGTCATAAGGAGATTTTTATTTTTCATGTCAATTACCTTTTATAACTCTAGGAGGTTCTTAATATTTTTTTTTTTTTAATAAATGAAACTCAATTATATATTTAAAAAGATGATTAGGTAAGAGAATTTTACGATTTTTTTTTTTTTTGGTCCAAGCTGACAATGTGAATGTATATTTATCTAAAGTTGGCTGCCATTTTCAATACCTCCCCATGGGGTTTGAAGATAATAGGTAATATAAATTGAATGACATATAAAACAAATAATTTATACGTCAGGGAGTACAATAATTTTGTAATCAAATAATAGGATAAAACATATTCACAATATAATTTATTTGAAAAAATAGATGTGTGTAAAATATTTTAATAAGAAGTTCGTGGGGTTTTGGTTAAATGGTGATGAGGCTGGTTGTTATAGCACTCTTCTCAGGTTCAATTCCCTTCCCTGATCGGGGTGATGTATATGGAAACGAGAAAAAAAAAAGAAGTGAAAAATGAAAGGAACTACCAAGTTTACAAAAATATATATATATATTTTAATAAGCAACTAGATTTGTAATTATAAAATATAAAACTATAACTTAAATTTGTGAAATTACTTAGTATTTTTTTCTTCTTATGTATATAGAGATATATAGAGAAAGACTAAACCAAGTTTGGAGTTAAAAAAATAAACCACAACATGAATAACAATATCTCCTTCCAAAATGTCTCCATATTAAAATGTTATTCACTTTCTTGTATACCAAGACTATTGTTCTTCATATACAATTTCTGACAAGCATGCAATTGGCGTTGGGATATGTAGATGAACTTGGCGTAAACTCTATTTCTGTTAATAAAAATTCTCTTTATTTACATCTATGCTAGATCGATTGTACTTGAATGTATTTAACATATATTATTTGAGTCACATGTTCATTTCATGCTTGTTTCGGAGGATTGTTAATTATCAAAGTATTTTCACCCCAATTTCCAATTTCATTACCTATAACAAAAATTTTACATATGTGAAAAGATTATGTTGGTTTACATATATTTTATTCACCCAAAATTGCCTATTTCAATATTTGTAACAAAATTTTGTGGTTGATCACTCTTATAATCAATATCTTTGAAACCTCTAGACCTACTTCCATGGAAGAAAAATATGTCTTTCATTCCTTCAAGATGGATATTTCTCTACAACAACTTATTTCACTATGTTGGTTTACATATATGTTTTCACTCACAATTTCCTATTTCAATATCTATAACAAATTTTTATGGTTGATAACTCTCATAATAAATATATTTCAAACCTCCACGACCTGCTTCCATGTAATCAAAATTTTCCTTTCATTATTTCACAATGGCTCTTTCTCTGCAACAACTTATTTCTTCTAGGCTACTCTTTCCTATGCTATTGCCTTACGACATTTATTTTGCAACATATAGTACAACCGCTAGTTATCTATCAACCAAATTTCTAAATGATCTGTTATGAATCATAATTCATACAAGAAGTGCACATATGTTGTAAACATGTGTTATCATGCAATAAATTAACAAATATCATTGTGTAGTCAGTTATCTATCGAACGATGCTTCATAGAAGTTAAGATGTTCTTACATTTAGGTGGGTGAGCTGCAATAAATTTTTCAGTTATTAATCAACTAAAAAAAATAAAAATTATTTATTTTTAAAATATAAAATAAATTGATATATTTCAAAATGGAAGTACTAATTTCATAGGGTCAATTATCCAAAAAAAAAAACATTTTTTTTTGTTAATATTACATAATTTGTAAGAATTTTCACTATTTTCATTATTCTACTATGTCTATCTATTTTATAATAGGGTTTCCAAAATTTTAATTTAATTACAAATAATTATTATGTGGACGATAGGAATTTAATTTCCATGAAATATTTTAGAATATTTTTAATATTATTCACAATTCAAATGTTGAAATTTATCTCTAAAGTACTTATACTTTTTTTTATCTTTTTTTAATTAAATTGAAGAATTTAAAAAAAAAAAAAAGACCGTAGTAGGGATATGATATGAGTTATGGATTTTTAGGGCCATGGTAGTGTAACAAAGCATATTTACAGATTAAGAATCCCTATAGTAAAGAAGAGGTGAATATCCATGGTTAAGAATCTTGTTACATGTTTTTCAAATGTATATAAATTTAACTAATATATTTATGAGATGTATTATGAAGTAAGTGTTTTGATATTTATCATTGGTTAATGCATATTATATGGTTGCATTAATTTAGCTATCAATAATTATTAAGTGGATGGTAAGAATTTAACCTCCATAACATATTTTAGGATATCCTTAGTGGTAGTCACAAATCAAAGGTTGAGATTTATGTCAAAACTATTTTTGTATTTTCCACCCCTTTTAGTTAAATTATGTTAGGTCCCTATATTACTAGTATAGTCCCTTATTATTGTTAGTGTAATCCCCTTATTGTTATTATTTTACCCTTGTAACTCCCATTTTGTTATTATTGTGCCCTTAAATTATTATTGTTAAGTCAGCTAGGATTACAATGTGGCCCACTAGGATTACATTATGGCCCCATCAACTCCTATATATAGAAAGGAGGTTTTGTAAATTGTATCATCCAAGAATTGTTCATTTATGTAATGTATTGGATGTTTCCCCCTCGAAGTGGCTTATTTCTAAGGCGTTGATATCTCTTTTCTTCTATTTTTGGAGCTAGTTACAAAACATTTGGTATCAAAGCTTTGGATTCTAGGGTTTCACTACTCTAAACAAGTCATCATGGAATTTTCACTATAACTTTGTTTCTACGAAGGTTCAAAATCTGAAATTTTTAAGGTGCGAAGATGAAATCTGGAGGAAACTTGTCAAAAAATTTCAGAGCTTGGTTTGTAATATTTTCAGAGATATAATCTGTGGAAGGTAGTGCTTTTTTAGGCTCCCGAATTTCATCTCAAAGAGGTGATCGTGGGAAAATATTCATAACTCTCTCTCTGAGCATCGGATTGGAGTGCCGTAAAAGTTTTTTGCAATTACACATACTATAGTTTCTTGGCTATAAATTTCAGACCCGAAGGATGAAAAAGTGACAAGTGGAAAAGCGTACAAGTTCGCTCTACTGAACCAGTCCATAATTAGGTCATTGTGGGAGATTGAACACAACCTTGTGTTGGAGAATCTAAATCAGATCAGACCTATGGTATTCAAAAGAGAATTCAGAGGGCTACACTGGTGCCAAAATTCAAATATTGAAGTGTTGCAATCACAGATATAATCCAATTTCAATATCGAGCTCCACAAAAGAAAGAAGAAGGTGTTTATTTTTTTTCCGAATTGCATAAGTCTTGTTTGAAGAATCAATTCGAATTGATTCCAAAGGCATATTGTAGAATAGATATCAGTATTGGATTCAAAAAGATGCCCCGTAAAAATAATTCAACACCCATTAAGCCTTCAGAAGGCTCTACGATGACTCATGAAGATGAATAATTGCAACATGATCTATCAAAATCACCAGATCAAGTGCACCAAATTTCGCTCTTGAAAAGAGAAGCAAAAAATGTAATGGAAGTTTTGAAGAATGGCGTTGAAGAGAAGATGGACGGTTTGAAAAAAGGCATGGAAGCTAAGATGGATGGCATGGAAGCTGGCATGGAAGCTAAGATGGATGACATGAAAGACAACATGGAAAACATGAAGAATGATCTAAAAGCAGACATGGAAGGTTTAACAAAGTTGATACAAGAAATTTTTCCTAATGGTGAAAAGATAGTAGAATAACCTCATGATGAGAACAAAATAAATGTTAATCGTGATTTCATAAACTCTAATGTTGGTGGGAAGAACCACCATATTCCAAAAATGGATATGAGGAAGTTTGATTGAAAGGATCCTGTAACATGGATACTACAAATCTAGCAATATTTTGATCTCCATAACGTGCAAAACACACAAAAGGTACGCATTGCAACTTTACATTTACAACAAAATACATTTGTATGGTATCAATGGATTTTCTCCTGTAAAAAAATTATCACTTGGTCAATTTTTACAGAGGAAATGATAGAACATTATGAGGATACAAAGAGCAACACCTTCTTTAGCGAATTGATAAATATCAAACAAAAGGGTTTAGTGGGGCAGCACATTGAGGACTTCCAAAAATTGAATATAAGGGTAACTGATAATCTAGAGGAACACAAGATTTATCTCTTCATAGGCACTTTAAAGGATAACATCCAACATGAAGTTCCCATTTTGGAACCTGATTCATTGGAGAAGGCATTCAGGTTGGCAAGAAAATTTGAATGTAAAATTATGGCGACAAGGAAACCTACCACTCAATTCTATAAAGAAGGAAGTGTTTCTACGCCTAGATTTCCACAACCTACAAGGTTGACACCACAACAATTGAAAGAAAAAAGAGCAAAATGGCTTGGCTACTGTTGTGATAGCAAATACACTAAAGGTCATAAGTGTGGTGAGAAGAAATTATTTTACATAGATTGTGAAGAGGAAGAAGAAAATGAACAAGAAGAGGATATACACCACGAACCAGCCCTAGAAGAGGAAGAAATAAATCCGACCATATCGTGTAATGCACTGGTAGAAATTACCACTCCTCAAACGCTCAAGGTAGAAGGACATATCCAGAAGAAAAAGGTAATACTCTTGATTGATTCAGGTAGCACCCATAATTTTATCCATTGTAAGGTAGCCAAGGAATTAAATTGTTTCCTATACTCAGCACCAGAATGTCAAGTGATGGTTGCAAATGGAGGAACTATAAATTTCCCTGGAAAATGCTATAATATCAAGCTAACCATGGGGGAATAAGTATTGAATAGTCCAATGCTTTCCATTCCTATGGGAGGTGCTGATGTTGTACTAGGAGTACAATGGTTACAATCTTTGGGGACAGTAGCTTTCAATTTTCAAGAACTTTTCTTGAGATTTTTTTTAGAAGGAAAGGAAGTCGAATTACGTGGTATGGCGGGGAAGTCAGGAAGGATAATAAGCTCTAATGTCATGACAAATATTCTAAAGAAATAACAACGAGGTGCAATTGCATAATTATGCTCACTAGAAGTTCCAATATCAAAATCATCTATTTCTGTAGATCTCCAACAAGTCTTGGACAATCATTCCAAGATGTTTGAAACTCCCAAAGGACTCCCACCTATTCGTGATCATGATCATGCTATTCATTTGATTCCAGGAAGTGTTCCTCAAAACATCAGACCTTATAGATATCCTTACATCCAAAAGAGCGAAATTGAACATATGATTGCAGAAATGTTAGAGGCAGGTATAATTCAACCTAGTCAAAGTTATTTCTCTACTCCTGTAGTATTGGTACACAAGAAGGATGGATCATGGCATGTGTCCAGATTATAGGGAGCTCAATAAGCTCACCATTAAAGATAAATTTCCCATTCCTGTAATTGATGAATTATTGGATGAATTACATGGAGCAATTTATTTTACCAAGTTGGATCTTCGTTCAGGATATCATAAAATTAGAATGAAGACTGAAGATGTCCCAAAAACAACATTTCGAACTCATGAGGGTCATTATGAATTTTTAGTCATGCCTTTTGGCCTTACCAATGCACCTTCTACATTTCAAGGGTTGATGAATTCCATTTTCAAACCCTTCGTTAGAAAATTTGTGCTAGTATTTTTTGATGATATACTAATCTACAGCAAGTCTTGGAAGGATCATTTTGAACATGTTGACAGGGTGCTCAAACTATTGCAGGAGAAACAATTATATGAAAAAACATCCAAATGTTTCTTTGGAGTACAAGAGGTGGAATATCCGGGTCATATTGTATCTCACAAGGGTGTTAAAGTAGACCTTAACAAAATTAAAGGCATTAAGGAATGGAAATTCCCCACAACCATAAACCATTTGCGAGGATTTCTCGTGTTAATAGGGTATTATCACAAGTTTATTAAGAATTATGGGAGAATAGCAGCACCGCTAACAACATTATTGAAGAAAGATGCATTTTCATGGACTCCTGAAGCAACTAAGGCCTTTGAACATCTTAAAGAGGCAATGTGCCTAGCACCGGTCTTAGCTACGCCAAACTTCACAAAAACCTTTATTGTGGAATGTGATGCCTCAAGAAATGGAATTGGTGCTATTTTAATGCAGGAAGGAAGACCCATTGCTTTTTAAAGTCATCCAATCAAAGGAAAGTATTTACAGAAACCTATTTATGAGAAAGAAATGTTAGCAATACTGCATGCACTAAAGAAATGGTGAACTTACCTAATGGGAAGACACTTCAAGGTAAAAACTGATCATGATAGTCTTAAACACTTTTTGGAACAAATACTATCTTTAGAAGATCAGCAAAAATGGGTCACAAAGATGTTGGGTTATGACTTTGAAAAAATCTACAAAAAAGGAAAGCTTAATGTTGTTGCAGATGCACTCTAAAGAAATAATGAAGAGGTGGAAGCATTGCTTTGTGCCATTTCTATTATCCAACCAGATTGGATAACCGAAGCAAGAGATGAATGGAAGAAGGACAAATACGTACGAATACTCATTCAAAAGTTGCAGCAAGATCCTAGTACATCTGATACATTTAGTTGGAAAAATGATTCCTTATGGTACAAAGATCACTTATACCTTTGTAAGAATTTCCAACTGAAACAAAATATTCTTCTAGAATTGCACACTTCTCCTTTAGGAGGAAACTCAGGATTTTTAAAAACTTACCACAGGGTGAAAAAAGAATTCTTTTAGGATGGCCTTAAATTTGATATTCAAAATTTTATGGTGAAATTTTTGGTTTGTCAGCAGAATAAAGTTGAGACAATTAAGACCCCGAGACTTCTACAACCTTTATCCATTCCAAGTCAACGTTGGGAGGAGATTTCAATGGATCTTATCACAGGTTTACCTAAGTCCGAAGGAAAGAGTGTCATCATGGTGGTAGTTGATAGACTTACCAAGTATGCACACTTTTGTGCATTATCTCATCTATTTAAAGCAAGTACAGTTGCTACTACATTTATGGACAGAATTCAAAAGCTACATGGAAGCCCAAGGGTTATTGTGAGCGACAAAGATCCCATTTTTACTTGAAATTTTTGGACGGAGTTATTTTCTTGTTTGGGTACTCAATTAGCTCATAGCTCATCTTATCATCCTCAATCTGATGGTCAAACTGAGATAGTAAATAAATGTTTGGAAGGATATCTTCGTTGTTTTGTATCCGATAAACAAACACAATGGGTCAAGTGGTTACCTCTTGCTGAATGGTGGTATAACACTTCCTTCCATACTGCAGCAAAAATGACCCCATTTATGGCACTTTATGGATAACATCCACCATCCATCACATCATCTTTAAGGGAAAATTCGAAGGTTCAAGCAGTGGAAGATCACATCGAGCATCAGCAAGAAGTTCTCCAACTCTTAAATGATAACTTGAATTTGGCACAAAATCGAATGAAACAACAGGCAGATCAACATCGCAGCGAGAGAAGTTTTAATGTAGGAGATTGGGTATTTTTACGGCTACAACCATACAAACAAATGTCCCTCAAGCAAGCTAAGAAAGATAATAAATTATCGCCAAAGTACTATGGTCCTTACAAGGTGTTGCAAAAGATTGGTACTATGGCATACAAATTGGAGCTTCCTGCTTCTTCGCGAGTACATCCAGTTTTCCATGTTTCATGCTTAAAGAAGGTTATAGGTGAAAATCTTCCAGTTCAAACAATATTGCCAGAACTTGATGAGGAAGGAAAATCATATTGGAACCTGAAGCGGTCATGGAAACAAGAACTCGACAGCTACGGAATCGATCAATTTCAGAGTATCTCATCAAGTGGAAGAACTTACCCACTGAAGATTCTACATGGGAGGATGAGAATTTTATACAGAAGCACCCAGAGCTACTCAAGCGTTGAGTACAACACTTTTTTGAAGGAGAGGGGCATCTTAGGTCCCTATATTACTAGTATAGTCCCTTATTGTTATTAGTGTAATCCCCTTATTGTTATTATTGTACCCTTGTAACCCCCATTTTGTTATTATTATTCCCTTAAATTATTATTGTTAGGTCGGCTAGGATTACATTGTGGCCCACTAGGCTTGCATTATGGCCCCATGGACTCCTATATATAGAAAGGAGGTTTTGTAAATTATATCATCCAAGAATTGTTCATTTATGTAATGTATTGGAGGTTGCCCCCTCGGAGTGGCTTATTTCTAAGGCGTTGATATCTCTTTTCTTCTATTTTTGGAGTTGGTTACACAACAAATTAATTAATTAAAAAAATGTTATATGGAAAATTAAAAACCTTCATAGTAAAGTGGGGTTAAATGTTCATGATTAAATATCTAGTTACATATTTTTCGAAATGTGTATAATAATAATAATAATAATCTAATTTTAAGGGCACGACCAAGCCATTCACTAAATTGGTGTATGAGACACCCCTGTTTGTGGGACAAGGGACCCTATAATAATAATTTAATTTTAAGGTCAACCCGTTGTTTGTAGGACAAGGGACCGTATAATAATAATCTAATTTTAAGGTCATGAGAAAGTTATGGCAAGTTAAGAACCTTCATAGTAAAGTGGGGTTAAGTGTTCATGATTAAATATCTAGTTACATATTTTTTGAAATGTATGTTATAATAATAATAATAATAATAATAATAATAATAATCCAATTTTAAGGTCATGGCCAAGCCAGACACCAAATTGGTGTATACTACCCCCTTGTTTGTGGGATAAGGGACCCTATAATAATAATCAAATTTTAAGGTCACGACCAAGCCAAAAACCAAATTGGTGTATGAGAGCCCTTTGTTTTTGAGATTGGTGCATGAGACCCCCTTGTTTTTGGGACAAGGGACCAACCTCCACGCAGTGATTTGACTACTAAGTCTATGAAGATATACATACTCTACCCCCCTCTCGTATTGAACCTGTAGCACATGCTCTTAACCATTAGGCCCACTCAAACGGTATATGTTTGACTCATATAATATTTCTTTAATAATAATGATGATAATAATAGAAATAATTTAAAATAAAGTTATAACTTAATTAATTTGTATATTTTTAATAAATTTTGTTAATGTGACATGTATCAAGAGATGGGTGTTTTCAACAATTATTTAATCTATATGGTTAAGTTCAAGCCCAATATGGAAGATATGTTATGTTATGTGATGGAAACATTTTGTGATGATGTTTTCTCATAGTATTCTTGTGTAATGTAACCTATTTAAAAACATAAAATTCTAATGAATTTTAGTTAAATTAATAATTTATATATTATAATTGTTCCAGAAATATAATGTTTTAATTTTGAAGATCTTAATACAATAATAGTTTGTAGGTTTCTGTGGGATAGATTTTGAGATTGAGACTTCTGAATTTCCACTGTTTTCATTTTTTAATCTACTTTTCCATTCTAAAACAAGAACAAAACCTACTGAGAAGAGAAAAAAGAGAAAATTATAAATAAACTGTAGGGAGAAAAAAAAATTGAGAAGAATAGCTGAAAAACAAAAAATAAATAAATTTATTTTTATATTTTAATGTTATATTATTAGTAATATTATTTAAATTAATTAAATATAATAAAAATTAAAAAAACTAAAATATACTATAACCTAAAAATTAATGAATTAATAACTCTCATATAATTAGATTAAATTAAAATATTTCTATGCAATATAACTTAAATATAATAGAAGTTAAATTAATGATAGTTTCTTCTTTTTAAAGTTATTTTTTTAATTATTTATAATATAAATTAAAAATTAAAAATATTTATTAATATTATAAAAATTTAATTAATTTACTAATTAAAATATATCATAATATAAATTATAATCACTTGAATAAAATGGTTTCAATTATATATACTATTTATTTTAATTCTAATCAAGAAAATTTCTTAAAGTATATAATTTTTCTCAAATTTTACTTTAAAAAAAAGATTTGTATTATGATCTATTTGACATTTAAGATGTAGATTTATTTTAAACAAAATTTGTCTTTTTTTATTTGTTATAAAACCAAATTAAAATAAAATATATAAAATATTATGATTTTTTCAACATGCTATATGAATAAACCATGATATTGTGACACAATTTATTATGAATTAAATATTCATAATAAAATAGGCTAAATTTTTATAATATATATATATATATATATATATATATATATATATATATATATATTCACCATTTGAAACCGTATATTCCTCAACAAGTTTCATTTGAGATAGTATATTGCTCAATAAGTTTTCATAGTTAATAAAAATGTTTTCATTCCAAAATTTCCTTTTTTAACAATATTACAGAAAGAATCTCCAAAACTACCTTCAAAATAGTGCAAATTTAAATTTGAAGTATCCATATAGTTACTGAATAAATGTTACAGGACATTGTGTCTTCATGCGTGATGCAAATTTAAATTTTGAAGCATCCTACGCCACAGCCTCACAATTTCAGGACTTAGAGCCTTGGTTGCCTGCATAAATTTTTGATAAGATGTAAATGGGGAGAGGAAAAAGAAAGAGAGAGGGGAAAAAACATAACTTCACAGCAAGAAAACCATCTGGTCCGGTGGAGCTTGAACTTTTTTGTTACACTTGCCAACACTCTCGGCACTTTCAACGGCCGTTTACTAGAGCAGCTAACGGTGGGCTAATTCGGTGTCACTCTCAATTGCCCGCTGTGTATGCCGTGGGTACCGTTGAATAGAAGTTTCAAGTTTTATTTTATGAATGATTCTCACCAACAATATCTCGAAGCGTCATGGCTTTCGCGAGCAGTGAAACAGTGTTCGAATATTCTTATCGCTACACAATTGTTTAATTGGATTCTGGTTTGCCCATGTAAAATATCCATGATTTGCACATGGGTTTCCTAATAAAATAAAGTTGAAAGAACCAAGCTAGAGGATTGACACTTCTGCGAGCATTGCGTCACTAGCTCGTTGTTATACGTCTGTAAGTTCATATTTATTATCTTAACATAAAATGTCAACTTATAAACGTGCCTTAGTCGTGCATCCAAATACAAATGCGTCAGTGATGAGGCATAATGGTTTGATATATTGCCTTCCAGAAGAATGAAAATTTTGATCTACTTGTCAATGCTCCGCTATATTTTTATTATTCTATGCTTTCAATTTAATATTTTTATTATTCTATCCTTACAATTTAACACTCTAGCGTATTTTTAATTATAAATAGGAGGATATATATAGAAATTGGATATTAAATTGAATGGATCAGTTGGAACATGATCATTTTTATATTTTCTGATTAAATTGAATGTTTGAAGTCAACTTGCCACATTTAGAACATTACTAAAAAGAATTAATCATTCTACTTTTAGTAGAATTATTATTTTTACTTAATAATATAAAATAGCCGTAAATTCCCTTTTCCTAATTTATACTATTTACTACGCTCAAGGCAAGGGGGCGGCTCTTTAAAATCAAAGGGTAAGCACGAAGACGAAGTCAAGAAAAGGTGGCCTTATTTAAAGATAATAAACATTTTTATATTAAATTTTCAAGAAAAGGTGGCCTCGTTTAAAGATAATAAACATATTTATATTAAATTTTACCGATTGATACATGAGACGTGGAAAATGAGATCGACTGACAAATATTATCATTATTATTAATGTGTATCAAATATATTAATTATTTTATTATAAGTTAACTCAATATATTTAAATAATTCTAAAACTAGATTTTTTTGGGTATAATTTTTAAGAAAAACAATAACAAATTTAAGAAAAAAAGAATTTGATTTCACAATTTACAAAAGGACTTTTAACTAAACAATGACGTTTAAAAATTAAATAATAAAACATGCAACTAATTTATTTCAATTTAACTTTTTGCCAAAAATTATCGAAAGAGAAAGGGTCTCTCAATTATGCAATTGTTTATTTTATATACTTTTCCACATTTTTATTTTATTTAAGCAATGTTCTCGCAATCCACGATACCCGTGGAGAATTTTTGAACATGTGATGAGAAAGAACATAATAGCCTCACGATGATAATATAATGTGTGAAAGCCACTCCATAAATGGTTGTTATTATTATTATTATTTTCAAATTTATTATAAATTATAGTAAATATATTTTTAAGTATTTTTTAATATATATATATATATATATATATATATATATATATATATTATATAAGTTGTTTTGACAATAGAAATTATAAATAAATATAAAATTAATTATATATTGTTTATTTGTTTGAGAGTTTTCAAATTAGTTTTAGTTGATGATTAAAAAGCATTTAAGTTTTCAAAATCATAACAATATCATATTTCCCAAGTCATATAAACTCTTAATATGGTTGAATTTTTTTGTACCCACTTTCACATAAAGAGTGTCTTGAGAAAACACCCTATAGCTCACTATTAGGTTTAATGGGTCTTTTTTAAATTATTAATATTATTTAGTATTTTTAATAAATTTTTGTTTTGACATATACTAGAGTCTTAATATACATACCCCTTTTGTTTTTGCCAAAAAAAATTGGTCTTAATAAGAAAATTTTAGTACCTAACCTTCGTTAAGTCTTAAGATTGATTCCTACTTCTCCAAAAACCACATTGGTGCCATTGTTCCCATCGAGAGATAAATTATACAAATAGGATTACATGTGTGTGCATTCAAGGTGTTGTTTGTGGTTCAAGTTTTCATGTGTGTTCAAGGTGTTGTTTGTGGCCTTAGCGAATGTGTGTTCAATGTGTTGCTCATGGCCTTATCCAATGTGTGCTCAAGGTTTTGTTCATGGCTTTAGGAATTATGTGTTCAAGGTGTTATTTGTTGGCTTCGCCTATGGTTAGGTATGTTCATGGAGTATCCTATGGTTAGAGATGTTAATGATACTTGGTGTTTTCGGCAGTAGGTATGTACCATAGGGTGATGAAAACAATATACATATTTGCTAGGGTAGTCAGAAAGTGGGAGGAAGCTAGCACCTATTTTCCAAGGTTTGTGGAAAAATACCCCAAACAAATTTTGAGAGGCTATTTAGAGGTTTAAGAGTTATTAAGAATACATATGATCCTAATGATGCACATAGAATCTAGGCATGTGTGCATGTTCCCAATAGCATGTACATGCTCTATGAACACACATGTTTTCCTAAAGTATGTGCATGTTATTTTTATTTCAATTTTCAAGAAAAAGTGACAACTCACAAGTACGTTCTTACAAGATTAGGATGAAAAATTTAGTGGTTTGGGTTGCAAATACATTGAAACAACTATTTTCTCTTAATATCTCTCAATATATATGAGTAGTATTAAAGTTAAACTTTTTGAAGTTTCTAGTCAATTTCTAGACGGAATCTTGTGAAAAAAATCGTGGACAAATCTTGATTTCTCTGGTTTAAATTGGTTTTTTAACTACATATATGGATTCAACATCCTCAAAAAAACCCTAGGGAACTAAGATTGTGAAGATTTCATTGGTCAAACTTGTGATTTCAATGAATCCGTATCATATTCTAGAAAAAATAAAATGGAAAATTATCCAAAAAATCACATTTAAAGACTAGTTATATATAATTCAAAATTTTGAAAAATATAATGTAAAAAACATTTATCAATATTTTCAATTTCTTTTTAAATTAATTCCTTTTTTAGGTTCTCAAAGTCATCACAAGTAAAAATTATGCACTATTTATGCATGGAAAATAACATACCACTAACAAGACAACTCAAATTTCACAGTCTTACATAGTTTCTCTAAATATAATTTATATATTCATAAGTTTATTTCATTTTCTACATTTCATCGTTTTAAACAATATAAAAAAGCAATGTGAATGTAAGTTTAATTATCGCTCCAAGTTAACAGATTGATGCATTTTCATGATTTCATTGTCACTAATGCATCGCGAGACACCATCATTAACATGCACCAACCCAACCCCTAATTATGGTGGAAAATTCTAACTCTCAAAATTAAAGAGAATGACATGAATCGTTTGAGGGATTGGGATATATAGTTTATAAGGCTTTACAAATCCACGAATGTCATGGAAAACGTTCAAATAGTTTAGACAAAAGAAGATTTTTTTTCTCTAAATGATATAGAATTTGAGGCTAAGAAACTCAAAAAAAAATTGATATTGAGGACCTCGAAGATTACTAAGCACAACCTTTGAAAGTGGAGAGGCCTACCATCATTCCTTACATTCAAAAGATCTTCAATTTAGAAAGTAAGTAGGTTTTTGCATTAAAAATTTAAGTGTATTTGTTCCTATTATTAAAAGGGAATATAAAAATAATTTGTCTAACTATAGGATCATTATGATTAGCTCTATTCTAGCTATGCCATATGGAATTATTTTAGCAAATAATATTAGTGTTTCGATAAAATTACAAGGAAATGGAGAAGAAGGCCTAGCTAGATTTAGGAGTTACCATTCAAGTGTGGACCACCTTGTTATGATTGGGCTCATTTTAAGAAGTTCCACAACAATAAAAAAATATTCTATATTGCTTCAATGAATTTAGAAAAACATTTAATAAATTTCCCAAATATAACCTCTATATTATATTAAATGAGGTAAAATTTCCTTTCAAGTTCATATATTTTTTGTTAACGTTGTATAACAATATTATTTCTAATTCTAGGAACAATGAGGGCTAGTCAAATGAAATTGATTGTAATATATGAATGAAGCATGATTGTTTTATATTGTGTACCCATTGGGAAATATAATTAAGCAATTAGGATCATGAAACAATGAGAGAAATGATGGTTTCTAAAAAAATCATTACCTTGGATCCCCCTTGTCATCAAGCAAAAAATATCTGGAGTCCTCCTGCCTTTAAATAGGCTATATTCCACATGAATTCCATGGGTTCTTAGAAACATGGAGCTCGAAAACCACTAATAAATTGAATGATTCAAGTTTACTTTGAACCACCCTAATAATCCCCTCCTTAAACTTGGCTCAAAGAGATTAACTTTGTCCCAACCATTCATCAACCATCTCACCTAAGATCTCACATTTGCCTCCCAAACATTAAGACACCAATGATGTGATACACTTTCCACCTTGGTACATATCTAAGTGGTCCATTCTACAACTTGATTACTCCGTGTGCCACTGCACTACATGTATTCTTGATCAAGGTATTAATTTCTTACAATGATCCATGCTCCTACACAACATGCATGCTTGAACAATAGGTCTTACAACATTTTGGGAAAACACATTAGCCTTGGAACAAAACCCTTATACTTTTCATAGACCAATGGTCTTATCACACCACTGCAGCTCTCATGACACACTAGCTACTTCAGTATCCTCAAAACATTGACTACATTTGCGTTTCATTTTCCATATGACCACTCTCTGACTACATCTCTGTATTTTTTTATCCATAACTTAACCTAGTCTTTCAACATTATTTGCACTCACCAGATCCATGGATTTCACATAGATCCATCCATAATTTAGTAGTCGCATAAATTTTGAAAATTAGCTAATGGCATCTACCAAGGCCTATATCTATATTGGTCATAACACAAGGCCCAAATATATACATCCTTTTTTCTTTCCATTTTTTCCAACACTCTGTGGGCTTGCAATCATCGCTATACTTTTTCCAATAACATATGGCCCTTAAGAAATAAATATATGTCCATATAACCATTTCCTCTTGTAAGGATACATTTTATGGATTCTATCTACATTTTAAGGCTTTGGGCACCATATTTTGTTTTTTGATACTGGGTCTTGATACTATTTTTTAGGATCACAAAAGACACAATTACTTGGGATTCCCCTTGTCGCTAGGAGAAATTTATATGTCAGTTTTTCCACCTTTAAATAGGCTATATTCCACATGAATAAATTTGGTGAAACCATGGGTTCTCACAAACCTGGAGCTCAAAAATTGTTGGTAATGTATCTAAGTCAAGTTTACTTGAACCACTATAACATGAAAAATTTAGAGAGTTTTTTTTGGAAGAGTTGTGTCAATGCATATATAATTATAATCACCATCATGCTTCTCCTTTATGTTTATGTTATTATTATCATGATAAGGATAACCTCTGGTCTCTATAAGTGACTAACGGTTCTTAAGGAATTTTCCTCTAGTGTGGGTATTATTGAAAAAAAATGATTATCATAATAAAACCTGAAAGGATGGCTTATGCTAATTTCATTAATGACAATAACAATTTGAAGGAAGTAACTTTGTACAAAAACCTTGATATTTTTTTTCTACACAAGGTTAACTAGAACTATAACATTGAGAATAAGATAAATGGAAGGTGGAAATATTATTATACACTTGAAAATATTTGAAAATCAATGGATCTTTGGCTTTGGGATATGAAGAAACTCCTCTTTGAAACTCTTATCATCATTTTTATGTCATATATTTGTTAGATATAGGGTTGCAATGTCTTTATCGAATCATGGAGAAAAAAGAATATTTTACGACTTAAAATATTCAAATTAATTGCAATACATGATATCTTATCATCCTCACAAAGACAATCATTTTCCATATTGAGAACATAGATATGACCAGGTATTTAATATACAATAAAAACAATTTTACATTTAAATTTTAGGAGAAATTGTGTTGCAATAAAGAATTAAAGGATAAGATGAAATTAAGATACTTAAGGATGTGAACAACACTTAATTCATGGTATTATATCTTTGTTTTAAGTATGTAAAAAATCAACTTTGTTAACATGATAATAAATTATTGTAAAAAAATCCATAAATACAAAATTGATCCTTTAAATAATTTTCCTAATCAAATTTATTTAAAAACACTTTTCTTAAAGCAATTTACCTAAAAAATAAAATTTTAAAATAAACCAAATAATTTTTGTTCTTAAAGGGTAATAATATTACCACCTAGATGATAAAACATCTAGTTCATAATTGTAGTGGCCCATTTGCAAGAGTGGAGCTCTATAAACTGAGTTATATCCCCCGTATTTTGACAAAGTGGAGCATATATGAACAAATAATATGCTTTTGATTTTTCTCTCTATAATATACACTGGTGTAGTTAGGCTATCCTATACTAGAACCAAAGGCCTTGCTTGTGAAGTAAATACTTGTACTTATGATAAAATATAATCCACTAATTTGAGGAGAATAAATAGATTCTTTTTCATGAGTAATTCATCCTTCTTGAATACAATGTACAACTTGCTCTATGTTAGGTTGCACCTTCCATTTGTGCTTGTTCTCTTTCCTTTTCCTTTTATTTCCTCAGCAAGCCAATGGTGAGCTACTGGAGATAATGTCTTATGAGAAAATGGGGCATTGAAAGATCCTCTTATCCAAACAGTCCAAGATCCTTTTTTGAAACTTATATACTCCTAATGCTAGGATTTTGATAAAGAAATCCCATTTGTTGAAAAAAATGAAGGTTTGTGTGTAGTGGGGGGTTAAACACCAAGGAATTATTTTTATTTACATCAACATTATTCTATTGTTATGGCTAGACTCAGTATACTAGGCCTAGTGTAAAATTAATTGATATAATTACATTTCACACTATTCCTTAAGGAATAATGAGGATATCCTTTTCATTTTCACTTCCTATAAACCTCTAATATAAGTATTAAAAGGCTCAAATGGCATGTTCCATCAATTTCCCTAGCTAGAATGAAAAAGGTGCTTTTTTGTTTCTTGTTCTATAAATATGCGTTTTTAGGTGCTCCATTTTTCTACATGTAGGTTGAAATTCAACTTGTGCTTGAGTTATATCCATCTATATACTAATAAGGGATGTGTGGATTCTTGAGAAGAAAGTATCCATGGTAAATAAAAATAAACCCCCCTGAACCACCCAAATCCACAAATAAATAGAAATGTATATATACATTAAATCTCACTTGAATTTACCCATATATCCTCTTCTGGATAAGTTCAAATCCAAACTATGGTTTGAATAAATATGAGGAATACACCATGCTAATGTTCCTTGGATGATCCACATCTATGGATCACGCATTGATGAGCACATTGAACTATCCATGTGGTTGAGAGTGTTCAATTCCTAGGCAGAATGACACAATTATTATGGTTGTGCTCTATGATTGAGTTAATACCCCGTCATGCAGGCCTCTTGGGAATGGAGGTTGAACCATCACTAATATATTTGAAGGAAAATTATATTTAATAATTTAATATCCCACTGAATAGGCCTATTTGGGTTTAATGCCTCAATATATTAAAAATAGAAAAAGATATACCCTACTTTTTTTTTCACCCTGTGGCATTGCATTGTTAACGACGTGGTAAAGAAAATGAGGGATGATATTCTGTCAAATTGTTCCAAACTAGGAAGATACACTCATGGTCTCACATATTCTTTTAGGCCCCAAAAATACTTCCATTTATGAGTTTGGATCATATGTTCTTCCTACCAAATGCGGTGTTAAACGAAGATGCCCAAAAAACATTAGCTCTCATTAAAAAGGATGTGATCCAAATACAACTTTGAGTATGGGTACATTATTATGACTTAACTACACCACTAGCCTTGCATTTGGAATCCCCCTCATTGTAAATAAGGTAAGTATTTTGGGCATTTCCGATTCCCATAGTGTGATGGGCGATGTGTAAAGGATGTGAGAATGGATTAACCTTATGGTTGACCAATAATTACTACAAATTTTAACTTCATGAGATGAGTTATAACATGCAATTCAAAATTAGGCCACATATTTTAGGTTAGACTGACCTTGTGGTTCCTTACCTATTATCCCAATCATTGTAGCATTTTTCACCTAGGGCACAAGGATCATGATGACTTGATTTCATCCTCACCTTCCTATGGTTTATCACTTGAAATCTACTTAGATTTTTTAAATATATGCTTGAATGAGGATTTTGATCAGTATAACTATTTATCCACCACCTTATGCAATGAAATTACAACTTTCATGAACCACCCATGTCTATGTTCCCAAAGTAATTCCTCTATTTTTGGAGTATTTATGACCTCACAACTTTTTTTAAGGTTCTTCACTTTACATCAAGTTGAACCACATGCTCCATTTCTTGTGGAGGAACCCAACAATTCCTTTCAGTTTCATTCTTGTTAACATAATCCATGGGTAGGATATGTAATGAATTATCTAAAACACTCCATGAGGTTATATTTTTATCACTTTATACTAATTACTACTAGGTCATCTAATCCCATTTTCTCCCTAGCTTACTTTTCTCGGTGTTAATGTTTACCCAAAATAGTGCTTTTGATGTTGGTGTCCTTTCTAGTATCATTGAATTCTACGAATCCATTATAAATTACCTCTACCCCTATTGTACTCCATATTAGTATTTCCATTGCTTATCTAGGGTTGAGCCTTGGGATTTGACGAAAGAATTGAAAATCCACATATATATGCTTTATGCCCAATCATTCTAGATATTGCCTACATCATTATTCTTACTGTGTCTACTAGCATAAAGTTATCTAATGATTATTCCTTGGATGTCTTCATTGATTCTTCTTTGAGAAAATAATTTCATGACACATGGGCCTTTTCCTTCATGTTTCATTGGTCCATCGAGATTCCACCCATTGCAAATAATTCTCTATTTTTTACTCTAAAATGAGTCTAGGTTATGTCTCAATCTTAGTTTGTTATATCATTCTCTTAAAAAGCTACTAATCATCAATATGGTAAGTCGTTTACTCATAAACTAACTAATTAAACATGAGACCCTCTTTACGTGGACATTTTATTTTCCTCCTCATCATATGGGGGTATTAAAAATTAATTTCTAGCTAGTGTTCACTTCACAAGGTTAATTTCACATATGTTACTCACACATCCGCCACTGGAAACACTTCTTCCCCATCTAACATTAATGTGTTAAGCATGCCACCGTTGCTCATCCTGAACTAGGATAAAAGTCTCCATCATATTCATACTTGCATTATTTATACCTCTCTTTTTCTTATACCAAAAATAAATCTAATACAAGGAGTTATTTCTCCATGGATTTTTCCCAGAATTCACGAGATGGCTTGGAAGAAAGTGAAATTATACCAATCCCACATGCATCCACACAAACAGGGAAATTACAAAGTCTGGAAATATATCATACCATCTAACTAAAGAGGATGTTATTTTGTGCTTCTAGCTTGAAATATCCACTAGAACTCGTCACTCCTTGCTTTCAAATGCCAAGAACCTACACACATCTAAAAAACATATTTATCGAACCAAATACCCTGAAAAACCCGTTAGCATGAATTTGATCGAAATATAATGTATAGCATCAATTAGAAAAGATAATTTTATGGGATGGGAAGTGAATTAAATTTTCATTAACAAGCCAACATAGATATGATATACCATTAAAATATGAGTACTTCTCCTCAACTTACAATCTCGGTCTCCTCCTAGATCAGGTGTTACAAGTAAATTTGGGCATCATACCCCAAGTCCAGTATGAGCAGGGTCTATCATCCCCTAATTCAATAATAATAGGGTATATCATCCCTTAATTCAGTTGCTACATGCCCTAAGAGAAGTCATTCCATTGATGGCTTTAATTCATGAGAATTCCAATGTTTGAATTATAGTTGAAATGGCCCATTGACTCGTCAACTCTCCTATGAATGGGCCTAAGTGTGTTTCAAATCACGTATCCCCATGCAAGGCTGATCTACAAATCACTTCCCGACAGTTAAGTGTGCGTTGGTCTCCTCTGAGTGAAATCATCATTGTTTCGAGAATCTCCACATGTCCAATGCCTTCTAGAAGAGCTCATAGGTGTCATAATTTGAATACATGTGTTCATACATCACCATTGAACCTAGAACCATGTCTCATATATTTTTATAAATCCATTCAAATCCATTTATTGACAAACTACCCACAATTTCCCTATAAATTGAGCACTCATCTAAGTGCTAGGGAGGAATAATTTTGTGTAGTGGTATGATGTTGGATTCTTAATTTATGAGTTAGAAGTACTATTATGCTACTGAGATGATTCTTGGTGTGATGAGGATGGAATGACATTGGAGCAAGTTGAAGATGAATCGATCTATTGGTTGTAATCTTCTCCTCCTATTTTCTTAATAAATATATATGTTCTTTCTCTCATATATATATGCATATATCTCCTGAATTGTATTCTCAAATTTTTATTTATTCTTAGATCTAATCATTTTGATTTGGTTAAGACAGATAGATTGTATATTTGTATGGTGTTTGTTGTTTTCTATCTTTAATTGCATGTATCAATCTAGCAGCTTTAGTTGGATTGTGAGCGACGGCAATGACGAAAGAAGGGATCAAGTGCAAAGGATCACAAGTATGTCCCTTTCCTTTATGTTTATCTATTTGTCTTAGAGAAAAGAATGTTTGTATTTCTTTTGTTGTTCTGAGTGAAGGAACACCACACTTAGGGAGCTCTATTTTATCCGTAGATTAGAATTTCATATAACATCAGGGATAGTCTCTAGGCACACAAAATAATAGCGTAGCTCTCTCTCTCATTCTGACTAATGCTTCTCATATTTATAGGGTTATATTGCATATCCATTTTTCACTCTTTAGGAGGATGTATATTGACATATAAGGAATCAAGACGTTAGGAAACCTCCACAATAATTAACCCCTATATAACTCATGGAAAAGTAGATTGAGTTGATATCCTATGGAATGAAATAATACAGAAGTTTCACCAAAGATGCACCTAGTAAAAGGCCAACAAGAGTTTTATTTGCTGGTTGTATATTGCATGAAAGAGTCTATATACGAGATGCAAGTGTCCTAGGAGCATCTATGCTACTAAATAGAAAAAAACAAGAGGAAAATATATGGAAGAGGTTCAACAATTCAAATCTCTCTCTTATTGAACTAAGGTGAGAAAAATAGGCTACAACACTTGTGAATAAATATAATTCAAAACCATATTTAGGCACAACTTGTATCCATTTTCTTCATATAATTTCATATAAGAATTCATTTCCAATATCTCCATCCCTACCCTCTCATGACAATCCCACATGCCTATTATAGTTAGAGATGTATAAAATAGATGGAAGGACTCACATACATTCAATGTTGCTCCCAAGAATGAATTGTATCCATTGGAATCATATAATATTAGCTCAAATTTTCCATTATAGCCATCACTACCCTTCTCTCATGTAAACCTAAGAGATACTAGTATATGTTCTAAGGTTCATATCTATAAAGATATATGGATCATGTACATCTAATTGGTTGTCCATTTTCCATAGCATATCCACTCATTAATATACGATGTAGGTCCCTTTTAACTCATATGTAGAGTAACACGATGGTAAGGTGTAAGTCATTGGTTCATGTCCAATAAAGGGCTCATGTTTCCTATGAATTTAAAATATCAATGTCCATTCTCACCATATGATCCACATCTTCTAAAGGTGGAAACCCTTTTTCAAAGGTTGATCACTATTCGGCATGATAGGTTTCGGGAAAAATATTTTTTATGAAAATGTAACACACCTAATATGGGGGAATACCACCATTTGTTTCTCAATAATATTCTTCCTCATCTTTATATTATAGGATGAGTATGTAGTCTACTCAGTCTTCATCAATTTTAGGCATCTGAAACGTATTCTAGATAACTAGTTACTTGAAAATATCAATCTTCAAAAGAAGTGGAAAAAATGTAGAGGAAATAAGTGAACACTACCCATTGGGTTATGAATATATAAACTAATCTAGTATTGAAATTTCAAGGATATTATAAAGTCAACCTCTCCTATGAAAAATTAATACATCTTACTGAGTTGAGTGGACTCCCTATTCAGTTGCTTATTAAATATTTTGTTGGATCAAATTTTATGGTCTCTTCTTCCCTCTGTAGATAGAAAGGGATATAGATATTGAATTAACTCCATTATAATATAAATTATGAACAACATTATTTTTATATTTGTTTAGAAAAAATTATACATAAATCAAATACATGATTTTTTTAGGTTGTACTAAACATTCTCATATTAGTGTAGTGGATATTTTACTTTGGTGATTACACTAGTGAGAAAGGGATTGGAAATAAGATGTGACAATAAAAAATAATGGAGGAAAAGAAATAATATACTAAAATTTTTATCCAAATGGTGAGATACATAACTTCTTGCTATAAAAGGAGAGCAAATTTTCCTTTATTTTCTTTATCTCTATGAGTTATAAAAACATCTAATTGTTCTTGGTCGTAGACTCATTTGTATTATACCATGATGTAGAAGTAAGAATATGAAAAGATATGGATGAGAAAGGAATAAATATACTCCATTTTATTTTATTTTGTATTAAATAAGGTTCAATACAAGAATGAATAAAAAAAATTTCATCGAATATATATTGTGAATAGAATCTTGTCAATGGGACTCACAGAAAGTGTACATTTTTTTCCGAAAATTGTTCTTTCAATCTTATTAAATAAGTTATTTGAGGGTCATATAGGAATTTTGAAAACATAGGATCGCTCTATCATTCATTTAACTATATTGGATTATTTTTTTCTAATTTAAAATATTTGTTCCAACAAAAAAAAAATTGAAATCCAATTCTTTTTTGAAAGGATGACGGATGAAAACTTGTCCCTAACTCAACATATGTATTTGATAACATAGGGTCATCGAAAATGTTTATAGTATTGATATACGAGCATATCTATTACTCTATCCCTTGGAAATTATTCTAAAGAATAAAAATGTTTCTTTTCATACTATGGATGACTTAGCTACACACATATAATTCATTTTTATGGGTTGGTTTAGTCTAATTTTTTTCCTTGTTACTATTTTTCCTTATTTGGATGGTTCACAAGAACAACATTTGTGACTTCAATATATACTCACATATTGTCCAATTCCTATCTATAAGGTTTAAATTTCCTAATTTTCATAGTTTATGCACCTACTATTATTTTAGCACATTTTCTACTAGTATTATGGATTCTCAAAGCACAGTGATATTTTACTCAATGATATCAATTAGGTGGTCTATGGACCTCCATTTTTGTTCATGGTTATTTCAACGTAATATAATTCATGTTATGTCAATTTGAAATTTCTAAATATCTAGACTTTTGACATTACAATGCATTTGAATTCTCTGCTCCAATTGTTGTCTTTGATTCTATATTTTTTATCAATCTATTTGGACAATCTAGTTATTTTTTCACACCTATTTTTAGGATAGTATATATTTTCATTGTATCTTGTTATTTCATGGTTTTAATAATTAGACCTCGAATCCATTTCATATGATGGGATTTTTGTTTAAAATACTGAGAGGGGGATGAATCAGTATTTCCTTGCAATTCATTAGGTTTTAATATTCAAAGCATTAAATTCACATTACAGTTAGATCAAACATGAATCAACATCACATTCATGCATAGTGAACATCAAAATTAAACAATGCACGACATCAAGGAAGTACATAAGATATTTTTAGGTGGAAACCATTTCGGGAGAAAAATCATCAAATGATTCTTAATATAAGTCTTCAAAAATATACATAAATTAGGAAGCTCCAACTTCTAATATTTTCATAATAAACTCAAGGAGGCTCAGAATCCTTTATTTACACTCTCAAACCTAAAGTATGTTCCAATTCCCTGGTTTACTAGCTCCAACTGGAAGGATTCTCGAACGGCCTGATTTACAAGCTTCAACCTAAAGGAGGATTAAACTCCCTGATTAACCAGCTCTAACTAGAAGGACGGTGCAACACCGTATGTAGGCTCCAAACTACTTTAACACCACCTTGTCACCCTACATTTTTCTTGGGCTCCAACTTGAAGGAGCCTCCACTCTCGTGCCTTTCACCAGCCTTCCACCCTAATCAACAAGTCAACCAAATTTCATAATTCTCAAGTTGGATCCACCTATGCTCAATAAGTAACTTCAAAATCAATATGTCTACTTTGTTAATCTACAATACTAACACAAATTCAATAGCAATGATAAAATATCGAATCATAGCAACCTAAGTTTTTCAAGTGTATTTTCATAATCAAATATACTTCTTCTCAACATCAATACCAAACCATGTCAATAATAAATTAATTTCTCAGCATCTCTATAACACTAACAATCAGTAAAGAGTATAATATATGAAATATTGTGAAACCCTACTACTACTCAACAAACCATTGATACATTCTAATCTTCCTCTACCATATCACTCTACTACAAATATCTCACTGAATTAATAACAACAATGTTTGTATACTCACTCAAAAAATATTCCTTACACATGTCAAACCATTATCATCCTTTACTTCAGTCTAATAGTCACTTATTGGTACGCGCCTTGGAATATAAAAACCCTAGTAGCGACAACATATAGTAGCATCACTACAAGCCTAAGAGCATCAACATTATTTCTGCAATACCACTTATCGACATCTCAATCAATTCTATTAACATCAAACAATGAAGTAATAACTCTTCTCAATAAAACCCCTAACAACATCATTACATAAAACTACCAAACCCTAGGTATTCAATGACAAACCTTAGGATATTTTAGCATCAATATGATCTCCAAATCTCTCTTTTCTGAATATATACACCCAAATCCAAGCACAACAACAAATCATTCTAGCTCATCATAACAACAAAATTTGAATCAGAAGACTAACATAATAATGTACTCAATCAGAAAAATTGTATGAAATGTCACTTCATTATGTAGGAATACTACAACAATATAAGTGCTTCTAACAATACATGGATACTATAGTGAAATATCATAATCCCAATAGTATTATCATACCCCTATACCAATATTTTAATCATACTATAAATGGAAATATACGAACAATTCTTAAATACAAACATTTAAGTAAATGTTTTCTCAAACCTACTATAGCAGCATCACTTTGTCTCACAAAATTTTTACCCTTCATCAAAACATCAAGCCAGCAAAATCCAACAAAAAAAGCTATATTCATCTCAAATTAGCATACCAGATCCCTTCTCATGACATCACTAAATATTAATTTTTCAAATCATCAATCGGATTTAGATGTGTACTCCATACTGACGGCAACAAAACTGAAATCGGACCCCTAAGGAGAGATGGTCAATTGTAATCGTGGCTCTGTCATCCTTTCCCTTCTCAAACCCCATTCTTTGCTCCACGTGGTCTTATTTCTCTTCTTAATTTATTTATCAATTTCAAAGAAATTGACAAATAAATCTATTCACAACTTTGGAAATTTATTTATATTTCCCTATATATATATTTATTCCCGAACCTTAGGACTAAGGTTATAATTCAATCGGGGGAATTCAAATTATCTACGTGCGCCATACCTTATAACCAATGTTTAAAGTTTCGAAACTTTGTATTAATATCGATGCTCTGTTTTAAACAATGACTGTATAATAAACCTTTGGCTCTAGGCCCACATATATAACAATGGCCAATCACACTCACGCACCATACCTGGTTAAGTCCACACACCATCCAACGGTTGTTATCACATCACCTTGCTCCTCACGATCCGATGGATATCGCTCGGCCAACTTGCATGGACAATAACGCGCGATGGCATGCCGTACCTTAGATTATCATTCGCGCACCTCGTTTATCATTCGTGCATCTACAGCAAGCAACCACTGTCCGATGGCTCTTTCCCAAATCAACGGCACATGGCAATATCGCTCGGCGTCCTGGTACGAATGATAACATGCGATGGCGCAGTTTAAGGGGTGGTTTTCCGGGGGTCCACCTTGCCACGCGTCGAACACTCTATGGAATCGCTCCCCAACCAGGAATTACCGCTTATTCACCAAAAGCGGTGCGATATGGGCAATCCACCTTTGTAAATCCACTCGTGGGTTTTGAACAGTGACTAACCAAGGTTTACGTCGGATTTGCGTTCTCCTTTGTATATTCTCCGTTTGTTAACTAAGGTTCTGACCCCGGTTAGGAAATTCCAATTAATCAACCAAAAAACGTAATTTTCTTTATTAAACGGGAATTCGGTTATCGTTAACCATAGTTCAACAACCACGCCTTACACCCACACTTCGTCTGCGGTTGAGATTTCAATTATTCAAACAATTCAAGGGAACAATGAACACAGAGATACAACAATTGCACAATGACTCAATTCAACAGTTATATAAAAGACAGTGTCCAATCACCTCACCATCAAACGAATTTCCTCACAAATAATGACTCAAGACAGTTATATAATCAACAGAACTGAAATTCATTTAACTGGAAGCAATCGTCAACACACAAAGTTTTATTGCATAAATCTCCTCTACTCTTCCTCTCTCCTCTCTCCAATACATTCGAGGATTCAATTTATATACATTATAGTGTGACTCTACGGTTCCTCTGCGAGGACCATTTTAGAAAACCAAAATCCTAATTACAATTATTCAACTAAATGAAATGTGATAGATGGATCGAGCTGAACTATCAACTTCTACAAATCTAACTAATCTAAATGAAACAGTCAGCTAAGGTATTGACACCTAGCTGTTACAATTCAAATATTTTTGAACCATCCTAGCCACAACATGTGGACAAAACCTCCTACATTGCTGGCTAGTGTCCAATGCCCCCGCATCAGACTCCCGAGGGAAATTTTCTTCATGGACTCCTGTTCATGAGCTCGTCCACTGATCTGCCTATCTTATGCAACATTACTTCAGTCATCCAAGTGGCATCTTCATCTGGCTTGTCCTTCCATTTGATCAAGTACTGAAAGTACTCTTGTCCTCTGGTCCTTCTGAATGGTGTTTTATCCAATATCTTCTCTAGTTGCAATGGTTGTGCTAGAGGTAGTTGTTCCTTCCACTCAATATGTTCCCTGTCTGTTGCTCTTTCTTCTGCACCATCATCTTCATACTTGTACAAATCTACAACATTAAAAATAGGAGATATTCCAACATCAGGTGGCAATTCAATCTCATAAGCATTTGCAGAAAACTTTCTAAGTATCTTGCATGGCCCAATATTCTTGAACTTCAGTTTTTTATACTGCTTCTTTGGGAATATCTCCTTTCTCAAGTGTGCCAAGACCTGATCTCCTACTTCAAAATGAACTTCTTTTCTGCTAAAGTCTGCTCTGCTTTTGTATTTGATGTTGCTTCCTTGTAGCTGATGTTTCACTTGTTCATGTATGGCCTAGATCTCTGAAGCAAATTCCTCACCATCTGCGCTCCTTAGCTCTACCTTTCCCAGATTTCTTAACTCTGATATTCCTCTGGGGTGCATTCCATAAATAATATGGAATGGACTCTGCCCTGTGCTTCTGTTTGGTGAGTCATTATATGCATATTTTTCCTGGGGTAAGATATGATCCCACTGCTTGGGATGCTCTCCTGCAAGACTTCTCAACAAATTTCCCAGACTCCTATTCGCTACCTCAGTTTTTCCATCAGTCTGAGGATGATAAGAAGAGCTGAAACTCAGTTTGGTACCAAGTTTCTTCCACAATGTCCTCCAAAAGTGACCCACAAATCTGGTGTCTCTGTCTGAAACAATACTCTTGGGAAACCCATGCAATCTAACAACTTCTTTGAAAAACAAGTTAGCAACATGGGTGGCATCACTAGTTTTATAGCATGGAATAAAATGTGCCATCTTGGAGAATCTGTCCACTACAACAAAGACTGCATCATTCCCTCTCTGAGTCTTGGGCAATCCTAGGACAAAATCCATACTCACCACATCCCAAGGCCTCTCTAGAATAGGCAAGGGAGTGTACAATCCTACATTTTGGCTCCTTCCTTTGGCATATTGATAGATTTTGCAACACTTCACAAACTTTTCCACTTCTGTTCTCATCCTGCGCCAGCAATAAAAGTGACTCAGCTGCTCATAAGTGTTATCAGTACCAAAGTGTCCAGCAAGTCCACCACTATGCTTCTCTTTGATCAAATTTTCTCTCATGGAACATTTTGGTACACATAGTTGGCTTCTTCTGAATAACAAGTCCTCCTGCAAGAAATAGTCTAGCCACTAGCTTCTATCTGTTAAAACAGGGTTACTACATGCCTCAAATGCTTCTTTAAAATCTGGATCTGTTTTATACAATTCTTTGAGAAAATCAAACCCTACAACTTCAAAATTTGTTTCTTGAACAAGCATGTGCCTCCTACTCAAAGCATCAGCTACTTTATTGGCTTGACAACTTATATGTTTCAAAACAAAATTAAAACCTTGGAGATACTCAACCCATTTAGCATGCTTATTTTTCAACTTGGGCTGCTGTACAATATACTGCAAAGCATGATTGTTAGAATACAATACAAATTCCCTGGACATCAAATAATGTCTCCACTTCTTTAGTGACTGAACAATTGCATAGAATTCCTTCTCATAAGATGAATACTTTCTTCTGGTGTCATTCAGATTTTCACTGAAATATGACATAGGCCTATCATCCTAACTAAACACAGCTCCAATGGCCTCTCCAATGGCATCACACTTTACTTGAAATGGTTTAGTAAAATCAGGCAGAATCAAAACAGGCTTCTCAGTTATCTTTTGCTTCAAAATTTTAAAGTTTCTTTCTGCTTCAGCAGTCCACTTAAATGGTTTTTTTCTCTTCTTTATCGTCTCAATTATGCGTGCATTAATCTTACTGAAGTTTCTTATAAACTTTCTGTAAAAACTAGCAAGTCCATGGAAACTTCTTACCTCAGAAACATTCATGGGTGAAGGCCACTCCACAATTGCCTTAACATTTTCTGGGTCCATCTTCAATCCTTCTGCAGAAACAACAAAACCCAAAGACACCAACTCTTCTTTCATGAATGAGCATTTCTTCAAATTTATCAGCAGTTTCTCTTGGTTTAGCTTCTTCAAGACATGATTAACATGCCTTAAATGTTCTTCTTTAGTTCTGCTGAAAACTAATATATCATCTAGATACACTATCACAAATTTACCAATGAATTCTTTCAATACTTCATTCATAAGTCTCATGAAAGTACTAGGTGCATTTGACAATCCAAAAGGCATTACCATCCATTCATACAGTCTTTCATTTGTTTTAAAGGAAGTTTTCCACTCATCACCCTCTCTTATTCTAATCTGATGGTATCCACTTTTTAAATCTATTTTTGAGAAATATCTAGCACCACTCAAACAATCCATTAAATCCTCAATTCTGGGAAAAGGGAATCCGTACCTGATTGTGATCCTATTGATTTCTCTGGAATCAGTACACATCCTCCAGCATCCATCTTTCTTTGGGCTTAATACTGTTGGTACTACACATCATGGACTCAAACTTTCTCTGATCAGTCCTTTGTCCACCAATTCCTATAATTGTCTTGTGATTTCCTCATTTTCCTTGGGAGTCATTCTGTAGGCTGCCTTATTTTGCAGATTTGAACCAGGGATAAAATCTATCTGATGGTTGATCTTTCTCACAGGTGGCAGCTCATCAGGTAAATCATCCACAATAATGTCACAATAATTTTCTAACATCTCTTTGATTTCTACTAACAAATCAGAAATATTTGTAGAAGTAAGAACTACCTTAGGTTTGTAAACTAAAGAAAAGCTTACCTCTTCTTCTTCTATCTGCTGCAGATATTCCTTCCCGCTCAGCAACAAGGTCTTTGGATCAATCACTCTGCTGGATGGCTCTCCTTCTTCCATGGGTATCAATGTATGATGTACCCCATACTTGAAGAACTTGTAAGTGTTCTTCTTGCCATCATGCACTGCTGCTCTGTCAAACTGCCAAGGTCTACCCAGCAGTATATGACACACATCCATTAGCATTACATCACACAGGACCTTATATTTATATTTTCCCATTTGCAGCTCTATCTCACACTACTCCTTTACAACCAGCTAGTGCCCTTTATGCAGCCAGGACACCCTGTAGGGAGTTGGATGCTCCCTTGTCTTCAACTTCAACTTTTCTATTACCTCAATGGAAACTAGATTGTCTGTGCTGCCACTATCAATGACTAGCTGACATCATTTCCCTTGGACTTTGCATATGCTCCTAAACAAAGTCTTCCTTTGTGCAGGCTCAGTGACCTCTTTAGCTTGCTTCAACAGGACCTTATTTACCACCAGGGATTCTCCCCTCTCTGGAAGAATTTCTTCTTCAATTTCTCCCTCTTCTCCAGCCTGGGCAACAACAACATTTCTTGGACCAACACCCACATTATCTGGACACTCATAGTGCTTATGTCCCACTTGTTGACACCTATAACACCTCAACTCTCTACCCCTGCCTCTGTCTCTGCCTCCTCTTCCTTTCTCTCTGTAAGAACCCCTTCTGCCCCTTGCATCCTCCTTTATAGATGCATTATGAGGTGAGCCACTGTTAGCTCCATCCTTGGGTGTAGTAGGCTTTCCTCTACCACCCTGACCTCCCTTTCCACATAAATTACCTCTCTTCTTGGCAGATTGTTTCCTCAGGAGTTTCTCCTCTGCTTTCAAGGCCATCTGATAGGCCTCTTCCACTGTCTTAGGAGACAGAAGACCAATCTCATCTTGGACCTCTAGCTTGAGACCATTCACATATCTGGCAGTCTTCTCTGGTGTGTCTTGGAATTTCCCAGCCCTTATGCTTACTTTGTAGAATTCCTCTGTGTATTCTTTTACTGTCAGCAACCTCTGTCTCAGGTTCTGCATTTTCTTATACAATGTCAGCTGATAATCACTACGCAATAATTTACCTTTTAGTTTAGCCATCATTCTGGTCCAGCTCTTGATAGGTTTCTTGCCAACTCTCCTTCTTTCTGCCTGCACTCCATCCCACCAAAGAGCAGCATGTCCTTTTAGCTTTGTCACTGCAAACTTGACCTTTTTATCTTCACTTATTTCTTCATAATCAAAGCACTTGTTCATTTCATTTATCCAGTCCACCAGCTTCTCTGGATTCAGTCCCCCTGCATAACTCGACACTTCAATTCTGGGCTTAACTGCAGACCCGAGAACAGTTCTAAGGAGTCTCATGTCAGGAGGAATTTCAACATTCTCTTCAGCTTCTTCAGTTTCAGGTTCACTGATGTCTTCAGGATCTCTGGTCTTTCTTTGCTCCACGGCATCCACTCTGGCTTCGAACCTCTGCAAAATCTCCAACACCTCTGCATTGGCAACATGTCTCCTTCTGCCAGCACCTCTACCAATTTGGATTGCCATGTTAGCTCTCTACAAAACAGCTCAAAAACCTAGCTCTGATACCACAAATGATGGCAACAAAACTGAAATCGGACCCCTAAGGAGAGATGGTCAACTGTAGTCATGGCTCTGTCAGCCTTTCCCTTCTCAAACCCCATTCTTTGCTCCACATGGTCTTATTTCTCTTCTTAATTTATTTATCAATTTCAAAGAAATTGACAAATAAATCTATTCACAACTTTGGCAATTTATTTATATTTCCCGGTATATATATTTATTCCTGAACCTTAGGACTAAGGTTATAATTCAATTGCAGGAATTCAAATTATCGACGTGCGCCATACCTTATAACCAATGTTTAAACTTTTGAAACTTTGTATTAATATCGATGCTATGTTTTAAACAATGACTGTATAATAAACCTTTGGCTCTAGGCCCACATATATATCAATGGCCAATCACACTCACGCACCGTACTTGGTTAAGTCCACACACCATCCAACAGTTTTTATCACATCGCCCTGCTCCTCACGATCCGACAGATATCGCTCGGACAACTTGCACGGACAATAACGCGCGATGGCATGCCGTACCTTAGATTATCGTTTGCGCACCTCGTTTGTCATTCGCGCATCTACAGCAAGTGACCACCGTCCGATGGTTCCTTCCAAAATCAACAGCACACGGAAATATCGCTCGGCGTCTTGGTACGAACGATAACGTGCGATGGCATGGTTTACACAGTGGTTTTCTGGGGGTCCACCTTGCCACGTGTCGAACACTCTATGGAATCGCTCCCCAACCAAGAATTACTGATTATTCACCAAAAGCGGTGCGATATGGGCAATCCGACTTTGTAAATCCACTCGTGGGTTTTGAACAGTGACTAACCAAGGTTTACGTCGGGTTTGCGTTCTCCTTCGTATATTCTTCGTTTTTTAACTAAGGTTCTGACCCCGGTTAGGAAATTCTAATTAATCAACGAACAAACATAATTTTCTTTATTAAACAGAAATTCTGTTATCGTTAACCAGAGTTCAATGACCATGCCTTACACCCACGCTTTGTCCGTGGTTGAGATTTCAATTATTCAAACAATTCAAGGGAACAACGAACACAGAGATACAACAACTGCAAAATGACTCAATTCAATAGTTATATACAAGACAGTGTCCAATCACCTCACCATCAAACGAATTTCCTCACAAATAATGACTGAAGACAGTTAGATAATCAACATAACTAAAATTCATTTAACTGGAAGCAATCGTCAACACACAGAGTTTTATTGCAGAAATCTCCTCTACTCTTCCTCTCTCCTCTCTCCAATACATTCGAGGATTAAATTTATATACATTATAGTGTGACTCTTCAGTTCGTCTGCGAGGACCGTTTTAGAAAACCAAAAGCCTAATTACAATTATTCAACTAACTGAAATGTGACAGATGGATCGAACTAAACTATTCGACTTCTACAAATGTAACTAATCTAAATGAAATAGTCAGCTGAGGTATTTTCACCTAGCTGTTACAATTCAAATGTTTTTGAACCCTCCTAGCCACAAAATGTGGACAAAGCCTCCTACATTGCTGGCTAGTGTCTGATGCCCCTGCATCACATACACATGTCTGTGACAGTAGGTCTCACTATTTATGAAAGAAAACCCTTGTCATATGTATTTTTTTTCTCTGAATGAACTATACCTACACACATAAGTATTACCAAACAATTAAATATTAGAGGCAATAGATCCAATGCATAATATGCCACTTCATGATATAGTTCCATATTGTTCTTGCCCACTGCAAAGATAAGCCTCATCCACATGCTTGTTGTTGTTTGAATTTTCCATACACATATTACATTTAGATTAGTCTCCTATATTGCAATAATTCGTAGAGACATGTGCTAAAAAAAGGCTAAGAGATGAAGCATGGATATTGTATTCACAGTTTAGGGCACAAATTCTAGTGAAGAACTTCCAAAAATAAATTAAGCCCAAAAAATAAACCTTTTGTGCCACTAGAAAGAGACCCTTAATTCAGCTAAATGACAGTTAGATCCATAATCAAGAATTATCCCATAAAGAAATTTTGTTTAAGGCCAAAATGAGGCCTCAATCCTTCGCATTTAACCTCAGAGAGAACCTTAAGAATAGGGGTTGAATCGCCTAAGGGCTTGTGAATTTTCAGAGAAAGAATCAAAATTGAGGGCTCGAATGGCCTTAGGCATAGGATGAAAATTATCTCAGAACATGGCTATAGTATCCTCATAAGAGTGGCCTTTGAGCAATGAATAGTTTCCACAGAAAGGATATTTATACAACCATTGATATGAATTTAGATAAACTTACTTATATCCTCAGAAAGTGTTGTTGTATTAAAAAAAAACATGAACCAAAAGGAAAACAATAATCCCAATAAAACCCTTGATCAGATTCATCCTACTTCTGGCCTCAAAAAAATTACAAAGATATGTGATTTATATGTTATCTTTGTGGAGAACTCACACCTTATATTTATACTTGATGAGAGGATATTGGAGGGGTCAAATATACCTAGAGCTTACCTAAACTTTTGGAGGGAGATGAACTTAAATGTGGAAATTTGAGTTCAAATTTAAATTTTGGAGCCAAAATGTGAGGTTGACCTCAATTTAAATTTGGATCATTGTTTCACTTCGATAGACCTTCTTTGACCTCTAAAATAATTAATCAAGTCCTTCAATAAAGGTAATTTTTGGCCTCATGATTCTAGTGCCTTTCTAGTCAATGATAAACTTCCACATCATCTCCTTTTGGGGACATTGACCATAGGAATGGGACTTTGACCTTCTAAGAGGTATATCTTTCAAACCATGAGGGGACTCCTGGACTTCCACATACAGTTTCAATCATACGACGAGGACTATCAAATGGTGACCATCTAATGATCAAAATAATTGTACTCTACTATTTTACTCAACCACTGTGGGAAATATAGGGCTTCACATCCTTTCTTTCAAGATTCTTATCATTTAGGGCTTCTCATTGATGCAATCTAGAAAAATATTAATAATTTTCATAGACCAAGATTAGAATCAATGACAACAAAATTAAACAATTTTTTGAGGTATTGGGTGGTTCTCTTCTATGTTCTCTTCATGGTACTAGCATGGAAAATAAATTAGTCAAAGATTGTGATGGTGTAGATATTTTTAGTTATTTTAACCCAACTCAAGTCAAAGATACTCATTCCATTTTCACTATTAACCTCTTCTAATCCAAAATTTGGTTTTTTTCTTTTTACAATAAATATTGATTACATGTGTTCATGTTATTTGTGAAAATTCTCAATTCATGGATGGTTGCAACTGTGATATTTTGTCGATTTGTAAACTTACATGCCTATGATTTTTTTTCCTAATATATTTTTGTAGTAGAATATACCAAGCATTATAATACCTCTACACAAAAAAAATTCTCCTAAATGATGGTATTAATGCTTGGATGGTGGCTCAAGATAAGCTTAATGAAAAACTTATATTGCTTGAGGAGGTCCTAGCCCATGGAAATACTCTTTCATGGAACTATATCTTCAAGTGGTTGTGATCAAGAAACCATTGGTTTCACTTAGTGGGTTAGTATTTATCGATTGTTCAATTTATATGATAAAATACTTGGGGATCACATGGATTATGCCAAATTAAGTGTATTGGGTCAAAGAAATGAATTTATTTTAGGAGGCTAATTTTGTATCAAAAAATACTATTTATGAACAAGGATTGAGTTTACTTCCCTATCTAACAATTATAGGATGTGGAGTTTGTCCTTTTGTAGAAACCATGGACACTTTTTCATATTTTGTATTTGGGGTAATTCACATAGTTTATGGTATGGTTTTAGGTCTTGGAGGTATTTATAATGTACTAATATGACCAAAAACATTATAAAAATATTTTCCATTCTTTTCCTATGTATGGAAATTTAGAAACAAAATGACCACATTTTTTGTTATTCACCTAATCTTCCTAAGTGTTGGTTATTTTATTTCAGTGCTCAAGGATTTTTGTTTTGGAGGTGTAGATGACACGTAGGCACCTAGTTATGGAGATTTAATAAAATATATATCAAACCAAATGGAAGAGAAATTGATTTAATTTCATTACATCCATCTCCCATATGTACAATACAGGAGTATTTGAAAATACATTCTTTCCAACTAGATCCTTGTACATTGACTATATAAAATTGATATATTCTCATTTTTTGTATTGGTTTGGACTAATAAATGTCATTTTTGAAAAAATAAATAGAAGAGAGAGGGATTCAAATGTTCAATACCTTTTTTTACTCTACTACGTTTCAAGGTTGGATCCATCAACCACTCATCCATCACTTCCAATGACACTTTCTATTCTACCCCTCCAAATAATTCCTAAATATAAGAATAAGGTAGGTTTGATACCAACCATACATATTACATATGATTATTTTTATCATCATTTGGAATTTAGAAAATAATTGAGCTTCCCTCTCCTCTCTAATCATATATCGAATTGAAAATGTTTGAAAAATTTGAACAAGTTATGGTTAAATCATTTTCATAGTCCATTTGATCAGAATTAAAAATTGGGGATAAGATGGTATAATTTATCAAATATGTTGGGAGATTATATGATCACAATAACAACTATTTCTTTCCAATCGGCTATGTTTTCATTAATTTCTATTTTATTTTTACTAGTTATTGGTGTACTTGTTGCACTTTCCTCTCCCAATTATTAGTGAAATTGAAAAAATATTGTAGTTTTGAGATCATCATTATGGATGAGATAAATAATTTTTGTAAGTGACCTTAATTATTCCATATATTATATTTTCTATATATATTTTAGTCTCAAAATCCCCATCCCTTCCCAGAGGGCTTTATAGCTATTCTAAAGGGCCTTTTCCTTTAGGACCAAGGAGGAGGGATTTTCTATAACCATAATCGAACAAAAAATTGAACCATCAAGAAATGGTATATACTTAGCAATGGGATTTAATATATATATATTTTTCATATTATGTTATATATGTATGAATTCGTGTATGTATGTATGTATGTATGTATGTATGTATGTAATGTGAGTAATCTAAATGGTAAAATTTCTCTTTGCCGAGGAGAAGAAGTGGGCTCAATTTATGCTAGCTACCTATCACATGAAATATGAAAATGAATATTTCATGCATTGATGGTATATTTTCCTCCCTTATTATTCAATTATGAAATGATAATTGAGAGAACAATCATTTCCATAACAAAATGTTTCTTATGTTTTTTTCTAGAGGAGGTTAGATTTGAACTCATGACCTAAAGCATATGAGCCTTCCAAGCCACTAGATACTTTACTTTTCAATATTTATTGATATCATAGTCAAAATGGGTACAAAAAACAATCATGGAATATGTTATACCTATCCTTATATAGGAATAGGGGAACTATTTTATTATTCAATACACTTTAATAACTTTATTTTTTCTTTATATAAAACTCAATGTTGTTACCTTGGGAAATAATCATGCATGGGCCATCTCATGGAGTATCTATATGGACAATCTAAAGTTTGTATAGTTGGATCTGTGTCTTCTATTCGAAAAACAATGTCAATGTAGATGTGTAGGTGCACTAAAGTGTGGTGAAGATTTCAAGTTTCTATGACTTTTCCATTTGCCATATAATTATTATTTTCATTATTCCTCCAAAAATAGAAAAATAAAATGACATTTTTAATCCAATTCTTGTATCTTCTTCACTCTCTAAATGAGACTCTTTCTCACCATAATAGTTTAGTCTTTATTATTGCCTAACAAGAGTCAAAATATAGATTAGATTTTATATGGAAAAATATTATGTTTATTAATTTTTTTTGTTTTGGTAATTTTAATTGATATAATGATATCCCATTCACTAATGAAATTGGTGAATAAGAATTAGCCAAGTTTACGTAATGTAGAAAAAAATTAAAAAGTTGCATGTGTGAATATATAACCTACAAAAAGGTGAACTAATCCAACAATGGAAAGAGCTACTAGCATGTCACTCCATAGAACTAATTAGCTAAAGGTTTGTGTTGATGGACCCATATGAAATTTTTTATTAGTTCATGCAAATAACCACAATAGGAAATTGGGAACATAAATTCAATATCCCAAACAACATGCTTAAATAAAAACACCCATGCCCAAATAAATAATGTTCATATTGAAAGGATTGTATACATTAATAAATTGTGAATATTTTAACCATATATAATTTCTTAACCATCCCATTAAATAAGTGTAAGACTTATTAAATTGCACTATATTAACTTGCCATAACATTATATGACTACAATTCCAATAGAAAGTAACCCATCCAATAGTATTTAGCATCTATTAAATCTCTAAAAATAAAGGCATCCTAGACTGAGATATTGCAAGTACGACCTATCCCATACCATTAGAAGGAAAACAATAAAGAAAATATTTCTTATTTGTAATTTTCTTGTAACCACATGTATCTGAATCACTTTTAACTTGTATTAATGTAACTAAATGTAAAACTAGTGCAATAGCATAATTAACCAAAAAGTATCTAGGATTGATTGTCAAGGAAAATGAATTAATTGTTATCATTAAAAGAATTTAACCAATCATGTAAGAATATACTATTTCATACATTTAATGTTGGAACACATGTTGAATATAAGAGTATACTAAAACCATATAATGCTTCAAGATGAGAAGATTGTATCCATTGGGGAAATATCGCTTGATAAAGATTTGTTTTTCTAGAGCACTAAAATAAAGAATAAAATCATTATGAACATAAAATTCCAAGGTATGGAAACCTAGTATTAAACTAACCCATATAAGATGATATATTATAGCTTCCTTTTTCTTCAACACTCTTAGCAATAAATTATCCTTATTTTATTCTATATTATAATCACTAATGAAGAATATAGGTCCATAATTCAAGGACCATATCATAATGAACACATCAATGTTTTTATGAAAACTATATATGCAACTACAGTGGTGAATTCATGTGTTGTGAATTCAAAGCGGGGTAAAAAATACATTTGTTGAGCTACCAAGGAAGTGATAACCACAAAGAATATTAAGTAAGACCTAATTGAAATGGAAGAGAATTATTGATTATGATATAGAAACCCTTATCTATGCATCCTACTATGCCTCCCAAATGAAAATGTTCCTCCAAAATATCTTCAATATTGTGACCAATCACAATATTGATTCTATACATATGACCAAGAATTGAAAAATTAAAGGAAATAGCTAAATGGTGATGAGAAATATCAATCAACTATAAACTTTGAATTTGTGGATGGAATCCTCTAAGAATATTTATAATAAAAATTACCATCCCTTAGGAGGTACCAAATACTTGAACATTGGAATCAATATTTTGAGTGTAAAGATTCCATTTACTTATGAAAAGTAGTTAGAAACCTGAAGGTTGTGCTAATAAGTTTAAAAAATTATCCCACTTGACATGCACTACCATTGATTTGGGAATATAGAAAGGAGCTAAATTCCCCATACAATTTGGAGAACTAACTCCAGATAGTCATGAAAAATGGTGATTGAGACGAGATTTGACATTTTCTAACCATGAAATATTTGGTATGGATTTAGGTGGTAGTTGTAAAATATTGTCTATTAAAAATATGGAAGAAAAAATAGCAAGGAAATAACTCCACCATACAAATATTTATTAGTGCATAATCCAATTGAACACCACCATTGATAAACATCAAAATAAGAAATATTGAGTATATCAAAAGCACCTCATTGGGTAAATGCTCTTATAGCCAATTAATTCAAATGAGGATCTTGAATTACATGAGAAGTGGATATTACATGTAAGGGATCACATACCTATGCTTAAATATTTTCATGCCAATCCACATGGAAAAATTTAATAGAGGTCCAACAAAATACTAATGTCAACATATAAAGGTGAAACAAAAAATTCATGATAAACATGTTTTTTTTATAATATCATCATGGCTCTCAAGGTGATGTTTCATCCCAATATCGAAAAAAAATATTATGAGTATTGGTACCTTGGATCGAGATTTTAATGAAATTTATAAATCTTGATGCCATAAGGATTTTCAAATCCCTGTAGCCTTTATCCTACTGTAATAAATCCTCTAAGGAAGAATGCCTATATTGGGATGTTTCCATCAAAAAGGTAATGAGATCCTTCTATAACACTGATACGAATGTATACATTAACACAAAATAATACATATACAAACATAAAAATTGAGATGTATCATAAATAATACTTCATTTCATTAATATCAAAGAACTTAAATATGCTCATATGAAGAATGGAAATAAACTAGCTCAGGCGATGGTAACATATCTTTGAGAAGAGAGCTTGTCGCTAGATACCTCTGAACTATGTTACAATGAGGTACAAAGGAAATTTTATTATTAGACAGTAAGTGAAAACCCTAAACAATAGAAACCCTAACCCCATGAGGTGGAATGCCAAGATTTTGTGGGCCTTGTTGGGGTTAGTTGGGCAACCAACTCCTCGGGTTCATAACTTGGTCATATGATCTTTGTTTGGCGCGTATGATACATCGTTCAAAATATTTATTTATTTAATACGATATTTTATGAGGGCCTATTATGGACCTCAAAAAAATGCCATTTAGGGGATCAAAAGAGCTCTGGAAGATCAAGATCTGAAAAACTGCTAAAAATACTAAATTCTACTATAATCAAGCAAACAGATGAAACCAACTAGAGGTCTAGTTGAAATAGGTAGGTGGCAACCAATATCCACTTGTATCATTCTTCCCCTATTATTAATCAATGGCCCCCATTGCATGCATAAGCTCCATGAGATGAGGAAATTTATGTTCAACTTGGTCCCTGGTGAACCACTTTCCTTGCTAAAGGAGTTGGTTTGCTTTGACAACTTGATAGATTTGGATCCTCTTTTTTCGAGTGTTCTTGATATATGTTTCCATGATCCTGTAATTTTTTGCATGTTCAATTCATCTTGGGCTATTCTCTGTTGGTGTCAACTGCTCAGCAGCATCATATTTTTCCAACAATGGGGGAAAGTATGGTCACAGCAAGTCCACATTGAATACTGGGTGTAAGGAAAGGAGTGGTGGAATCTGAAGCTGAAAGGAATTGTCCCCTATAGCCTTGGTGATGGTATATAAACCATATCGTAGTAGGGGAAGTTTGTGGTGGGGCCGAGCGAGGCACTCTTTCTGCAAATGTAACCAAAATTTGTCGCCCACCTCGAACTTGTGTGGCACCCGATGTTGATCATGGAATTTCTTGTACTTAGAATTTTCTATGTCCAATATTCCATGGACCTACTATTAGATGTGATGAATGTGCTCAATTAAGTTTTTATCCCTGTAAACTTTGTCATGGACATGAGTCGAATCTTCTTGAGTAGCTATAAATGGTGTGGCCACATCAATGGGACATGGTGGCTAGAATCCCAACACAACCTAAAAGGGTTGTGGCTACTTGAGATATGAAGAGATATGTTGTAACGATGTTGGAAATAGGGGAGTACTTAATCCCACGTGCGTGGATTCTTTGAGTTGTACATAGGTATAAATGTGCATGATCATCATGTTGACGACCTCTATTTCGACATCATTTTTGGGGTGGAAGGTTGTGTAATTATTGAGCTTTGTATCCAGCATCAAACAAAGGCTTGAACAAAATGTAATCAGGAAATTGTTGTCCCAATTTGGTATAATGTACTTTGGAATCACAAAGTGTACACACACTTGTTCATAGAAGGGTTTAGCATTGGCTTATGTTGTGATACTTTTCTTGCAAACTACAAGAATTACCATCTTAGATAATTTGTTGATGAACACGAAAACACAGTTGTTTGCATGTTGATTAAAAGGAAGGCCTAACATGTAATATATTGAGATGGATTCTGATGGCCAACTAGAGTAGGAAGAGGAGTATATATTCCTTTCTTCTTGATGCTTATATTGGAAATGGCACAGGTGATGCAGGGTCTGATGCACTTCCCAAGATCATGTCGAATATGGTGGAGGCGCTCTTACCAACTTTGGATGAAGATCGGGATGTCTTCCTAATACACAACCATGAATGATTTGGTGAAGGGACGCAAGATTTCCTCCATAAAACTCATGATGGTTGGAGGGGAATTCATCAACCTAAAAGTAATTACCAGCCATTCGAAGAGGCCCTCCTTGGATTTGAAGGAAGTCTACCACACATCAGAGGGTTCAATTGGTACCTAGTGATATACCAACTTCAAGTCAATCTTGCTTTGGTCCCCTTGAGCTTGTAAAAAATTTCATCAATTTGTGGGATTAGATGCATATTCTCGATAGTGTTCTTATTCAGCTCCCGATAGTAAATATGGTATCTAGGTGTTGTCCTTCTTTTTTACCAACACGACCAGGCTCCAATAGGGTGATGAACTTAGCCTCATGTGCCCTTTTTTCAATAGCTCCTCAATTCAATTCTTGATTTAATAATTCGACAAAACAGAGTGACGATATATTGGCCTGTTAGGTAGCGACGTGCCTGTGGTCAGATCGATGGAGTGCTTGACGTGATAATGTAGGGGTAGCCCTATGGGTGAGGTGAATATTTCCCTGTTCTCCTCCACAACATTGTCCATTTGTTACTTTCATACGAAGGATCATTGTATCGAGGTTGTGGATGTGGCCATAATATTCTTCTTACCTTTAGGGCTAATCATAAATAAGATAAATTTCCCGGTCTGGGAAATTATTTTACTGCATCACTTCGTAGAGATCAAAGAGATGGCGGTAGGCAGTGCTACACCTGGTATCATGTATGAATTATTCCAAAATAAATAATAATAGTTCAAGGCCTAGACTCATACATAACATGAAGCTTCCACAATTATGGTCAGCCTTATAATACATCACAAAATTCAAGAGGCATAGCATCACACAATACCCAATCTATGAAGGGCTTGATTTTGTAGGGAAGGCAACACTGCTCATTGACGTGGATATCTCATCCTTAGTGAAGCCACTAAATGGTGTATGACTACGAGTGTGGTATGGTAGGTAAGCCTAATTCCTTCATGACCTTTTTTGAAATGAGGATGTTCTGGATTTTTTTGGCGATAATGAACTACAATAGAGAATCCTTCACCTATATATATGGGTGGAAGAACCACCCCCCCTCTTCTAGCTCTTTAGGCTCAATATTCCAGATATTGGTCGTGGAAATGGCGGCATTGGGCTACGCATCAATAATATGCTTCTGTTTTTCATTCTCCTTGTCAGGTTATGACTTAGAGTCAGAACATTCATCTTATTCAGAATATTTCTACTTGGCCACCAATGACAGACTAGCTCAACACTCACTTCTGTTGTGAGTGGGGCTCTTATGAAACTCAAACAATTTCCTTCAGTCCTTATTTATCATCGGGGTTTTTTTCTTCACTTGTGGATTTAGCAGGTTGTCCTAGGTCACCCCACCTTGGCTTCGTCCTTTGTTTTGTGTTTTTTGGGTGCCTTTCCCTTACTTTAGATTCATAGATCCAAAGTCTCACTTCTTCTGTTTAAATTTCTTCTCAATGTTGATAGTGTATTGATAGGTGGTGCCAAGCAAGGAGATGTCTAGGAACTCCATCTCCTCCTAGATGTGCTTGTGTAGACAACCATGGTACTTAAGTACCAAATTCTGCTCATAATCCTTGATACCCAACTTCGTTCGAAGGGTATGAAAATTATTTGTGAACTTCGACACATCTTGGTCCCTTCCTTGTCCCAGCATGGTCCACTTTTTGTATTTATATTGATAGTTGTCGATAGGGTAATATTTCTCCGTGATGGTGTCTTGGAAATAATTCCAAGTGGGTGTGGATGAAAACAGTGAGGGTTCCCTCTCATCCTTCTGTTCAGAGTATGTTTTCCAATAGTCCTTGACATCGGGGGCGACTTTGAGGAGTGAAAATGTAATCTTTTATCGATTGGAAAATTCATGAACAAAAAAATATCCTTCCAACAAATTTAACTATCTATCTATGATATTTTCATCAATTTGGCATTCAAATATGAGAATGTCAAATTTTAGTTGTACCTTAAAGGGACTGGCACATCTAGAGTGGTTGCTAGATGAATATGCATCACCTGTGGGTAGCCAATTTATCCATCATCATGTTCCTCTGTCGCTCGAGGGATTCCTCGAGAAATATTTTAAAAGGATCTCCTGCTCCATCATCTTTCATTTCTTTTTCCATGGGAGGCCATCAGAGTTTGTGAGGTTGGTCTTGCAAAGGTTCAACCAATTCGAGCCCTAACTCCTTATATACTAACCTTGTTGTGCACATGAAAAAAAAACAGATAAAGAGAAGAAAAATATGATACCACTGATATGAACTTATACAGGAACCCAAAATAATATAAATACAAACATAAACACCGAGATGTAGTAGAAATAAAACTTCATTTCATTAAATATAAGAACTGAAATATGCTTGCATGCAAAATGGAAATAAACTAGCTTGGGTGATGGTAGTTATCTGTGAGAAGAGATGTGGTGGCTACATGCCTCTGAACTATGTTACAATGAAACTCAAGTGCCTTTTTATTAATTAACAACAAGGGAAAATCATAAACAACCAAGACCCTAACCCCAGGAGATCGAACGCCAAGAGCTTGTGGGCCCCATTGGGGTTAGTTTGGAAGCCAACATCCCGAGGTCGTAACTTGGTCATATTATCTCTGTTTGACACATACCCTCATTGAAAATATCCCTCCGATTACTACCATATTTTCTGCAAAAAAATGCCCTTTAGGGTGTCAAAGAAACTCTAGAAGTTTAAGACCCAAAAAATTGCTAAAAATAGTAAATGTTACTATAATCAAGGAAATAGATGAAACCGAGTGGAGGTCTAGGTGGAATAGGTAGGTTACCACCAATATCCACCTGGATCAAACACATCGCTATATAATTCCCAAGGCTCATTGATGGATAATAGGAGAAGCCTTCAATATTTAATGGCCCAAAATAATAGGGTCAATGAGTTATTTCTCATATTGATGGATGATCAATATAAGCATTAAAGTAAAGGCCCAAACAAAGTGAGCACCTAAAAATGAAAAGTCATTTACAGATAATGAAGAACCATAAGATTGGATCACTTGAGAGTATTTTTCCAATAAACAATCACGAATCTGCATATCAATCATAATGGAACTCTATGCATATTCCCTCCTATAATATGAGTTACCACTCCTTAATCATGTATACTACCCCAAATATTAAACAAAATTTTCCAACTAAAATGACATATTACTACATAAATTACATTCTACCTCTAGAAAAAATCAAGGAAAAAATTCATATACTTGATATGTTTCTCCTCTCTAAGATCGGGTATTAAATTGGAACTATGAGCAATATGACACCTTTAATTATGATCAAAATAGTAGTATGGATATTAAATGCATGAATGTGATGCATCAATAATTTAAAATTTCCTATGGAATTGGTAGAAAATACGTTATGGAACTTACGATCACCAAATCAACACCTCCCTTGGTTTAGATGGTACTTTCTATTGCACTAAGATCTATTGAATTAGGTGCGAACGCATGAGTGTTTTTTATCCATTGGAAAATATAGGTTGTAATTGTATATCAATATTTGAGAACATATCTTGAGGATTCCCTTAGGAACTCATATTATCATTACAAATATCCCAAACCAAAACTATGGAAGCCTAAGAATATCAATACCTAGTTGAGGTGTGATACAATTGCATCACAATGTGTAAAAACCTGATCTAAAAAATTGTTGTATTGAGTTGTTGAGTCATAGTCTCTTAACATAAAAATCACTACACTTGCAATGAATGAACTATGATAAATCCACCAATCCTCATATGATGTGTGAATAAAGAGATTTGGGTACCATAGGTAATAAAGAGGCATCGAATAAATATGGTGAGTTATGTAAAGAGATAAACATCCTAAAATTACTAGGTTAATATATAATTGAGCATTCCATGAGGTAGTTAGGATCTCATAAATACCTTGTTATGATATTTATACACTTTGGTGTTATTTAATTTCAACTTGATGTAATGTGTCTATCAGGTAAACGTGCTCTTCTTAACGTGTTTCTTTAGGAGTGTTCATTGCATTGTAATTTGAATATCATGATATGTTCTAGACATATAGTGATCCAGTGGCTTATATTCTCCTTGATATTAATAAATATTGATTCATGGTTTCACACTCAAATGGTCAATTATATATATTCAAATGGCATGGAGGATCATGACTGATTATTTCTTATGAGAACTCTCTTACGTAAAATATTTTCTTTCGCATTAATACAATATCCTCAAGTGGCCGCATTAGTTGGGGTTGTTGATTTTTTACCTCTCATAAGGTTTTAACCATTTAAAAATTCCAATATTGTGATCTTTGATCTGGTTTTGTAAAGTTTTACTAAAGGTGTTCATCCTATATGGAATACCCTATTTACCTGAATAGATCTTTATGAGCTTGTAAAATATCCTTGAGGTTATGGCCAAAGATCAAATTAGTCGTATACCTATGACTAACTATTAGAAAAATAAGTACAATAACCAAATTATGATGAAAAATATTTATCAACCACAAAACCTCATTTCCCGTTTCAGTCCTCCATGAAAATTTTAAAATTCTAAATATTATGACCATATTAGGGAAAAAACAAAGGTCAACCCCCACAAAAATGGGATAAATTTGAGCCAATAGATCAATATTCAAAATAAATTCCAAAGGAAGTGGTATCTTTTTAGGATCCACTCTAGCATCTTGAAGTTGGTTAATGGGTAAATAGACTTGTACTTGGTGTCCATTCCAGCATAAATAACCATGTCCTCACAAACCTACTAAATGATGGTTCAACATGGATTCTATATCTTAGAAGCAAGAGCCAAATTTTGGGTAAATTTGTCATAATGCAACCAGCTAGAAAAATAAATTAATGCTACAAATATCAATGCACCAATTACAGTACAATAAAGTTGTAATTCACTAATTATTTCATACTATCACCAAATATGGAAGAAACTACATGTTATTTTTATCCCTTCCAAACCTCCACCTATATCCACATTCAATGTTTCTTGCACACTAGGTCTAATGTGAGTGGTATTTCCTAGCCATGCTTCATAAATGGAGAAATGAACACCATGAAAGTACATACCACTTAACCAAAAATATGAGGATGTAACAGCCATGGTGAAAATTCCATGTAAAATGTAATAATGGACAAAATAATAACCATGGTGGATGAGACGCTTATTCCAAGCTCAATGTTGGGAAAAAAAATCCTAGTGGGTGTTAATTTGGTTTAATATGGCTAAGGAAATTGGTAGAGGCAAAGGAAAAGGCTTTGAAAAGGAAAAATGACATTTTGGCACATTTATTAATGAAAATAATGGAAAATAGGAGAAAATGAAGGTGATAGGTCACAGGTTGCATGTGACAAGGAAAAATAATGGAAAATTAAGAAAGTAGTGTCATATTCTTTAAAAAGGGTTCTGAGGATCAATTGGAAAGATTTTTCTAAGCGTTTGCTCACACTTATGGAACTCTCTCATTATTCTCTCTCTCTCTCTCTCTCTCTCTCTCTCTCTCTCTCTCTCTCAATCACTCTTTGACACCTATAGTTTCTTGGAGCATTTTGGCATTAAGCCACGAAAGGAAAGAGGGCAAGAAGAAGGAAGAACTAAGAAAGGAGTAGGAATAAAGTAGATACAACAAGATTATTTTCAAGTATTGATTTGCATGTATGATTTCCTTGCTAGATTTCAAATTCATGGTATTTCATGTGGTTCTTTTATGTATTGGCATGGGTTTTTTCCAGGTGTGACAGTGTTCTCAGCCCAGCCTTGCCATTTCTGGATCACTATGGTGTTGTGGAGTTCTCATGTCTTGGTTTAGCTAGATTACCAGATGGATTCAGAGTTGACTGAGGTGGATCTCTGAATATTATTATTATTATGACACAAAAGAAGTTTATTTGTTTCCTCAGTTTAGGGCATACTGATATGTGTTTGGATTGCGGTAAAGCCTAAGAGGTGTTGCCTTAGTTTAGGGCCTAGTGACCCAAGATTGGATTTTGGTAAAGCCTATGAGGTGGTTTCCCTTTGTTAGGCGTAGGAATCCTTGTCGGTGAATGGTGGGATATACGGTAAATCCTAGAGGATGGTGTCTTGGTTTAGGGCCTAGTGACCCGTGATTCATATTATGGGTTGTGGTAAAGCCTGAGAGACTAAGAGATAAGAAAATTCCTCATGGTTTGGGGAGAGAAAATATGGTGATATCCATGTGTGTTCTTTCCTAGTGATCGGGTGAGGATCACGGTAAAGTTGGCTATGACATGTTTATTCTATTTTCCTAGTGATCTGGGATGGATCACAGTAAGTGTGATTTCTATTGATGAGGGTGATGTGATTTAGCCTTGAGATGCCCTGGTTGTTTCTTTTGGTTTGAGTCCCACATTCATGCTTGGAATATGGCATGGGGGTGATTTTCTGAAGAGATATTTGGCTTAGGAAAACTATGGTCAGGTGGAACATGGAAGTTCCATGTCTGGTTGGATTTTACATTCATTAATGAGAAGCGCATTCCCTTGGCATTTTATGTACAAATGCACTATTTTATATGTGTATTTTATTTCTATTCTATCCATGATATTTCTGTTGTTATTATGATAGTTATAAGAATTTATTTTGAGAGTAGTGATGTATGGTTCTCTCCATGTTTTTATTTGTAAATGAATGCACAATTTATCTATCGTAAAATAGATTGTATTGCAACTTATGATGTAAGGGAGCAATGCTTCTTAGTGATTCTCAGATAATTATGAGACCTATATGCTTAAATGTTTTGTTTTCACCCCATAGATTCAATCTTTGTGACATGTTTGACGAAATGCATGCATGGCTAGGAGGGGTTCAGATGAGCTATTTTGGATGTGATTGCTTCCGTATAATTTTCCTATTTTTTTTATCATCCTTAAGTTTTCATGAAGTTCTCGGAAGTGACTTGGGCTATGGGCCTAAAAATGTGGCTCAAATATTGGAGTTTCAAGCACAAAACTCACCAATTGGGGCCCTGGCCACATGCTTGTTGTGTTGTGCCTGCCACTATAGCCATCCTTCCACTGCCTTGATGTGTCATTCCTTCAGCGAAGGCTCAAATTGGTCATAAATTCAGTGTGACCCAAGGGAAAAAGGCATAGAAGGTTGGCATAGCTCCTAGGTGTGTCATTGATGATGTACAATGTCTGTATGTGTGTTTTCCGTCTGTTCCACTTACTTAATGTCACATAGGAGGTTGAATCTAATTATAGTAGCCTCTCGTCACATATTTACCTTATATGCCTAATTTCTTGATTAGATGTGGGAAGGGGGTGTTACAGAGTGGTATCAGAGTGTGGTTGTGCTCTCCTTGGGTGGTGGTTGGATTATGTTCTCTTTGTCTGATATCTGATACCACAAAATGGTATCAAAGCACGGTTCAACCATAAAAGTGCATGGACAGTGTGTTTGTCATGTTTTTATGTTGGTTTCATATGTGTTTAGTATCCTTGTGGTTTATGTGTACTTGTTGAATCCATTTTTTGTTTTCCATGGTGGCAGTGGTGTCACCAAGGGATTGTTGATGGTGTTTTTGTCAACATGTTTTCATAAGTGTATGACTAGTTATGTGTTTCTCATGCTTGTGTATTATTCGTACATGATTGCTTATATATTGTTACATATTTTACATGCATTGCTTGCTTATGCTAGCGTTACATATTGGTCATGCTTAGATGTTATATTTGTATTCTTTCTTGTGTGATTTGATATGTTTAACATGCACTGGTTGTTCATGATTGGTTATACATGTCAAGTGGGTGCATATGGTCGATTTTTCATTGGTTTGATTTAGGTTGTTGTGCATAAGGTCATTGTATACAATTAGGACATCGTGATGATATTGGTATGTAATGATGCTAATATGTTGGATAAGATAGAGCAGGAGATGCAGATCATTAAAGTGACATTGCAACAATGGACTTTAGGGTAAGAGAATACCATCATACAAGTTTGTATGTTTGGCATACATGCATGTGATTCATGGCTTTTTTATGCATTAGGGTTACTTATATTTATGTTTGTATACATGATAGATGTTAGTTAATCAATTTAGTCATATGTACATGTGTGGGTAAATCATGCACGGTATTAACTTGTTATATGCATTGTCGATGTTATATGTTGTTGACAATTATGTTATATGATTAACTTGTGGTTGTTATATGTTAGTTAACTTGAGGATTAGGGTTATAGCATAATATATTGATGTTATATGTATCATGCTACATTCGATTGGCCTATGCAGTTGGTTAGGGTTATGAAATTCATGTATGAGTCGAATTACTTGTGATACTATGTCATAGTAATCTAGGTTGATTGTGCATATGTGATCATTATGCATGAATGCAATTGTTTATGATTCTATCATGCGAACATGTTAGTTTTTTTATTGTTATGGATATCATAACCTTATGTATGTTTGACTGATATGTTGTGAGTTTATATCATGCTAATATAGATTGATTGTGTAGACAAGATAGCATCCCTGAGATACATTAAAGTATGAGATTTCTTATTCCATCTATTTGGTGTTGAGTTTTTGGTGTCTATTATTTCGTCTAGTTGATTTATCTAACATGGCATGTTTATAGTTTGTTTGAATGTTTGATTAATTACATTATGTGAGTATATGTGTCTGTAAGATTGCATGAAGGAATGATCTTGTCTTAAGATGGTTTTGCTAATGCATATGTGTTGAGATATCTGGTATACACTTGAGTGTAAGTAGGTGATAGTTGTAGAATTATGTATTATGACCGATGAATGTGAGTTGATTGTGGATTATGACATGGTTGTTATTCCTGGAAAAAATTGATTTCAAATTGATAGATATGTTGTCTCATATCTGGTACATACAACTGACATGTGTGTTCAATCATAGGTCAATGTGCTTGGCACAATAACATAACATAACTAGTATATTATTATATTTATTTGTGCATTGACAATTATGTGGTTATGGTAGTATGACGCAAGGGATTGCATGGAAAGGGACTGCCATGAAATCTTGAATAAGGCTTGGTTTGAGCTTTCCTTTGGAAATACTGGGACCCATGTGAATTGAGTCAAGGTGTTTATTGTCAGTCTCATGCTTTTGGTATTTTTTATTTGTTTGCACTTGATTTGTGGTCTTCATTGCATCTAGTGCATAGCTATGCCACTTTGGTTGTATTATTGTATTTATATTGGTTTTCATGGTGTACTTCTTGTTGTTTATTGTTCTTGTTCTTGTCTTTCATTTTTTGAGAGTCTTGGGAATTGGTTGTGAAATATAAAAGTTAATGGAGCTTGGCGAGAGATTTGTGGTACCCAACAGGTAATTTAAGACACATATTAAGCTCAGTGCATGAGTAAGCACATCGGAAGGTAAGACTATGACAACCAGTTGGATTGGTTGAGTCCATTGGGTAAATGGACAATGGAAGAGCAAGTAAAGTGAATGGATCTAAGATGTTAGATGCCTTGGCTATGTTGGGAAATGTTGTTCTCAACATTGTACATATTGTGCACGGATAAAGGAAGTTCTCTTACCCTTGACCTTATGTTATCTAGTAATTATTATGTGAACATGATTATGCTAATGTTTATATATGTATACATGTAGGTATGTATGTATGTCGTGTCTGATAAGGTCATCACATATCATGGTTTTTTGGTGCTAAATGTTATATGTATATATGTGTGTATGTATGTCGTTGTTTGGCAGGATGATGATTTTTTTATGTTAATAATTATATATGTATGTATCTATGTCACTGTCTGACGAGGTTATCAGGGAAAATTATTATGGGGGAATGTTTTCTTATGTAGGTGAAAGGCATGAAGGGATTCATGGTCATATGGGGCATCAAGTGGGAAGAGTAACTATGACATAGCTATGAGATCAGTATCATGTGGACATGAATTGATATATATTCTTATTTTATGCCTATGTTTATGTTATGGATAGGTGATGCTCAAGGGTACATTAGCGAAGTGAAGGTAGTGTGATATATGACATGTTAGGATAAGCATTGATAGTGGAAGGACACTAGAAGAAAGTTTTTTCGTAGGGTCAGTGTGTAGTCTATGGATGTGCAATACTACTATTAGGTATATGTTGGGCATGTTGTATATTCAGTTATTGTACCTATGGTGATGTGTACATGTAATATGATGTTGTATGTTTTTTGTATATATGGTGTTGTGTGTCTATTTAATATGCAGTGTTAGGTATAGATGGTGTTGGTACATGTTGGATATGAATTATTGTGTAAATATGTATTATGTGCAAGTTGGATATGTAGTGTTGTGTGCATATGGTATTGTGCACATGCTGGATATGTGGTGTTATGTACGTACGGTGCTATGTACATGCCATATATACAGTGCTACGTTCGTATGCGGTATGACTTTCATGATGGTTTTTGTTTTTGAGTAGATTATTCATTGTAAATGTTGCAATGAGTTGTGTTATAAAGCTCCATATGCAGTATTTTTTATTTTCATCGGTTTGCTAGTTTTTAGGTTTCATTAAATACCAAGGACAGTGTTCCCCCAAGGGGGAGGGTTCTATAACAACCCTGGTGACAATTCCATGTAAAATATAATGAAGGAAAAAAAATTACCGCAATTGATGGGACACTTATTCCAAGATGAATGTTGGGAAAAACATCCAATGGGTGTTAATTTGGTTTAATATGGCTAAGGAGATTGGAAAAGGAAAAGGTTTTGGAAAGGAAAATTAGAATTTTGTCACATTTATTTATGAAAATAATGGAAAATAGGAGAAAATTAAGGTGAAAGGTCACAGGTTTCATGTGGGGAGTACAATGAAGGAAAATAATGTAAAGTGAAGAAAACAGAAGTCTCTTGTATAAAAATGATTTTGAGGATCAGTTGGAAAGCTTCCGCTAAATTTTTTCTCACACTTATGGAGATCTCTCATTATTCTCTCACACTCTCTCTGACTCTTGGACACTCAGAGTTTCTTGGAGCATTTTGGCACTAGACCAACAAAGGAAAGAGAGAAAGAAAGAGGAAGAAGCAAGCAAGGAGGAGTAGGAATCAAGAAGCTACAACAGGATTCTTGGCAGATATTGATTTCCATGTATGGTTTCATTGCTAGATCTCGAATGCATGGTATTGTATATGTTTATTTTTTGTCTTGGAATGGGTTTTTTCTAGGTGTGATAGTGTTCTAAGCCTGGCCTTTCCATTTTTGCATAGCCATGGTGTTGTGGAGTTATCATGTTTTGTTTTAGCTGGATTACTAGATGGATCCGAAGCTGAGTGAGATGGATATATGAATATTATTATTATTATGACAAAAAATCAGTTTATGTGTTTCCTTGATTTAGGACCTAGTGATCCGGGTTTTTTTGTGGTAAAGCCTAAGAGCTGTTGCCTTGGTTTAGGCCCTAATGATCCATGATTGGATTGCAATAAATCTTGAGAGGTGGTTTCCCTTGATTAGGCCTAGGAACCGTTGTCAATAAATGGTCATATATATGGTAGATCCTAGAGGGTGGTGTCTCGGTTTAGGGCCTAGTGAGCCCAGATTCAGATTGTGGGTTGCAGTAAATCTTGGGAGGCTAGGAGACATGAAAATTCCCCATAGTTTAGGCAGAGAGAATATGGTGCTATCCATGCATGTGTTGGCCTAGTGATCAGGTGTAGATAACAGTAAAACCAGTTATGACATGATTATTGTGTTGGCATAGTGATCAGGGATGGATCAAGGTAAAGCCTGATTTTTATTGATGAGGGTGAGGTGGTTTAGCCTTGGGATACCCTGGTTGTTTTTTCCGATTTCAGTCACAAATTAATTCTTGGAATATGGCACGGGGGTGATTGGGTAAAGAGATATTTGGCTCAGCCAATCTATGGTAGGGTGGAACATGGAAGTCCCATCTCGGGTTGGTTTTTTCATCCATTAATGACAATCTCATTCCCTTGGTATTTGATGTATAAATGCACTAGTTTATATGTGGATTTTACTTTTGTTCTATCCATGATATTTCTGTTGTTATTATTATGGCTATAAGCGTGTATTTTGACAATAGTGATGTATGGTTCTCTCCATCTTTTTATTTTTAAATGAATTCATAATTTATCTGTGCTCAAATATATTGTATTACAGCTTATGATGTAAGGGATAAATGCTTCTTAGAAACTCTCAGATAATTATGATACCTCTATGCTTAAATCAATTATTGATGCCTATAGATTAAATGTTTGTGAAATGTTTGAAGAAATTTCTATCATGGATAGGAGGGGTCAAGATGAGTTCTTGTGGATTTTATTTCTTTCCTATCATTGTCCTATTGTTATTAGTAATTTCATAAGTTCTCATGAAGTTATAGGCAATGATGTGGGATCTAGTCCTAAAAAGGTGGCTCAAATCCTGGAGTTTCAGACATAGAGCTAGCCAATTGGGGCCCTGGATGCATGCTTGCTTTGTTTCTCCTGCGGTTATATCCTCCTAGCCGCTACCTTGTTGTGTCATGCCTATGACTAAGGCTCAAAGTGGTAATAAAGTTAGTGTGACCCAAGGGAAAGAGGATTGGAAGGTTGGGATAGCTCCTGGGGGTGTCATTGATCATGTACAAGATCTATATGTGTGTTTTCCCTCGGTTCCACTTCCTTAAAGTCACATAGGATGTTCAATCTCATTATAGTAGCCTCTTGTTGCATATTTAGCCCAACTGGCTAGTTTCTTAGGTAGATGTAGAAAGGGGTTGTTACATATGGTTAGTTGAACAATATGGCTATGAAAATTGTGAGTTTAAACATGTAAGTTTCAAATCCAAGTGCTAGTATCAAGGCCTTTACCTACAATCTTTGAGAAATGTTGAGGTTCATCCCACATCTCAAAATATGCTTTTATATAATCCCTCTGCACTATGATCTTCACTTCTAGTTATAATGAACGAATGATCATTGGTTTCTCCCTTTTCTAAATGGGATATAAATAAGAAGAAGCCTACCAATAGGAATTAGTGAGTTGTCAATACATATAACTCACCTTCTTTATCTCCTTATTTTCTTTTTTATGCCTAGACCAACTATGATTTGAGAGTTGATGAGGGAGGTGTTCAATATAATTATGACATATCCATGAGTTTCTCACTAGATTGTGGATGATTAGGTTGTAATTGTATAACAATATATGAGAACATATCTTGAGGATGCCTATTACACAGCAATTTGTCACCGTCCCTACCATTCCCCGTCTCCCACATTCGAGGGCTTATTTTGTGACCTGTGAGCAATGATATAACTTGAAAATACTTTCATGGCATTCGCCTGAACATGTACTTTCATCCCCCTGAAGACATCTCCTGCTGAAAAACCCTAAAAACACCCCTTTTTGCATTGGCGCAGGTAGCCAGTTTAGTACCCGCGCCAATGGGGAAAATATTTTAAAGAGGTCGTGCCAATTGGCGCTCTGTCCCAGAGTCGCACTCGCGCCAGCCAATTTAAGGAGTGTTTTTTAAAAGTAAATGGTGGAATTTTCGTCCTAAATGATCCAGGAACTGATATCTATCTTGAGTTGGGAGGTTTGGCTACATATTTCCATAGAGAGGAAGTGGTTTGCCACCTCTCATGGAAGCTTCCTTGATGATAGGGCCAATCCCATGATTATAGGGATCCCAACTCCCCTTCCTCCATCTATAAAATCTTGCTCATCTCCTTTGCAAGCTAGTCTTCAAGTTCCCAAATTCCCAAGAGCCTTATGCTGCAAGAGCCTCCATAATTCCCTTGAGGCCGAATCCAAGCAAGGATACTATTTTCAAGATCCGAAGAGAGAGGTTTGTCCCATCCTTGACAGGCTTTTAGAGACATGTTCTGCTGGCGACCCTCCGAAGGAGAATTCAGCATCAGAACTTGGTTGTAATTTTCCTTTGATTGATTAATAATAAGAGACTATTGGTTATGGTTCCACTCTTGTTATTGTTTATGATGATGAGTTATGTCCTTTATGACTGACATATAGTTGCATCTACTGGATTTTACGCTTGCGTTTGTTTTGTTTCTTGCGTGTGCAGATGTCCGATCACAGAGATCGTGAGGGTTTTGATCTGGTAGAGCTAAGGAACGGGAGCGCTACTTTCTCTACGAGAGACAGCGTTGGATTCTGGGTAAGCCTTCATCGCTAGTTGGTTTATCTGCAATTAGGAACCTGCACTATAGCGTGAACAATTGTTGCTAGACCCAGTCTGGGCTAGTAGGGATCGCCTCTGTCCGTAGAGGGGATTTACCTCCACAACAAATTGGTGACCCCGCTGGGGAAACAGTTCATTTTCTTGTGTCAAGCTCCTTAAAAAATTAAACAAGCTCTTCGAAGCACAGTTCATTTTCTTGTGTCAAGCTCCTTAAAAAATGAAACAAGCTCTTCGGAGCAAAGTTCCTTGTCTTGTGTCAAGCTCCTTAAAAAATGAAACAAGGGTGTCTGAGGATAGTTCTTTTAATGTGTCAACCTCGTTAAAATAATGAAACACGTTCCCGTTCAATTCGAGTCTTTGATCAGATCTCGTAAAATCCCAGTCGAGTCTTTCTTAGATCTTGTAACTTGAACCTTCACTCCATTTTCCTTACATATGGACTGAAGCTTGGGGGGCATGTACCTCAAATTGAGTCACCATGCTGGGGGAATGCTTAATTTTTCAAGCATAGTTTGTTTCCGTTTCAAGCTTGTGTAAAAATGAAACCAGTTTCAATCATAGTTTATCTTTATTTCAAGCTTGTGTAAAAATGAAACCAACTTCAAGCAGAGTTTCCTAATTTCAAGCTTGTGTAAAAATGAAACCTTTCCCATTTTACCTCTTTTGATTGTTATTTTGTCAGCCTGTTTTGCCAGATGAGCCTTGGTTTTCTCATTCCATCATCACTATCTGCTTGGCTGATCATATGCCTTCACTTGGTTGTTTTACCCGTTCCTGAGGAACCACTGCGATGAGTGGTCTTGTTATCTAGCCTCTTAACCTTTACTTGTTCTGAGCAGTTCCATCATTACCGGAACTGGTTGCTTCCCTTTATACCACTCGTTCCTCCAGGTGGAGTCATATTTCAATTCTTTTCTGACTCTCTAAACATGAAAAGATTTTCGATGCCCTTGTCGTTTCGATCTCGCTAAAGTGGAAACGAAACGACATCTACCCAGTATACGTTTACCCCTTTTTCGGGCTAGGATAGATTATTTACGAAAAAGGAATACCCTAGCCTATCGCCACTAGGAGGTTCTCTCAGATTTTTTTTTCTACCTTTTCGGGTCTGGGGGACTATTTACGAAAAGGGACTGTTGGAGTTTACTTTTTTGCTATCTTTTCAAACTCTCTAAACATGAAAAGATGTCGACTTCTTCCTTTTTCAGGCTCGTTAAACCCTGATGACATTGGATTTAGTCGTAATGACGATATTTGAGTTTCTCCATCCTAGGGCTCGTTAAATGTGCTAGGATGGATTCGTCCAAAGGACAGACTTATATTACAAGCATATGCTATCCCCTTCAAAAATTTTATCAAAAATAATTGGGGTACTCGCCAGAAATGGTGGGGAAAAAATGGAACCACAATCATTGTCGTGTCGGCAGTATGTCGCTCTTGAACATGGCACTTGTCTGCATTCGTGTCGGGTTGGGGACATCTCATCTCGTTTTCACTTACCTCCATGGGTCTGGGTAATCCCTTTTTACCTCTCATTAGCTCTTTTCCTCATCACCATGACCTCTAATATTTTGATGTCAAATACTGCCAAGTCCACTGTCGTGCCGTTCATATGTCCAAGAGAAGTTGACCTCTGCAACTACCAACCTTCCTCTGATTCTCATCTGATCATGGTTCACAAAAGACATTATATTCCTCTATCTCGTGTCGATGATGTGGGAAACACTATGACCCACCTTCGATCAAGGTCACTTCCTGTCGACTTCAGCTCATTATCCAGGAAGCTTATCTAGAGACTCCCTTCTGGTGACTTGGAGCCTGCATGCCTCAATGGCAAGTTCTTCACATTCGACGCAAGGTTTTCATCATTGGCCTCCGATCAAGTGATTCTACGGGTGTTCGACGCCAGCTCATTGATTCACATGCCATAGATTGTACCTGTAGTACCTTGAGGTCCATTGTCATTATTGGTGGCACCTCTCGCGTTTGTTAACAGCTTTCAACATTGGCTGGTAATCAGACGATTTTCTTGCATGTTCGACTTCAGCTCACCTATTCACATGCTTGAACTTGTACTGTGTTCGGGTCGAGATGGAGCGCAAGACCCTGGATTGTGTCTATTGTAATCCAGGCTACATTTTGTGGATTATTATGATTATTTATATGACTCACTTACTGGATGGCTGCGTCCATACCTTGGATCTGGATTATTGTATACTTTGTTATGGATGGCTACACCCATACCACATATATAACATGTATTTGAGACATCAGTTGTACTTCTTCACGCAGGTTTTTCGACGGTGGATTTTTCAGTTGGAAACGTTCGCGTAAAGCATCTCACCCCTCTCTCTCGTTTGGGCCTCATACTTTAGGGGGCATCTGTTACACAACAATTTGTCACCGTCCCTACCATTCCCCGTCTCGCACATTGGAGGGCTTATTTTGTGACCTGTGAGCAGTGATATAACTTGAAAATACTTTCATGGCATTCCCCTGAACATGTACTTTCATCCCCCTGAAGACATCTCTTGCTGAAAAACCCTAAAAACACCCCTTTTTTCATTGGCGCGGGCAGCCAGTTCAGTACTCGTGTCAATGGGGAAAATCCTTTAAAGAGGTCGCGTCAATTGGCGCTCTGTCCCAGAGTCGCACTCGTGCCAGCCAATTTAAGGAGTGTTTTTAAAAAATAAATGGCATAAATTTCGTCCTAACTAATCCAAGAACTTATATCTATCTTGAGTTGGGAGGTTTGGCTATAGATTTCCATAGAGAGGAAGTGGTTTGACACCTCTCTTGGAAGATTCCTTGATGACAGGGCCAATCCCATGATTATAGGGATCCCAACTCCCCTTCCTCCATCTATAAAATCTTGCTCATATCCTTTGCAAGCTAGTCTTCAAGTTCCCAAATTCCCAAGAGGCTTATGCTGCAAGAGCCTACATAATTCCCTTAAGGCCGAATCCAAGCAACGAGACTATTGTCAAGATCCGAAGAGAGAGGTTTGTCCCATCCTTGACAGGCTTTTCGAGACGTGTTCTGTTGGCAACCTTCCGAAGGAGAATTCAGCATCAGAACTTGGTTGTAATTTTCCTTTGATTGATTAATAATAAGCGACTATTGGTTATGGTTCCACTCTTGTTATTGTTTATGATGATGAGTTATTTCCTTTCTGACTGACATATAGTTGCATCTACTGGATTTTACACTTGCGTTTGTTTTGTTTCTTGCGTGTGCAAGTGTCCGATCACGGAGATCGTGAGGATTGTGATCTTCTAGAGCTAAGGAACGGGAGCGCTACTTTCTCTACGAGCGACAGCGTTGGATTCCGGGTAAGCTTTCATCTCTAGTTGGTTTATCTGCAATTAGGAACCTGCACTATAGCGTGAACGATTGTTGCTAGACCCGGTCTAGGCTAGTAGGGATTGCCTCTGTCCGCAGAGGGGATTTACCTCCACAACAATGCCCTTGGGAACTCATAATATCTTTATGAATATTCCAACCAAAACTATGGAGGCCTAAGAATATAAATACCTAGTTTAGGTGTGATACAATTGCATCACAATGTGTAAGAACATGATTTAACAATTTTTTTTATTTATTTGTTGAATCGTAGTCTCTTACCATAAAAATCACTGCATGTGGAATGGATGAACTATGATAAAACCACCATTCCACATATGATGTGTGAATAAAGAGAGTTGGGTACCATAGGTAATAGTGAATCATGGATAGGGGGCATTAAATACATGTGGTGAGTTATGTCAATAGATAAAGATCCTAAAAATGGTAGTTTAATATATAATTGAGCATGCCATGAGGTAGTTAGGATATTGGAAACACCTTGTTAGGATATTTAGACACTTAGGTGTTATTTAAGTTCAACTTGATATAATGTGTCTATTAGGTTAAAGTGTGCTTCTTAGCATGTTTATTTAGGATGCATTCATTGCATTGTAATTTCAATATCATGATATATTGTAGATATAGAATGATCCAATGTATTATATTCTCCTTGATATTAATAACTATTGATCCATGGCTTCACACTCAATTTGTCCATGATATCTATTAAAATGGCATGGTGGGTCATGAATCATTATTTATTTTAAGAACTCTCTTATGTAAAATATTTTCTTTTGCATTAATGAAATTGCCTCAAGTGGCCGCATTGGTTGGGGTTTTTGTTTTTTCCCTCTCATAATGTTTTAACGATTTAAAAATACCAACATTGTGCTATTTTATTTGGTTGTGTGAATATTTACTAAAGGTGTTCATCCGATATGGAATACCTATTTACTTGGATATATATCTATGAGCCTCTAAAATATCCTTTACGTTATGGCCAATGATCAAATTAGTCTTATACATATGACTAGCTTTCACGAAAATAAGTACAATAAAAAAACAATGATGCACAATATTTATCAACCACAAAACCCCATTACTAGTTTTAATCCTCAAATAAAAAGTATAAAATTATAAATATTACTACCATATTATGGTAAACAAAGGGTCAGCCCCCCACAAAAATGGGATAAAGTTGAGCCAGAAGGTCAAGATTCAAAATAAATTCCAGAGGAAGTGGTATATTTTTAGGATCCAATCTAACAACTAGAAGTCAGTTAATGGGTAAAGAGGCTTGTAGTTGGTGTCCATTCCAACATAAATGATCATGTCCTCACAAACCTACCAACATGGATTCCACATCATAGAAACAAGAGCCAAATTTGGGGTAACTTTCTCATAATGTAACCAAATAGAAAAATAAATTAATGCTACAAATATCAATGCACCAATTACAGTGCAATAAAGTTGTAATCCACTAGTTATTTCACATTCTCACCAAATATGGAAGAACCTACATGTTATTTTTATCCCTCCAAAACCTCCACCTATATCCACATTCAATGTTTTTTGCACACTAGGTCTAATGTGAGTGGTATTTACTAGCCTTGCTTCATAAATGGAGAAATGAACACCATGAAATTACATCCCACTTAACAAAAAATATGATGGCTAGTTGAACAAAATGACCTTGAAATACTTTGTGAGAAATGTTTTCCAAATCATAAATATGGCTATGAAAATTTTGAGCGTCAAATCCAAGTGGTATTATCAAATCTTTGAGAAATTTTGAGGTTCATCCCACCTCTCAAAAGATTTTGTAATATAATTCCTCTCCACTGTGATATTTACTTCTATTTATAATGAATGAATGCTCATTTATTTCTCCCTTTTCTAGACGGGACATAAATAAGAATAAAACTACCAATAGGAATTAGTGAGTTTTCAACACATATAAATAAACTTGTTTCTCTCCTTATTTTCCAGTTTATGCCTCGACCAACTATGATATGAGAGTTGATGAGGGAGGTGTTCAGTTTTATTATGACATATCCATGAGGTTCTCAATGGACTGTGGATGATTATCATTCAGAGAAATTCTTTCCAATGTGATGTAAAATGAATTTATTAGTGACCATTTCATTATTTCTATATGGATAAATATATGTGTTTATATGTGGATATAGATATTTATCCATCCATTGACACCCCTTCGATATGTTCCATATCGAAGGTCATCCATCCATTATAAATCATTATTCATTGATCATTAATGAAATACGTATGTGGATGGATTTTATCCCTATTAAGAAGACCCATTAACAATATATCCTTATTAGAGAATATATTATTTATTATATTTTCAATATATTCCATCAAGGTTTCAATGAAATAGAATAAAATTTCATGGAATATTTTTGAAGAATTATATTCATTTTGATAAAATGAGATATTCAACAATTAAAATGATTTATTGATAATAAAAATCATCATTCTCCATAATGACATGTAATATTTAACTAATTTTTTGCTTAGATGTAATTTCCTAGAGTATGTGTTAAAACTTGTGATCTAGGTGGCTATTGGTGGCCACCCGGCTATTTCACCTAGTCAGTTTCATCAATTTGCTTATTTAGTATTTTTAGCAGTTTTTTGGGTCCTGAACTTTGAAGCTATTTTGAGGTCCTAAATAGTGTATTCCTAGGAGATATGTTTCCAACGAGGTATGATACATGCCAAAAAAAAATAATATGACCAGGTTATGACCCTAGGAATTTGGCTATCAAACTAACCCCAACAGGGCCCATAAACTATTGATGTTACATCTCCTCGGGTTAAGGTTCTGGTATTCTGAGACTTTCTCTTATTGTTAAATAATAAAAAGGCCCTTGAGCCTCATTATAACACAGTTCAGAGGCATGTAGCCACCAAATCTCTTCTCAGAGATAAGTTACCATCGCCCTAGGTATTTCATGTCCATTATGTCTATAAGCATATTTCAGTCATTTGACATTAATAAAATGAAGTTTTATTTCTACTGCATCTCTGTGTTTATTTTTATTTCTATATTTTGTTGTGTTATTGAATAAATCCATATTCATGTTATGACTCTATGGGAATGAGGGTATGAAACATATTTCAGTCTCAATGTTTTGCAGTAATCTTCAACAAAATTCATGCAAGTTCCATAGTCTCCATAGATCATATTAGAGAGTGACAAAATATCTCATTTGAATGTATTTTTTATTATCTAAAATGAGTTTTTTTACGGAATTTGATTTCATTTCTTTGTTTTCGAGATGTGTAATTGAAGTTACACATGTCTTGAACATTGTGTCGCCGCACATCATATGAGTTTGTGGAATCATTTTCTCACTCCACAGGTCATAAAATTTAAAATTCCCTTTATCAATGGAAGTATCTCTTCAATACCTCAAATGGGTACTGTTGGGCTGCTAAATTTTAATTCTTATTACCATTTCTTAACATATATTTCATCCATTCCTACCATTCCTTTATCACATTATTTATCATAATCTATCATTTAATCTGATTTTATAATTATTCATTCTCTTATGGATAAGTAATATTTATTCTCCTTTATTTTTAATAAATTGAATATTATTATGAATTATTTTGTAAATGATGGTTTATTTAATGAATTTGTTATAACTCGCAATTTTAGCCTCCAAGATCTCTTTCAAATTGCAAATCCAATCTTCAATTCATAATTAAATATTCCAACTCAGAAATTCGCTGGAATAACAAATGACAGTTTTTAGTTGAACATTGTGGGCAAACGAAGAAGAATATTGGAAATCTGAGACATGGGTTTTGTGCCGAACAGACCAATTTAGTTTTTTCATGAGCAGTTTTCCGAAATTCTGTCTTCATTGGGAGAAACACAGGGTTCTTCGAAGGACATACTCGTAGATTTTTTTTTGTGGCCATTTTCCAAATTTCCTCAATTGTAATAATCAAATTCGATTTGTTACAACTAAATAATGGTGGAAAGATCTCTTACATTTTGTAATCAATTGGTTGGACATTTCCCTTTTTTATCTTTTATATTTAAATCACACAAATCATAAGAGAGACGAGGACCATCTTGACTCTCATCATAACACAAAAATATTGTGTTGATGTTACATGCGTTATCTGATTTAGTTTTCGTTAAGTTCTTTCTTTTCCTGCCCCCTGCTAGGGAGGAAGGGCCCTTCTCTTTAGTAGGGATTGCAACAGTTAAGGTAGATGTGTATATATCTATTTCTTATTTTGTTTATGTTTTAGTAGAAGTGATGTTGTTGTTGTTTCAACTGTGAATGGATCTGCTTCAAATCCAATGCTTTATATGTTGTTACACATATGAGATCAGAGATACCAACTGGGTAATTGTTGTGTGCATGCTAGGACAGATTATTTTGGGTGTGATTACAGTCGTATAGATCATTTTATTTCCACATGAGTGATTTTCTTCCAATATTTACTTCAGCAACGATTTCTTTTCTTTGGAATTGCTTCTGGTTGGGTGTATCGACACAGATAATGCAGCTGTCACTGAAATAAAAGACGTCCCTGGATTGATAATTTATGTGTATTTTTTTAGTCATTTAATAGTGATTAATATAGCCCCAACATTTTTGCGTCGTTTCCGGGGATAGCAGTGACGATCCAATCAATCAGAGTTGTTTCTTAGAGGTGCAATTTTCGTGTGTTTTTAGAGTGTCTCGAGTGACACAATTGCCGGGCAGTAAGACGAGAGGTAAGAACCTGTGCATCACTCTAACAAACTTGAGCAGGCTCACCAATGTCTTGTTGGGACACTTAGAAGTTTCAATTTTTTTGGTGTTTTCTTTAGGGTGTCTTCAGCTATACAGTCATTGGGTAGTAAGACGAGAGGTAAGAACCTACGCATCGCTCTAAAAAACTTGGGTGGGATCACTGATGTAGAAACTGAAGCACTTGTAGAATGAATTGATATAGATAGGGCCCATGTGTGTCGGTAGGACGATAGAACCATCCAAAAACACCCCCCACTCTAAAAAGTCCCCAAAATTCATGGGATGAGGTTAAGGAACGTAGCATCAACATAATGGAATCCAGTCAAAGAACTTCACGATATAACAACTATGGGAAATCAAGACTATATTGAAGACTAGTTTCACTCTGTTTTTTTCTCACAACATCACTCCATACTTCAGCAATCCTTGGCACCATTCTTAACAGGGAAGTTGGTCTCTCATACCCTAGTACTTATTAGCATATATCTTTCAATTATGGGTATGTGCATACTTGAAGCCCTATTTAAAAAATGGCTTCATTGGAGGTACTCCTACACGTAAGTATATGTTATTTTTAAAGGTAGAATAGTGTAGTGTAGAGAATAGAATAAATGAAGAAATAAATAAATAAATTTCTCTCTATCTAAAAATAGTTGTTTTTGTTGCAACATGTTGTGAAATTTGACATAGGTGATCAATATTCAAATTTATTTATGTATGTATATGTGTTATATTGGAAAATGAAATTTCTACAAACACTCATATTCATTTTGATCACCTTCTTGGAAAAATTCCTTGATTATCATATCTTATGGCTTGCAAGCTTGATGAAAATTCTGGAAAAAAAAATCGGGATAGTCATGTTTTGAGGGAAAATGGGCATATTTTCAAGACCTTTTTCTATCCTACATATCCCTTTATATCTAAATTTTAACCCAATTTGGATCACTCGATTTGGATTTGAAACGAAAAAGTTATGACCAAAACAATGACAAGATGTCTAGTAGGCAGCTTAGGAACTGAGTTGGGATAGTCCATTTTTGGACCCCTAAATGACTAGATTTTAGAAGATTATTTCTATGGGATATTCCCCTATTAATCTAGTTTAAAATGCAAGTTGAATCATTTTTTTAGATATTTTATGAGAAAGTTATGACCACAATACTGACTGTTTATCATAAATCAACACTCTTGAAACTCTCTTTTCCCAGTTGTTCACTAGCATATTTGACCCATAAATTCTTCTTTCCTTAAAAACCTATTACATTTGGAGATAGCTACATGAATATAATTAAATCTCCAATTTGAATCAGTTCAATCCGTCATCAAATGAAAAAAGTAGGCTTAAAAAATCAATTGTTGGTCTGAGCGAGAAAATCGAAAATGACTTTGTTATGCAGTTTGTTCTAAGAAAATTTAGCATACCATTACATGGAATTTTTAAAACTTTTTTATACTGGAGACATATATCTTAATTCACTTTCATTTGGCTTTGGAATCACTCAAATCGGATGAAAAACAAAGAAGTTATGATTGAAAAACTGTTGGTCAGTATGGTTGGCCACCACTCTACCGAGGTAATAAATTAATTTCTCTTTGTTTATCTTGCTATGGATTTGTTTTAAAAAGTAACTACTTGTTATTTTTTTTGCATATGCCCTGAATTGGGAGAGCCCAGGGATCTCTCTTCTTCCATCATTTTATGTTTTATTGCAGGTAGATGCTCATTTTTTTGCAGGTCCCAGGTGAATAAATGAGGTCAATTTATGAACAAGTGATTTTTGAAGACAATGATAATGAAATGAGAACATTTTCAAAGATGTTTCCTCACATGGAGAAAACAACAAGAATAATTTTCATCACTTAACGGATTTATAACATGAGAAATGAGGAATTGATTTCCATTTGAAGATCCAAGTCATTTCTGAAAAAGCATTTTTCCATTCATTCACCATTCACAAACAACATTGCTGCAACAAAAATCATAACCATTGTAACTTAATTTATTTATTTATTTATTGGTTTTCAATAAAGATTCATTTATTTTCTGATTTAAAATATGTTTTTATGCTTCAAGTATTGTTGACTTCAAGGTCACATTTTTTTTTTGTTCTCAAAATAAAAGAAGTGAGTCCTTAAGTTTCATGATGTTGTTACTCCGGAAAATTTTTCTAAGTGTCGAATGATCTTACACCGCCAATGTTGTTACTCCATTACTACTATGACTCCATCAATGTTGTTACACCGTCAGTGTTGTTACTTTGTCACTGTTGTTACACTGTCAGTGTTGTTACTCTGTCACTAATGTTACACAGTCAGTGTTGTTACTCCATTATTGATGTGACTCCATCATTGCTATTACACAGTTAGTGTTGCTACTCCATTACTTTTGTGACTCTATTACTATTGTTACATCATCATTGCTATCACACTGTTAGTGTTGTGTACACAGTCACTATTGTTACACAGTTAGTGCTATTACACCGTCACTACTGTTACACTGTCATTATTGTTACTATGTCACTATTGTTACTCCATCACTGTTGTTACTCCTCTGATGTTGTTACTTTGAAAAAATTTCTAGCATCTGGTGTTGTTACTCCAAGAAATTTTCGGAGTGTCTGATTCTGTTACTCCTCCAGTGATGTTACTCCATGGTGATATTTTTCTGAGTACTTGGTGTTGTTACTCCGCCAAGGTAAGTTGTCAACTACGTCCTCGATTGACTCCATGGATTTCATTGGTATTTTACTTATGACATGACCAACTATGACTGATGACAGACATAATTTAGTTTGGGGGAGGTCTTGTATTTAGTAATAAGGATGATTATTACGGTAAGTCTTGCCAGGAATTATTCACTCTTAATGCATCATTATTTTGTAAAGTGACTAATCCTCCTCATGTTACCTTCCTAACGTCATTATTTTTTTCCCTTCCCCTGTTATTACCTAAGTCATGGTTGTTGTTACCATAGCACAACCATTGTTGTTGACCAATTTTCACGTTGAATTCAACATATGAAGGTATTTCTGATTTATTTTTCTCTTTGGTGAATGGGAAAGACTTTTAATGATCTAGGCCCTCTTTGACATAATGATTGGGTAGTCAATTTATCTTTGTTTATCTATTAACATAATCTTATTTCTAAGGAACAATTATTAAAATATGATTTCATCATGCCAGCTTTCAACTTTGCTAATGGGTCAAGTCCCTAATCATGTAAAATTTATGATGATGACCACAAAATTGTATTTAAATATTTCCCCATTATCTAATGAATTTTTCTTCAACCACAATATTAGCAATGAAAAATATATTTATTAGTAGTAATTTTAAGGTTATTAGTTTTTGAGGAGGAAAACGATCAAATTTGAAAATAGTTACTATACAACTTTTTACGCCATCCCTAACTCTTAAGGAGCTGACCTGCCACCTCATCTATTAAGTAATCTTCTGTTGATTAACAATAACCATAGTTGAATTCTAAACATAAATATTCAACTAGAGGATAGGAGGTCTCATCACGAGCCGACCTACCATGATCATAGGTCCTAATAAAGTGACATTACCACTGCTGGTCACCAAGCCACGGTAATGGCCTTCAGTCAGAAAACTCAAGGATAAGAGGTCTCATCACGAGCCGATTTTTTCACTTTTGTTAGCTCCTATGAATGGAATTGTTATTAACTGGTTACCATGCCAGAACAATGATCTTCAATTGACATCTAAGTAAATTGAAAGGCTTTTTGTAACTATGTACTTATTTCTAATAAATGGGACACTGTCATCTCAAATGGATTAAAAAGGCATCCCTGTCGAGGCTATGGATGCCTGCTGGCAGAAGTGGCTATTCCTATGGTATAGAAGTTAATTTAATACTATAATCTACTTGGTTACCTTGTTTTCTCAAAGCCAATTTTCGATAAAGCTTACTGTTGCATATACAAGGTTTTCCATAACTCATGGTTCATGGGGTAATATTTAATCGGTTCTTAGATGATGGTGGTTATGGTTTATATCTATTATTGAGTTATAAATATTTAATTTACATCTGAGGGATGAAACTTTTAGGATATTTGATAGTTGACATTTTGTATCATCTAATCCATCATTCCTTTATTCTACAAGTATCACATCTTTAACCAAAGATAGTTGCTTTGCCCAATCAATCACCATTTATTCATAGATTAACAACACCACTATTGTTTTGATGTGGAATAAAGAGGCCTAATTCTAATTTGGAATCCTAGGCAGTTGGACAGACCTTGAGAAGCATAATTTTTGTGCTCATAACAGCCAAAGCTTATGGGTATATGGAATGCATTTTTTCTCTTCTTCTGCATTATTATCCCATGCCATTCAAAATATGATTATGTCAATTTTATATGTAATGAGGTAATTGAGTTGATGAATTATTGATTAAGGATACTCATGATATGTTGTATAGATGGAGGGGAAACTAATCAGTTTGGTGGGAGGAAACAATGCTACAGTTTTTTATTACTTTTTTTTAGCTTGCATGGCTTCCAACTTCCGCATCACTTTCAGCATCAACTCAGCCTGCATCAGCTTCAACAAATTTCAATCCATAAATTTCATTCCAAATTTTTTTACAGAGGTAAAACTTAAGGTAAAACAACATAAGTTTTTGATTTATTAAAATTTTAGGAGAATTTCATGAAAAACCATTGAGCATTATTCACCCATATTTTTGAACCATTATTTCCCCTTCTTTACCACTTCCCATTTTTCATAAACACAAAATCTTTCAGTTTGGGGGAGTGTTACTTTCATTATCATGAACATGCCATTAATATTCTTTATCATCTATCGATATCCTTATTCATTCACAAAATCTCTCTTATTTTATGTTATTATACACCAAGCAAAGATCTCAACAATGATCATAGCAACCACATCAACTTTTTTTCTAGTATAGCACGAGGACATGATAATTTTCCAGTTCGGGGGAGAAAGGGTTGCTATGTTTCAAGAAAAACCAATTTTACCTACAACCATTTTGCTGATATATTGAAATTTTTTCATTGGTTTTCTTTGATTTTTGGTATGGACAAGTATTAAGAACAAACCTGTGAGATTTCATGAAAAACTGATTTAAATTTTCTTTTTCAACTCTTTTGTTTGTATCTCAAGATCTGTGCATCCTATAGATCCGATTTTTGGATTCAAGAAGCATTGATATAGTAAAAATTTTCTTGCAATATTTTAGCAAAATCCGGTTTGTAATTTTTGAGAAAATGGTTGATGAATTTTGTTCTTACTTGTATCATATTTTGTTGCAACTTCATATAGATCTGATTGAAAATGAAAATTGTTATAACTCCATTAATTGAACATCTATTAATTAAAGGAATCATTTAGGGAATAACCATTTTCTTCCATCAATATCCTGAGTTAAGGTGTGCATCTTCATTATTTGAATTGCAACTTGGCTAACACAGAGGCATTGAGTTGCATGAGGACATGCAACATGTTCAGTTTGGGGGAGATGTTGGGCCGCTAAATTTTCATTCTTATTACCATTTCTTAACATATATTTCATCCATTCCTACCATTATTTTATCACATTATTTATCATAATTTATCATTTAATCCTATTTTTTAATTATGTATGCTCTTATGGATAAGTAATATTTATTCTCCTTTATTTTTAGTAAATTGAATATTATTATGAATTATTTTGTAAATGATGTTTTATTTAATGAATTTGTTATAACTCATGATTTTATCCCCCAAGATTTCTTTCAGATTGAGAATTTGATCTTCAGTTTGTAATTAAATATTCCAACTTAGAAATTTACTGGAATAACAAGTGACAGTTTTGCATTGGACATTTCAGGCAAACAAAGAAGAATATTAAAAATCCGAGACGTGGGTTTTGTGTAGAATGGACAAAACTAGTTTTTCAATGAGTATTTTTCCAAATTGCGTCCTTCATTGGGAGAAACACATGGTTCTTCGAAGCAAATATTCATAGATTTTCTGTTGTGGCCATTTTCCAAATTTCCTCAATTGTAATAATCAAATTTGATTTGTTACAGCTGAAACATGCTGGAAAGATCTCTTAGATTTTGTAATCAATTGGTTGAAAATTTCCCTTTTGTATATTGTATATTTAAAGGACAGAAATCAGAGGAGAGAGGAGGATCATCTTGACTCTGTGACTTTCAACCATCATAATACAAAAATATTGTGTTGTTGTTACATGCATTATATGATTTATTTTCCGTTAAGTTCTTTCTCTTCCTGCACCCTAATAGGGAGGAAGGGCCCTCCTCTTTAGTAGGGATTGCAGCGGTTAAGGTATATGTGTATATATCTATTTCTTATTTTGTTTATGTTTCAGTAGAAGTGATGTTGTTGTTGTTTCATCTATGAATAGATCTGCTTCAATTCCAGTGTTTTATATGCTATTACACATATGAGATCAGAGATACCCGTTGGGTAATTGTTATGTGGTGCGCTAGGACAGATTATTTGAGGTGTGATTATAGTCTTGGAGATAAATGTATTTCTGCATGATTAAGTTCCTTCCAACATTTACTTCAGCAACGATTTCTTTTCTTTGGAATTGCTTCTGGTTGGGTGTATCGGCACAGATAGTGCAACTGTCATTGAAATAAAAGACATCCCTGGATTGATAATTTATGTGTACTGGTTTAGTCATTTAATAGTGATTAATATAGCACCAACATGTAGTAGAAAAAAAATTATTTCATCGCCCATAACAAAAGCTATTAGAAAAATTGCAGCAAGAGGTCCATTTAAAACAAGATCCGGACCAGTGGTATCAAAGCGGTATCCTCTTTCTCGATCTTTCTTTGCATTTCCTCAACGAGGTCGGGGTATAAGGATTTAGGGCCTGATCTAGTTAAACCTTTGCAAGATCAACCTCGCAAACCCCGACAATCCCCCATGGCAGAAGAAAATAAAGATGAGGGATTAGGAGATATTATCAAAATATTGCTTAAGGAGGCCCTCGGGAAACAAAGGAACACGATTACAACACATCTGCATCCAACATCCACTCTCGAGGTGACACTCCTTTCAAGGTACAAGTCAACTTCAACATTCCTGTATTTGGAGGCCAGATAGATGCAAACATCATAGATGTATGGTTGAATTTTTTGGAAGGGTATTTTTCTATCCATGATTTCTCTAACCAAGAAAATATTACTTTTTCACTCCTCAAAGCCACCCCCCATGTAAAAGGATGGTGGGAAACTTAATGTAAGAAAAAGGACGATACGTGACCCTCTTTTTTCTTGGTCGCACCCACTTGGAATTTGTTTTGAGATAGCATCAAGGAACAATACTATTCCGTGGGGAGCTATGAGGACAAGTATATTCAATGGACCACGCTACGGTAGTAGAGGGATCAATATGTGCACGGGCTGACAAATTTTTTCCATACCACGCGCACAAAGTTGGGTATTAAAGATTCAAAGAGGAATTTGGTGCTCAAGTACCACATTTATTTGCATAGATACATTCAGGAGGAAATGGATTTCCTCGACATTATCTCTCTTAGTGCGGCACATCGATATGCCACTGAGATCGAGCAGAAATTTAAGCAAAAGAAGGGACACTTCGGATTTGCGAATTCAAAGCCAAGGAAAGGTGCCCTCGAAGCACAGAACAAGGGGCATAGCCAAAGTGGGGCCACTAAGAACAACACCACAAAGCCAAAGAAGGACATATGGAAGTGATGTGAATTTCATAGGAGTTCCACTCACAACACAAGAGAGTATCGGACCAAACAATCGCTTGTGGCCGAACTGAAGGCATCCGAATGAGATGCATGTTTTCATTATGAGCCAGAACCAGATAAGGGGAATGAAAAAGGAAAGAATATCAGTTATGGATATCCCAGTGCCACTATTGCCACCACCAAGCTCTAGAGGGAGGATCCTAAGGATCCAGAGGAGGGGGAGAACCTCTTCCATTCACAGTTGTTGGTGGAGGGTTCTCCACTAAAATTCCTTGTCGATAACGAAAGCCAAAAGAACCTCATTTTAGCATGGATCATGAATCTTCTCGGCCTACCGACCACAACACACCCGCAACCATATACCATTGGGTGGCTTTACTAAGGAAGAGATCTCTGCGTCAACCAACAATGCCACCTGTCATACAACATCAAGCCCTTCATAGATGAGGTATTGTGTGATTTTTCTCGTCTTGACATGACTTATGTATTATCAAGCCACCAATACCTGTGGAAGAGACATGTGTATGAGTCTAGGCCTCATTCTGTTATTATTACTACGGGAAATAACTTGTACATGATACCAGAGGTAGTACTGCCTCTTGCCATCTCTTTGATTACTACAAAGAAACGCGGTAAGATTATTTTCCAAACTACAAAAAAAAAATTCATTACAATTCACCCACACGACAAGAAGAAGATTGTGGCCATAACCTCCAAGCATGGCCCCCCTGTATGACAACAACAATTGGACACAAAGGTTTCTCTACACTGTCAATTCAAGCACTCCATTGATCTAACCTCAGGCGCACTACTACCTGATATTTCCATGCCTCATGCGACCACATAGATAGAATCCACATTTGTACTGTTTGAGGCTGATAAAACAACTAGATTTATTGAACACATCCAACAGGTCCGCCAGCAGGTCCACGACATCTTGGAGAAATCCAATGCCAAGTACAAGCAGTGCCACGATCAACATCGAGTGCCACACAAGTTCTAGGTGGGCGACATAGCTTGGCTACATTTACAAAAATATTTAGATATAACAAGTTGTCAAAGTAGGACAACTCCTTCACCAGGTAAAGTGGTTCACTAGGGACCATGTTTAGTATAAATTTCCCCACCTCATGGAAGCTCTGCACGCAATGGAGCCCATTGCTTCCTAAGGGAGGAGGAATTATCCAGGTGGATATTGGTGGCCACCTACCTATTCCACCTAGTGAGTTTCATCAGTTGTCTTATTTACTATTTTTAACAATTTTCCAGGTCCTAAACTTTCGAAGCCATTTTGAGGCCCTTAAAGGCGTATTCCTTAGAGATATATTTCCAACAAGGTCTCATATGTGCCAAACAGAGATGACCAAATTACGACCCCAGGAATTTAGCTGCCCAACTAACCCCAACGGGGCCCATAAAATCTTGGTGTTACATCTCTTCAGATTAGGATTGTGGTTGTTCAGGGTTTTCTCTTATTGTTCCCTAATAAAAAGGCCCCTGAGCCTCATTGTAACACAGTTCAGAGGAATGTAACCACCACATCTCTTCTTAGAGATAAGCTACCATCGACCTAGCCAGTTTATGTCCATTATGTCTGTAACCATATTTCAGTCATTTGACATTAATGAAATGAAGTTTTATTTCTTCTACATCTATGTGTTTATGTTTATTTCAGTATTTTCTTTCGCTCATGCATAAATCCATATTTAGGTTACGAATCTATGGGAATGAGGGTTTGAAACACATTTCAATCTCAATGTTTTAAAATAATGTTCATAAAAATCATGCAAGTTCCACAGTCTCCACAAATCATATTAGAGAGTTAAAACTATCTCATTTGAAAGTATTTTTTCTTATCTCAAATGGGTTTTTTATAGAAGTTGATTTTGTTTCCTTCTTTGAGAGATATGCGCAATTGTAGTTACACATCTCTGGAACATTGCGCCACCGCGCGTCCTATAAGTTTGTGGAATCATTTTCTCACTTCGTGGGTCATCAAATTTCAAATGTCTTATATTAATGGAAAGATATATGCAATACCTCAAATGGGTATTTGATGAAATTTTATTTCATCACCTATAGCAGAAGTTATCAGCAACATTGCAACAAGAGGTCAATTTCAACCAAGATCTGGATCAACTTGCTTCCAATACCCTAGCTTGATTGAACCAATCCTCCATAATTTCAAGATATCCCTATTGAATTGCATGTTCTCCTTGGTTGGGATAGGTCAACTAGTTTTCTTCCCTCATAACCATACTTAAGAGTTACCTCATACAACTCAATCAAGTATTCTTACTTCTCAACCTAGATTCCAAAATCTCTGGAATTAGAGATGACTATTTGAGAGTTCAAATTTTAAAATAGACTAGTAAAAATCAATGACATCAAGTTTTCATTTCACTTTCAATCAATTTGATGACCATTTTTTATATTTTAAACTAGTATATAAGTATAGAAAGAGAGATACTTTATATTGATTGTTCAAATCATAGTCATTTTTTGAGAGTGATTTCTACCTGGAGTACTCCTAATCAATATATTAATAGATTGAACTCTATTACATACATAAGTATATTCATAATTTTGTCAATAACCTTTTTTTCAATACCTTATATTTATAGTGTTGCTACCATCAATTAAAGTCAATATTTAGATGGTTTATATGCAAAAATAAAAATAATAAATAAATAAACATAACTTCAACTGGATAATAAATGTTTATAGTGTTGCTATCATCAATTGAACTCACTACTTGGATGGTGTATATGCAGAAAATAAACATAACTTCAACTTATAATAAATGTTTATTTGCTAAAATCAATTGAAGTCATTACTTGGATGGGTGGTGTATATATTGTGACTCTCATATAACATACTTCATAATAAAGTTCAACTTCAAAATAATAGTTGTATAACTTTCACATATTTCCCTTTCATTTGAACTTAATTCCATCGAAATGATCTCTTCGTACATGGCATTCAAGCCTCATGCAACTCTCCTTTCTTTACCCTGAGTAATATAACACCTATATAATGCATATGGGATAATATCAATTTCCATTGACAGTCATTTCAGCGGTCATCCACACATGTCCCATTGGTTTAACTATCAAAACGAGACCAGTGTATAGGTGTAACCTTTCACTCGATACTAAAATGAGATGAAGCCATAAAAATTCCTTTTCCTCCAAATCTTACTTTCACTTGAAAGTATATTTTATTTTTATTTTAGAAGTACTTTTATTTCATTAAAAATAAAAATAAAAAATATTTTAAATCAGCTTCTTTCTGGCATGAACCAGCATTACACTTATTCACACTAATTATCTATTACAAATGTAAAAACCAATCGTAAATACCTTAATATACTTTCTCCCAAATACACAATACCATAAAATAGATTTCCTTTCCTTACACTTTTAAATTAGAAAGAGACTAATTTAATTTAAATAAATATTAATACACATCGTCATCCAGATAGACAATCAACCGCACTAAATTAATTTTGGCCATTCTAAATGGTAAAAAACCTCTAAATTTTGAGAATAAGCAGATCACGAATAGAAAAGAACAGTGGCTCGCCCCAACGAGGGTTTCACTCGATATGAACTTCACTGATTACAATTGTTTTTTCACTCATTAAGAACTCCACCGATTACAATTGTCTTTCAAAACACCGCTTTAGAATATATGTTGGGCCCAGTGCGGCCCTTCTATGTTGCCGTCCTTAAACGATTCAGAAGACTTTGCGTTTCACTATTTAAAGGTTCTAGAAGATCGTATGTATGGCCCAGTGCAACCTAAATATCTAAATACCTGATTTCTTTCACGGAATATATTCTTTTATACAATCTGATAGTGATGTCTGCAGGTAACGGGCTTGATACAATATGATCACGATTTCCTTATAACACCTGTTTTTATTAATATATTGCGTGAACAATGTCATTTGATTCTGCTATACGAATGGGGTGACCATTAACCGGATAGTGAGAGGCTTCTGTTTGGAGGCTGTAATAATTAAATATAAATACACTGTTTTGCCACAAGATATTGAAGCGTGAAGTCCTGTGTTCTTCCTGCTCCTGAAGAATATGGCGACGGAAGTAATAGAGATGTCAGTGCTCGAGGAACTAGAGGAAGAAAAGAGGCCGAAATTGATAGCAGATTTGGCTAAACCGCATGCTCTCGAGGAAAGCAACACTGACAGCACGGTTGTTCGTCCAAATGACACAGATATCTCAATATTGGAACTTTTTAAATATGCTGATTTATATGATCTCTGCCTTGTGGCATTGGGCACCGTTGGGACTATTGGAGATGGACTGACCATGCCTGTCACGATGCTTATATTAAGCAGTTTGATAAACAAAATAGGAAAATTTAGTTCCGCATTCACCGGAGATTTCGGTCATACTGTCAACACGGTAATAATCATTTCCTTGACACAGCAAAACTTGGTGCGATACCCATCTCGCATATTGATTAATGTCTCGGTGTTGGTTAATTGTGCAGTATGCTTTACGTCTGCTGTATTTATCAATTGCTGTCTTTTTCGCTGCGTTTTTAGGTTGGTTTATCATCTTCCTCCACTTTTCACACTTTGCAATGTTTATGATAAGAGTTTTCGGTGATTTTACCTATGACTAATGCTTTGCTTCCCTTTGTCTCATCAGAGGCGTTCTGTTGGGCGAGGACCGGCGAAAGGCAGGCGTCTCGGATGCGTTTGAAATATTTGAAAGCGGTACTGAGGCAGGACGAGGGATTCTTCGACACCCAAGGCACCACCACATCGGAAGTGGTTACTAGCGTGATTAATGATACTCTCGTTATACAGGACGTTTTCAGCGAAAAGGTATGATCTTATAAATTACTCTATTCTCTCATCTAATTTATCAATGCTCGGAATCTTCGTTGAATTTTCTAATTGTGATGCTAATTTTGTCTATCCTCAGATACCCAGCTTCGTCATGAATATGTCTCTGTTCGTAGGCAGTTATTTTGTATCATTCTACTTGACATGGAGACTCGCACTAGTGTCATTTCCATTCGTAATCTTTCTGATAATTCCCGGGGTAATGTATGGACGGATTCTTGTGGGGACTGCTCGCAAGTTGAATGAAGCCTATAATATAGCTGGCAATATTGCAGAGCAAGCTCTTTCATCCATTAGGACAGTCTTTGCTTTCGTTGGAGAGGAGAGGACAATGACCATGTTCTCGGATGCCCTTAATGTTACTGTAAAGCTTGGGCTTAAGCAAGGTCTCGTCAAAGGCTTGGCAATAGGAAGCGTATCAGTCACCTTCGGTATCTGGGCCTTCAACGCTTGGTATGGTAGCAGATTGGTTATGTATCATGGGGGTAGCGGAGGAAAGATTTTTGTCACTTCAGCTTGCATACTTATGGGTGGCTTGTAAGCTTTATCCCTATCCATTTCTGATCTCCTCCTCAGTTATTTCTATAATTGGTACAATAGGACGGCAAATTTAACCCATTTTCTTAACTTCAATCACAATTTCTGGAACAACTGATGTGTTTGCAGAGCTCTCGGGACTGCGCTTCCAAATATAAGATACTTCTCAGAGGCACGTGCTGCTGGTAAACGCATATTTGAGATGATCGACAGAGAACCGATCATTGATTGGGAAAATCCAAAGGGAGAAATACTGCAGGAGGTCAGCGGCCAAATTGAATTTAGAAATGTGGAGTTTGCATATCCATCTCGACCAGAGTCCAAGATATTTCCCAATTTCTGTCTAACCATTCCATCAAGCAAGACCGTTGCATTGGTAGGAGGAAGCGGGTCAGGAAAGTCTACGGTTGTGGCGTTGATAGAGAGGTTCTATGATCCGCTCGCTGGAGAGATTTTGCTGGATGGAGTGAACACTAAAACGCTACAATTGAAATGGTTCCGTTCCCAGATTGGACTAGTAAGTCAAGAACCTGCACTCTTTGCTACATCAATCAAGGAGAACATTATATTCGGGAAGGAGGGAGCCAGCATGGATGAGGTTATTGCTGCTGCCAAAGCTTCCAATGCTCACAATTTCATCAGTCAATTACCAGATGGTTATGACACTCAGGTAACAAAATATATTTTCTTTCTGATCCTCCATTTCTGGCAAGTGCAGTCAATTTAAATTTCCTTTCATTTGGGCAATACAGGTGGGTGAGCGCGGAGTCCAGATGTCGGGAGGGCAAAAGCAACGTATAGCTATTGGAAGAGTTATGCTAAAGGATCCTCGTCTACTTCTTCTAGACGAGGCCACAAGTGCTCTAGATGCAGAGTCGGAGAAGATTGTTCAGGATGCTCTAGAGCAAGCTTCACTAGGACGCACAACAATTATAGTTGCTCATCGCCTCTCCACAATCCGCAACGCGGACATGATTGCGGTGGTTCAAAATGGTCATGTGATCGAGACAGGTACGCATGAAGATCTGATCTATAAACCCAACGGAGCATATGCTACTTTGGTGCAGCTGCAACAGGCCGCGGCAGAGAACCCAGATGAGCGATTCGAAGGCTCCACTGTGCTAGGGCAGTCTTTCAGAGCAAGGAGCGCTAGCATCTATAGTAGATCCAGTTCGAACAAGTCCGCATCAATCCAGCCACAAGTGGTAGATGAACATAAGCTTCCGTCGGCCCCTTCATTCCGTCGACTGTTTCTTTTAAATGCTCCGGAATGGAAGCATGCTCTATTAGGCTGCGCAGGAGCCTTAGCTTTTGGAGCAGTTCAACCTGTCTATTCCTATTTCCTTGGGGAAGTTGTATCTGTATTTTTTATCCAAGACCATAACCAAATCAAATCCAAAATCAAAATATACACCTCAGTTTTTTTGGCCTTGGGAGTAATAGCACTCTTAGCGAACGTGTTGCAGCATTACAATTTTGGTGCTATGGGTGAATATCTTACAAAAAGAATTCGGGAGCGGATGCTATCCAAGATCCTTACATTCGAGGTTGGGTGGTTCGACAAGGACGAGAATTCTAGCGGAGCTATTTGCTCCAGACTGGCAACGGAGGCTAATGTGGCAAGTACCTGACTTGAATACTTCAATATTTCTAACAATCTTGGGATTTGTGTCATTGTTTTCTAATCATTAGAATGCTCTATTTGTATATAGGTGAGATCCCTGGTTGGAGATCGTGTATCCTTACTTGTACAAACTTCGTCAGCTGTGGCAGTAGCCTTCACGATGAGTTTGATTTTAGCATGGCGTCTTGCACTTGTAATAATCGCAGTGCAACCCGTCATAGTATTATGTTTCTACACAAAAAAGGTTCTGCTGAAGGCCATGTCTCAAAAGTCTGTGAAAGCTCAAGATAAAGGCAGTCAACTAGCAGCAGAAGCTGTTGCTAATCATCGTACTATTACTGCCTTCTCTTCACAGGACAAGATTCTCCGTCTCTTCGAAAAGACTCAAGAAGGACCTCGCAGAGACAGTATCAAACAATCTTTGTTTGCAGGATGTGCTCTCGGAGCATCACAATGCATCACTATAAGTAATGTGGCTTTGGACTTTTGGTACGGGGGACACATGGTGGCGAAAGGACAAATCACCTCGAAAGCTCTTTTCCAAGTTTTCTTTATTCTGATGAGCACTGGAAGAGCGATAGGAGAAGCAGGAAGTATGAGCAGCGACATCGCTAAAGGGTCTGATGCAGTCGAATCCGTGTTTGGCATCCTTGACAGAGAGAGCCAGATAAACCCGGACGACGAAAAGGGTGAGAAAACGGATAAGATAGAAGGAAGCGTGGAGCTGAGAAACGTGGACTTTGCTTACCCAGCTCGGCGTGATGTTATGATCTTCAAGAACTTCTGCTTAAGGATAAAAGCTGGCAAAAGCATGGCTCTGGTAGGACAAAGCGGATCCGGAAAATCGACTATCATTGGATTAATAGAAAGGTTTTACGATCCCCTAAAAGGATCGGTGAAAATCGATGGCAGTGACATCAAGAGGTTCAATTTGAAGAGTCTGAGGAATCACATAGCTCTGGTAGGTCAAGAGCCCACGTTGTTTGGAGGAAGCATTCGGGACAACATTCTCTACGGAAAAGAGAATGCAAGCGAGGTGGAGATTATCGAAGCTGCAAAAGCTGCAAATGCTCATGACTTCATCAGGTAAATACTGCAACTGTTCAATTGAAACAGAGTGTTTATGTAGTAAATTACGACATACTGAATCAACTGCAATTGAAATAATTATTTATGGAATAGATTAGGATTTATTCAACCAGATCAGTGAATTAACTTGGATTTGTGCAGCTCTTTGGAGGAGGGATACGAAACAAACTGCGGAGACAGAGGAGTTCAATTATCGGGAGGGCAAAAGCAGCGGATTGCGATAGCGAGGGCGATAATAAAGAATCCAAGCATATTACTGCTGGACGAGGCAACAAGCGCGTTAGACAGCCAGTCAGAGAAGATTGTTCAAGAGGCGCTGGACAGGATAATGGTGGGGAGAACGAGCATAGTGATAGCTCATCGACTGACAACCATCCAGAATGCAGATTCAATTGCTGTGATTCAAGATGGGAAAGTGATTGAGCAGGGGAGTCATTCTTATCTGTTGGGCAAAGGAGAAGGCAATCCATATTACTCTCTCGTCAACATGCAGCGACGCCATCCCTAGATCCTAATTTTTCGTCCAACAAAGAATTATTCTCCGCCATCCATGTCGTAAATCTTTCTTTGTGCCTTCCTCAATTTTCGATTGTCAAAATGTAAAAGTAATTACCGCAGGCTTGGAATTGTAACTCTGTTTTCATTTGATGAGGAATTTCTTTTTATAGAGCCTTGAATATTGGATGAGGTAAAATATTGTGAGCGTATTTCCATTTCAGTATTATTATATATATTTTTAAATATATAAATTATGTAAATTTTATAGTTAAATAATAGTGGGAAAAAAACATAGCTTTGTTTGTTAGTTTTTTTTTTCAAAAATAAAGCTCAATTGATTTACCTCTTCATCCCTATAGTTTAATATAGAACATTGCACATTATAATATTTAATTCTGTAAAATAAATATTTATTTTTAAATATTTTTAATATTTAATTATTATAATTTGAAAAATTTATTACTCGTCAATTTAATAAGTAGGAGTATTAATGTAGACGTGGAAGTTTACTTAGTGACTATTACCCACTAAAATTTGTGCAAGTCTCTATTTTTTAGTAGACAATTAATTTTCCCACTTCATATATTAATTTGTAATATTTCTAAAAGCATAATTTTCACTTTAATTGCAAGAATTACGCTACTCTACAACACTTGTTTATAGTAAAGCAATCCAATAACTATTCTCTCTTGATATGTCTGATCTTTAGTATGTTTCTTTGTTAATATGCTAGCCCTTAGTAGATATGGAATTAAGATGGTTTTAGGCTAGTTTAATTTCCCCTTTTAAATAGGCTATATCTTATATGAATACCATAAGTTATCATACCATAGATCAATATGATGGGTGAATACTGTGAAATTATTATCTTTAACATTTTTTCTTATTATTTTTGTTTTTTTTGAGGAGTAAAAATATTTTCACATTATTAATTTTATTTTACCTTATTTTCATTTTTATGTATTTTGACCGAGTCAAATTGTTTACAAAGTAAGACATAATAGGCCTTTACAATGTCTCTTCCATAAAAAAACACTGTAATCAAACATTTTTCATTTTAATTAATCAAATCATCAAAATAATAATTAAATATTTTTTATTTTAAAATATTATGAAAATAAAAAATAATAATAAATATATTAGCAATTTCAAATTAGTAAACCAAATAGTAAATCAATATTTCAAGGAATTTCTTATTTTTTTTACATACAAGTTTATATTAAAGTTTAAATAATAGATTTCCCCCGACCGGGGTGAGAGGACGAGGCGATCCACCTAGGGATCAAGTTAATGAAGAATCACATGGGAGATAGGGCAAGTGAGCAGGCTTCCTCGTACCACTGCACGTTCGGTGTTAAGAGGGATAAGAGGTTACGGTGGAGGGTGTGAGATGGAGTGCGATGTGAAGTTAACCTCGCTCTCGAGGTGTTGTGTGGTTCATTTTGCATGCAAACATTCGTTTGGTGGTGTGCGGTTGATTGCGCTCTATGGGAGGTAGCAGGCATACTGTGCTGGTTTGGAGAGTCGAGGCGCCAAAGGAACTAAGCGGAAGACCTTCATGCCTTCTGGTATGTTTCTTTGGCCTAATGTGTAAAGGGAATGGAGGGTTCACCTAGAATTTAATGTTGCAAGAATGGAACAATTGGAGATGAATTCTACTCTCGATGTGTAGATTGTCAATTTACTTGTTTTCAGGTGTTTTCACCACAATGCTCTTTTTTTCTATGGCACCCTAATATTAAAAATAATCATGTGTAGATGTTAATGGTCTATAATTGATGTTGGTTTGGTCAGCGACCCGCTGCATCTCTGGTTGCCATCTTGGCAAAACAAAGAGAGCAAAAGGAAATTCGGGAAACTAAGATACCGAGAATTCTATCCTACTGAGGGAATGCTAGTTGGGCTTGTTGTCATTCTCATGACGCAACTCAGAAACATAGGAAAGTGGGTTTCTCTACACCAGGAAAATCCAGGGTTTGATAATAGAGAGGAAGGGAAAAGAGTGCCCAGAATAGCTTTGAATTCCATACAGGGAATACTTACTAAATAGTCGCTTTGTTACCTCAGTACAGGTCTGTTTAACTCGACATGTGAACTGATTCCTACACGGAGGGTCTCATCTCTATTGTGGGTGCACGCGGTCTTGAAGGTGAAGGGTAGCCCATCGAAAATGAGTATGGGGAAGGCTTCATGCAATGGAAAGAGAAGGAGGGGAGGATGCATTGGCAACCAGTAATGAGACAATGAGAAAGGGAAGGGGGCTTCAACTAGAAGGCCCCAGAAGCAAGGTAGAAAGTCATATGCAGAGAGCATGCATACCACATTGCATGTGTTCAGTGTCGGGACTTCGACACAAGTAAAAACAATAATATCAGCATGGGAGTCAAAATTGAAAACAAAAGAAACAACAGAGCCATTTGCCGAGGAATGTGAGACTCTGATTATGGACCCAAGGAAGACCCTGGGGCGGCTCACCTTGTTCAAACAAATAGTCCACTTATATTGGCTAACGAAATGCATAATGGCGAATCCATCACTAAAATTCAAGGAGGAGAGGGGCATCTATAGGACTAGATGAAACCCAAAGAAATTCAGAAAGAGTTGCAATCTATTCAGCTCCTGCTGCACTATTAGTATATTCGTTGGGGTAGAATTGAGCGAGAGTTACAGAGTATGCACCACCTCGAAATGCCAAGTTCGAGCGCTAAAGATCCAGCACCAGTAACGTCGTCTGAAGACTGGCTACTGACAAAGTGTGTTCATCTTTTTTTTTTCTATGATGCTTTTGACATATAGCTTTTGTTTCTGTAATCTTAAGTTTAGTAGCGCAACAAACTTAAAAGCCTACTAGGCGTCGGTAGAGAAACTCAAAATTTTCATGTTTTCGATGGGCTATAAAGTAGTTCGGTGGCCAACAGATCTGGTCTCCTCTAGATAGATTGAGGCCATTGAACATCATATATGTATAACCTGCTTTTATGATTAATGAAAAAAAAAAAACTCCCAAACTTATAAAAAAAAAAAAAAATTAAATAAAAGATTTATATTTTTAAATTCTATGTGGAATTGTAAATATGTATAATTGAATTTAAGAAGTATTATTACATAAATGTCACATTTAAATTTAATTTTTTTAATAAAATTAATTTAAATGATTTTAAATTTAATATAAAAATGATAATTATTTTCTTTTCAAAATTATAAATTTTATTAAAATTTAATTATATATTATTACACATGTTTTTATAACAAAATATTGTAAATAATAATAAAATATTTTTCAAATAAATATTATAATAAATATTTTTAAAATAAATATTATAATATATATTTTTAATTAGTATCGATTTGTGTAATCAAAATATGTAAATTTCCTACATTGATTCGAAAATCCGAACACCAAAAACCTCTTAATCAAGATCAATATCAAATATCTAATTCTAGGCCTAATCCCCGTGATCCATGCCATTGCATATATGCCTATACAAACTAGTGATCGAGAAATGTCATTTGTCTTCAATTCCGTTCTTATTTGCACATACGAGATTATTAAATTCCTCGGTTATGAATGTGAATGGATTATATATATATATATATATATATATATATATATACATTTTTATGAAATATAATTAATTCTTAAGTCTTCAATAAATCAAAGTTTATTATATTTGATTAATATTAGTAATTTGGCTTCCGCGATCCATAAATTGTGTATAATTTTTTTTTGTGAAAATCACATCAAAGTAAATTTATTCGACGCGTTTTGAATCACACTAGCTGGCTTGAGAAGCGTCGACTAAATTTACTTTGATGTGATTTTCACCAAAAGATTTTATACACATATTTGATTAATATTTGTATGTTTATAAAACATATTTTTTTCTTAAGTTTATAACATATCAATGTTTATTACATTTTATTGATTTTTTAGTTGATTTGAACTTATTTAAATAACATGAGTATTATATTTTATTGGAGGACATCTACATGGGTAAGAAGGTTACAAGTAGTTAATTACATGGAATTTTTATTATTCAAAAATTTAAATAGGAAATAAGGTCATTATTATTATTATTATTATCCAATTATTATCTAATTTTAAGGTCCCAACCAAGTGAGACACGAATAGAGTTTCTGGATGGAAGGACCTGCTCAATGGTCTACAGAAAATATTACAAAACTAGGCATTTCGTTCCCTGAATGCCCCAAGCCGAGTAATATTGTTGAAATCCATACTTCAAGCAATATTAGTGTATCAACTCTTAGGGAGGACATTACCAAAAACAACATGTAATAGCATGGTACAGATCTTTAAGAAATTCATCTAGCAGGGGGTCTAAGAAACTCGTAAATGGACACTTCGCTCATGGGAAAAACTTATAATACTGAAGATAAAAGGGGGTTTGGGCCTTCGAGACCCCTATGTGCTAAATAATGTGATGGGAGCAAAATTATGGTGGCGACGGCTACAAGGAGGTCCCGATCTCTGGAAACAGATATGGGAGAGAAAATATGACATGCCCGGGACACGAGCTGGAAAACTGAAAGTAGATAACACTCCTAAAGGGTCAAATATATGGAATTTAGAAGCCATTAATAGAGACTTAATAAGGCAGCATAGTTTTGGGGAAATAAGGGCAGATAGAACAATGTTGTTTTGGGAAGGCTCATGGCAACAAAGGGAGAAATTATTCAGTCGCCTAGATTTGAGAGAAATATTTCTGTTTACAAATATGCCAAACAGGAGAACAATAGAACACTATTGGTGCCAACAAGATGACAAACAATGGAGAAAATGGAAGGAAAAACATGATTGGTGAGAGGCTCCTGAAACAATGCAATGGAATAACTTTCAAAAGGAGCTGAAAACCAAAAAGGTAGTTGTAGCATTAAGTGAAGACATACTAAGACGAGGCTATCAAGGTAGAGGTATGCCTATAATCCTGGAAGGATACTACATCAAATAAAATAACCTCCATAATATAGTAGTACCAATTAGGAAGAAAATTTGGGCAGAGAAACAATGGCCAAAAGTGGAACACTTTCTCTGGTTACTAAGTCATTCTAAGATTGTCACATGGGATTAGTTGCAATGGAGAGGTATGTATGGTCCTTCACTCTATCTAATGTGTAACATGAAAGCTGAAACCAAAGAACATCTACTAAATACTTGTGACACGGAAGAAATTATTTGGAATAAGAATACAGAGTTATTTCAACAGACTGACAGAGATAACACCAGCATAAATGAGACATTATTAAAATGGAGAAAAGGCGGATACAAATGTGAAGTTCTTAATAGAGCGTGGAGATTTTCAATAGGATTAATATTGTGGGGAATCTGGAAAGAGAGAAATCGTCGCATATTTCGGGTTGAGATTCATAATATAAATCAAATATGGCAAGGGATTATTGAAAACATATGGGAGACCATATTGGTAGAGAAATGGATAGAAGAAGACTGGAAATCCATAGGAATAGAACAAAACATTTTAAACAAATTGAATTTGAATCCTCAAATGCTAGAGAAAGCACTATGGAAATTCAAGCCACCAACAAAAAACATAGGTGATATCTTTCAACTACCACACCCAGGATTCATAAAACTTAATTATGATGGGGCATCCAAATGAAATCTAGGTCAGGTAGGATTAGGAGGAATATTTAGAAATTCCCTTGGAGCAGCTCACATAATTGATGATCCTGATATAGGGTTTGCTACGAACAATGAGGCAGAGCTAACAATGTTCAAACAGGGGCTTATAATAGCGGCTCGAGAGAACTATCACCGATTAATTGTGGAAGGATATTCTGCAATGGTTACAAGGGTCCTAAGGAAGTTGCAGCAAGGGATTCCCTAGGAGAAAATAAGTAAGAGTTAGAGGACATCACGTCTCATACAGGCGATAGGAAAACTAATCCAAGTAATTGGCTACTTGATACCTTCGCATGTATGCAGAGCAGGTAATGAGGCTGCAAATTACCTTGCCAACTGGGGATGTAGCAATGAGGGGTGACAATTGGATGTGAATCAAGGAGATTGGGTATGGTACATTGAGTTCCACTCCCTACAAATCATAATTCAAAGAGATATAGACAAAGCCAGAGACCCCTAATCGGGGTGCCAAGTGGATAGAGAAGGAGGGTAGGTGGAAAATGGACAAGAGCGGAAGGTACGTGATGGTGTGCGTCTAGCTGGAAGCCATTAACCCTGCAGTTAAGGTAGCTAGTACTACATGAAGCTTCATGATGATGATAGTGGGATGCCAACTATTCCTATCATACTTGCATTGGAAACAACATAGGAGGGGGTTAAATAAAAATCAGGTTAACGACTAGAACATTCTATCTGGGAGCAGTTCTTGCAGAGGAGTGGAAGCAAAATCTACAGGCCTCGTCATGACAAGCCTACAACTGTTCTTCCATCAGGGTTATCGGTATGTTTTGGTTGCGGCTCTAGTTCTAGTCCTTTACGCCATGTTTAATGTAGTCTATGATATCAGTAGGGCCTTTCATTGTGAATTTAGGAGTAATGACAGCATTAAGCCAATACATCATTTTCATATTGGACACTGTAATGACTATGGGAAGGGAAGAAATTCCCAGTATTTAACCAAGCAGGAAATAAACCCTTTTTCGTAGTCCATGTAGAATTAAGGGTAGGAATTTACTATGTCAATATATCTGTGTTTTCTCTCGTCATAGCTTTGTATAGTTGGTTCAATTATGTGAAATATTCAAAAAGCAATGCCATGAAAAAATTGAAGGCGTCTACTCCTTTTACTATGGTGGTCAAGCCTGTAAAATGGAAAATATGTTGCTCTATTTCTATACCTTTTTAGGCTCCTCGCAAAACAAGATGGATAGTTCTCTCTGTCAGTTTTGTAGCATAGATAACTTGGGTCAAGCGTCAAATTATGAGGTTCTTGGTCAAATTTCTTTAATTGCAAGTGTCTGTAACAGGAATTTCATGCATCTCCACAATGCGATGGGGCCTCTTACTGAATTTGTCGGGTTCTGTGTTTATAAATTGTTACCCTGTACAGGCTCTCTCATAAACTTTGCAGTTTTAGATAATCTGTGGCTCGTAATATACTCAACCAAAGGAGCGCAATGGTTAAAAGGCAGGCAGCAAAATGCCAACCAAAGGATAATGGGAAGAAACTTTTGGTGCAAAATAATCTCGGTACCGGTAAAAGAGGAAGAAGGTCAAAAAAGGAAATCATGGAAAATTTGTTTGAATTTTATGGAACAGGAAAATCTCCGCAAATTAGGAATTTCATTCATGGATGGGAAAGAGAAAGTGATAGTAAAGAAGAGGATATTGAGGTTCAGGAGGAGAATATGGACTTTGTTGCTGATCCTGGGAGTATGAGAGGACGTCTCTCGCTCTTTCATCAATAAATGCACACCTACCGGACTTTGAAATGTGTTCTTGCTAAAGCTCTTCAAAGCTTTCAGATAAGTGAAGGGAACCCCCAGGTGCTTTCACTATTACAGGAAATTAAAACAAATATTTGGGAGATAAGGGTGTCATAGTATCATGCCACTACTCATATAGGCAAGATTGAAAGGCAGCTACAACAGATGCAGCAGATTGATATGCCAGAATCTATAGCAAAGGGCCCAGCACTAATAGATTCCTCTAATGGTTAATAGAATTTAATTTAATATTCTTTTTGCAGATAGTTTTTATATTTTATGTTGTTTAATAGGCTTGATAGTAAACAGTAAACAAGCCATGGCGACAAGTAAATGAATGAAACAATTACAATTTTGGATGAAATTTAATGCCTTAAGGTGGCCAATAGACCTGGTTTCCTACAGGCAGGTTGAGGCCATCATCTGTGAATATGGTGCAACTTGCTCTATCTTTTTTGAGAAATACAAAATGGTAAGCAACTACTAAATTTACAAAAAAAAACGAGACACCAATTTGGTGTATGAGATTCCCTTGTTTATGGGACAAGGAGAGTATAGTCTATTAAATTTTACTGTCTTGTCAATTTGGATTTATTAGATAATCATTGCTATCTCAACAATTTGGAAGATACACAGGTAGGGAGGAAAGGTAGGGAGGAAAACTAGTAGTGACCACTTAAAATATAGTAACTAATTCTCTATGTGTACAAAATCATACACATTACTCTAGTTTCATGTGGATATTTCCATAGTATTGATTTCACATTGAATAACATCCCCTTTAATGATTTTGTTGATGCTTTTCATTCTTTCAACCATTCATTGTGATAGGCACAATTTTGGAGTGATCTCTCCACCCAAAAAAAAAATCTCCTTTACCTTATAAGTATAAACAGGTCAGTTTCCAATTGCGATGAGCATTGATCATTACATGTACCTTCCACCCTTAGCATGTTAGCTTATTCAACCAGTTTCAATTGTGTGTCGAATTTGGAAATCCTTATTTAGTTATTTTTTTTCAATGTCGGAATTGGATTTTGAAATTTAATTTTCATTGTTTAGTGGTATAAGGAGAAATACACAATACCATTCTAGTTTGTGATGGTATATGGTTTCAAATCATTTGTTACATGTATCTAATCAAATACGTGTGATAAATTTCTACATTCTCTACACCTAGAAACAAACTAAACGTGAGTTGAGCATAATTTTTTTTTATCTCCATTTTAGCCTTTTTAATAAATAATGTATTTTTTCTCATGGTTATTATAGCATGGAAACCATGGAGGGTTTAGTCATGATTCTATAAAAAACAATAACTGGGTTAATAAGAGATTATTTTTGTGGTAGGATTTTAATCCTACCATCCTACTTACCTATATGTTCTTCTAAACACATTAAAATTTTGATGGAAATATATTTCACATTTTTAGGTATGTGGATTTTCGTGCAGGGTGGTTTTGGATATTTTGTGCTTTGGTTTTTCTTACATCTAGGTTTAACTTTTTTCATTTAAATGTGAATATCATGCCTTTATTTTGGCATTTTCAATCTCTCCCTTCATTTTTCCTGAAAGAGGCAAAAGAAGAAAATAATCACATTTTGTGGGACACGTATACTTATTTATTTTATTTCCAAGTACTTATTGACTTTTATTGCTTAGTAATGAGACATCAAGTTTAAGAATATTGATAAATTTAATATTTTTTTTGTAAGGTTGGTGAGACTACATCTTCATCATGTCCAATATATCACCCCGATCGAAGCGAGGAATTGCATCAGTGGCTTCACATCAAGGAGTGCCTTAATAAAGCACCTTATCACCATCTATCCAAGATTGTGTGGGCAACAAATTTAGGAATTTTTATAACCATGTATATATGATTGTAGTTGTAATACATTTTCCAGAATTGAAATCTTGTTGATGTGGCCTAGTTTTTGTTGAAGCCTTTGTAAACACTCATGTATGTTTTATCTGGGATGATTGTAGCACACACTTTTTCATTGGATGGAACTTTGGCATTGATACCACTAGGTGGATGTTAAAGATCTTGATGTGCTTCTCTATAATTTGGAACCCTTTTTCTCTATAATTTGGACCCCTTTTTTCTTATCCTAGACTCTTAAAATGACTAATTATTTATTCATTACCAGAGAAACTCTAGAAATAATGTTTGCCTAAAATTTCAACCATAAACTATGGTTATCCAAGAATCAATTCTTATATTTTTTTTCAATATAATGCTTCTCTTAAGCACTATATTTGTCAATATAATCACTCGGCACCATTTAAAAAACATTGTATACTTTATTTCATGCCAAGTTTACACTCTACAATATGATTAATGCATCATTTAGTCTAAATTGTTTAGCATAAACACACATGAAATATATAAAATAAAGCATGTTTCCACTAATACTTAGTGGAATTCCCCACATAGTAACATTATTATGACAACTCTACAAAACTTGTACAATAGGATTTTTTATACCATAACATTATGGTGAATTTTCTCATTCCGTTACTATTTTTATTAGATATTTTCTTAGTGAGTGTCCCCCTATTATTGGTTGTTTCTATAGTTGTGTTGTGATTACTAATAACATCAAATCCCAAATGGAACCCATTCGAATTAGTGGTATTTTCAATCATCAATTTAAAGGTTGTATCACCTTCCATTTTGATTCATTAATTTCTAACATGAAGTAAGTACCAAAATGGAACCCATTGGAATTAGTGGGAGCTTCAATCATAAATTTAAAGTTTCTATCACCTTCCATTTTTATTCATTAATTTCTAACATGAAGTAAGTACCCAAATGGAACCCATTGGAATTAGTGGTAGCTTCAATCATCAATTTAAAGTTTGTATCACCTTCCATTTTGATTCATTAATTTCTAACATGAAGTAAGTATTTGAATTGCATGATGACAATGTGAACTCAAGAAAGTAATTGGGATTAAAATTAATTTCTAACATGAAGTAATTGAATTGCATGATGACAATGTGAACTCAAGAAAGTATTTGTAATTGAAAATAACTTAGAGAAATAGATTTGACATAACAAAGTGGATGCAATTTTTTATTTCAAGTATATTTTTTTCATATTTAAAAATAAAAATTCAATTATAAATCTCTTACATTGTATCCAAGCATTGAGAATTATTCACAACTTTGTAAACATAAATTTTAATTTGATTTTGGATTCAAGTTTTAAGGGGTGTAAAAGTTTTATTTTTAAAATTTATTCCAAGAATAGGGTGAACTTTATTAAGCTATGTAAGGTATGTCCTTTCTGAGTAAATATGAATCCCATATTTTTATAGTAATGCATTATAAAAATTATATCTTTGATCTAATCCATATTTGTATTGTGAAATATAATCCTTAAAAATGGAAAAATAGGAAAAGAAATTATTCCATTCATGATATATATACATTCAAAGGAATGGAAATGAAAATTTCCATCAAGTGCTAGCTGAAAATTAAAATGAGGATTTTTATTTTTAATGGATTTGTTCGACCTTTTGGATTTTTCGGATTCTCTTCTTGTACATTAAAAAACTTAAAAACTTAAAAACTTCCTAATCCTAAGTATTCATTTGCATTTGTGCAAGAATGAGTAGAATTAAAATCCTAATGGATTCAATTCAAAACCCCCCAAGCACACACTTCCTTGCTCGAAATAATGAGAGGGGGGTGAATCAACATTTCCTTTTTCTTCTCAATCTATTAGCTAATCTTCAAAACATTCAGAGCATAGAAAATAATCATAAATAATCACCATATGAAGTAGAAAATGCAAAATTATTTGGCGTTAATAAAATCTTTGTTATGTATGAATGTACATTACAACAATTTACCAAACGAATATGGAAGGAAGTGTAATACTCCTACGTGGTTTTTCCTGATAATTTTTGCAAATAGGGTAAAATTCCACATTGGATAGATCAGATGATTAACATAATACTTTTATTAGATTCCTCTTTTCGAGAGGATCAAAATTGACCTATAGATCACCCTATTAGGTTAAGCAAAAGTTAGGTTATGAATTAATTTAATATTTTAATGAGTTGGTTAACTACATGTTGATCCAATAAAATCCCCAAGTGGTCACTCAAAAATTTATAAATAGAGGAGACCTCAAGCTCATTTGTACAATTTCTCAAGAGATCTATGATTTGCATCCATGATTTTATTTCTTCTATGTTTATGTTTTTGGCTCGCACACGTATGTCAAAAGGAGCTTGCGTAGTGGGACACAATGGATTGAGATCAGTGTCTGAGACACATTTCAGATCTAGATCTATTGGACCAAATCTATGGGAAGGAAAGGCATAGGTAGCAGCTAGGTCAGCAGAGCCACAGGAAGAGTGTGTTGTGCCCGTGGCCAAGGTTCCAAAGCTGCTGGCATAACTTGCTAAGGGCGCGAAAAAAGACATGAGGTGAGATTAGGTTGATCTGAACCTTAGCTGTGGGCACAAAAAATTGTGTTAGTAGCTTAGAGTCCTTCAGCCATGGGCTAAGCATGTCAAGGCCACAACTCAAAGAGTTACTAGGCCGATCATATTTGGATCACCTTTAGTTGATTGTGCATTGCCTTCAGAGATCAATCATTTAATCATAGTTACGTCAGAGCAGTTGATAGCAGTCTCCTGGATTCAGATCTAGGACATTTGAGATGAAATCACTTGGTGACCTATCAAATCCAAGTTTTGGTATTATAGATCTACTGGTTTGCAGATTAGATCTATTTGCTTTAGCTGCAGAAGTATCTTCAATCCTCATTTAGCATTAACTGTGCTCATTAATTTGCTTCAGCCAATGTCAGTGCATTTCAGTTCTTAGAAGTTTGGGTATGGTTTTATTGCTTGTATGTTATGGGTTTTCTGCATTGTAATGATATGTACATATGGATCATTATACTCTTGTTGCTAAATCATTTAATGAATATATAAGAAGAAGAATTTCCAAGGGTTTTCCCCATAGTGGGTTTTTCCATGGTCTCAGACCAATCCTAGTGTCTCTATGTGTTCATGCCTCTCTTTCTTTGATATTTTACTTTCCACTGTTTAGATGAAGATGATGATGATGGTTTTTTTATTTCTGCATAGTTTCATTTCTTGATGTTCAATGATATAGATCTATACATTAGAAAATTTATTTGGGGTGAATGCAACATGTTAATGAAGAAATCTAACTATAAAAGTAAAGAACAATGTTGTTTTATAAAAAATTAATAGGGTATCAGAGCTAGTTGAAAACCCATGAGGACACCCCAAGGAGATACTTCTATGGAAGCAAGTAGAGGATGGTAGAGAACTAAAAGAATGAAAGGGTGTGAAGAAGACCCTAGGCACTTAATGGACAAGGGTTTGAGAGAGATCTTGGTTTATGGTACAATATTGAGATTTGGTATATGAAACCCTTGCATAGTCTTTGTAAGATGCTGAAGCACTTGGGATCGATTTGATATAGGACCTAGTTACTGAAAAAAGTTTTTGGTTGCAGGAAACATTATTTTATGGATGGCTCTTCAATGTTGACTCAAGAGGGAGAGGATCATCTCTCATTAAAGAAAAGTATTCCTTGACATATAACCCTCCAATATTATTTATGCTTATAGATCTAATTTCTATGATTATTGTTTCTAGATGTTACTTATTAAATTTATATTTGAGCACCTAGATATATCTAACCTTTATAATGAGATGTGATGGATGGATCCCTCTTGAGGTTCTTTGGATCTGCAGGAAATAAGGCTAGATCTGGAAATGTTGGAAAGAAGGCTAGATCTGGAAATGCTGGAAATAAGGCTAAATTTGGAAATGTTGAAAAGACAGCTAGATCTAGAAAAGGTAAAGATGCACTTGATCAATACAATTTTCCTACGTGAAGGTGCACATGTAATGCATGATATAGTATTTTATGATTCAACTACATCATTGGATGGCTGGGTAAACCATATGGCTTATTGAGAATGTTCACTTCTCAGATAGCTCATGCATGCATACATATCAGAGTTACTGGGATTTATGTTTCATATGATGGAATGGTACACCTTGTATTGAATGTTGTGATCATGATGATCATGATAATCTACTTGAGTATGCAATGTGATTGCAGATTTGAGATATAGTGGTACAGATTGGTGATTTTCTAACACCCATTGTTTTCATATTGATTCTAACTTTAGTGTATGGTTCTCTTGACTCTTGATATGCATAATATATATTGGGTCTATTATATAAGGTTACCTCATTTATACAATATTGATAATGTGTGTGATGCACATGATGAAAAATCATGGAAAAGACTGTTTCCACCTTGCTGTTTTATCGATTAACCTAAATTGATATCATTGGTCATGATATGCATGACACTAGAAACTATTCATGGTATTGGAAATTGTGATATTAAAGGAATTTATATGAGATTAATTTTTTAGATCTGTGACTATCTGAATTTATAGCATGAGGTGAAATTAAATGCTTTAACTTGATATTTTGTTATTGGGATCATAAGATTGTGTTATCACATCAGCCTGTTGTCCTGATATTTGAAGTCCAAGGCTTTAATGAAATATCAATGACATGATATTTATGATCATGATAGATATATGTTCTAATAGATCTACTAATGCATGACCCCTGTAGAGATAGGTTGATGAATTTAATTGAGAGGATTCTCATTCAGAGGGGGAGTCTCTCTCCTAATAGACTCTTACTCATATTGTCAATTTATAATATATTGAAATATGATTTAAGTATCTGACATTGTTGATCTAAAATAGAGATTTGAGCCTCAAACATGAAAAGTATGGCTCATAGATGTGACCATGTCTAAGAGACACAAATTAAAGTTATGTATATTGAATTCGATTTATAAACCCAATCCGTGGATCTCAGATTTGTCTTGTCATTGTGAATTGATTTCTAGTACTGATGAAATTGAACATGAAATTAGATAGTCACTTGGAAGATATCAATTCTGTAGATGTATTTCAGATGCCAATAAGCTCTTTTAGCTGGGAAATTTTGTATGTTTGAATCTAACTTGTGTGTGCAGGTGACCGAGACATTCATATGGATATGTCATTGTGTTTAATTCTGATTGATATTGCTAAACTATGTTTCGTAATTTTGACATTATGCTTAATGATTGAGACATCTATGTATTTATAGATCTTACCGTGATTGCACATTTCGATTTGACATGATTTGATCTCGTAATAGTTGATTTTCCTAGATGACTATATGTTATGTGAGCATAGTGACCTTCAATGTCATATGTGAGTATATAGACGTGTGGTTCTGTATTGGCCTTTTTGTTCCTAGAACACTGGTTGTTGTGACTTAGTATGAACATGCATGACTTAACCATGATGTGAATGAACCTACATCTAATGATGAAAATGGCGTATAATAACATGTTAAATGACAAACATGTAATGGTATGATTAACCTGTTGACTTGACGGTGTATGTAGTCAAACTTGATATTAGTGCTACTTGACTCTAGTTGAAAGAATTGATGACTTTGATAATAGTTTGAATGACTTCTAAGCTTGGATGAGGTGATTTTATTAACAGAACATTGATTTGTGTATGTCTGGTTATGTTGGCCTCATAAGGCTTTATGTTTCTAGAGAGTGTTGTGTGATGTAAACTCCTTGATTCAAATTTATTTATATTTTACTGATATCTGGTGAAGTCGGGATAATTAGTTCCAAGGTATGTCCTTGATGTTGATTATGACTTTTATTATGTATCCTTGATAAGTGATAAGTCTCTAAAAATATAAGCAACAGGGAGATTTTTACCGTAATGATGTGTCATGGCATGCTAAATTATTTTTTAATTTGGGAAAGAAATTACATAGTACAAGACTAGTGAAATGTCTTTGTGTAATGTAAATCCTTGGACACTCCGATTTAAAGTTCAAATGTTGATTGAACGTGATATGTAATTTGTTAGTTGATTGAAGCATTAATTTCAATTTTGAACATCCATACATGTATGATGTGTATAGAATATTATTGAATTCATGATTAAGTTTCTTCATTCAGTTTTATGTAATATTCCAGAACTGGAACAACTAGCAAGGCATGGCTGGAAAACACATTTTCCAGTAATGGCTGCTATAGGAATTGAAACCAGGACTTGGATCCCTTAGAAAAATGTTTCTAAGTGATAAATCCAAGAGGAGGCTTCAAAAAAATCCTTCTAAGTGGGTTAAACAGATCTCCCACACTTAGGTGTCCTCAAAAAGTGCCTGATGAAGGGACTGCAACATTATATGAACATACCATGGAACATCAGCATTATTTTAGTAGCTGTGAGGTAAGAATATATAGATAGCCAACAAAAAAATTTATAGCAGTAAAGAAAGTACAATTTCTTGAGGAAACATCCACTAAAGAAAGGCAATGCAAGCCTCAACAATACATGTACAAGGAAATGAAAGAACACTGCTTTATATGTGAAACCCTTTGCTAGGACAACACAGTTTATTATGGAAAACTACTGAAAAATGATATCAATACATGGATATGACAATATATGGCTCAAATAAAGTGGGGGAACAAGGCTCTAACCCCTGGAATAAATAATACATCAGTCCTCCGAAGGATTGGCTTAAATATACAAAATGGCAAAAATCTTGGAGTTGCTGGGTAGCAGCTGCAACTCGAAACTGGAACTGAATAGAGATGGTTGAAGATGATAAACAATATGAATTATACCTCCTCTAATCGATCATCTAAGTGAAGGCTGATCCTACCACTAAAGATCTCACCCTCCAATCAACACTGCAAAACCCCACAGCAAGTACTCTATGAAAATAATGTAGTTACTGAAGAAAACTGCGTTGTAGGGGCAAAGGAATGATTTGGCCCAATTCCAAGATCTAAAATAAGCTCCAGTGGCTTCCAAATTGATCCTCCAAAGGAAAGAAATACTCTCCCTCTGGAAAACAAGTGATGGAAGAGGTTTTGTGACTCCTCACTGCAACACCCTACAACACAACATTATGCTGCTGCAGCAATAACGTTGCATGGAGGAGGATGCTTGGCCTCAAGCCTAGATATGAGTCAAATCTGTACAACTCCTTCAAGCAGCTTCTCAAGAAAGGATAATGATTCCTAAATAGGAAATCCTTGTGCTAAGCAGCACAACAACTCAGTTGAAAAGCTGGAGAATGCCAATAGTCTAAACAGACAAGAAATCTATAATCATATGCATGAGAAACAATGGCTGCCTTGCCCTCATTTTAAACACATGAGAGCTCCCTCTCCATGGGTCCCACTATTTTAGGGTTTCCTCCTTCAAGGAATATTCCCTCCTCTTTCTCTGCGCTGTCCTGTAGGATGCTTTCCACCTCATCGCTCTGCACTATTTGACTTGGTCAAACTTGACCTAGCCTCTTTGAAAATGTCCCCTTTCACACATGAGGGTGTGAAATATAGTTCCAAGGTTGATCCCCTTTCATACTAGAGGGATTTTATCCATGTTTTTATTGTGAATGGGCCTTCTCACCCAGTTATTCAACTCCTAAGTGAAAATAGCAAAAGTTAATATTCCAATTTATGGAAGGAAAAATTTGGAATATTACAGTCCTCCCCTCCCAAATGTTGCTTGTCCTTAAGAAACTGCAAGGATAGAACTGGAAAGTCTCCACTCAGGGCATGGAGTGTAAAATGTGATGAGGAATATCTCCCCCATGTGGATACTCCATCCCCAAGAAATCATCCAAACAAAATGAGTCACCTCCCAACATGGCAACTCCTGAAAATCTCCTTCCACCTCAAGCTCCGGAAATGAAGGTGGGCTGAAAATATGAACATGGTAAGCATCATAGCCTACCCCATGTTGTCCTTATCTCCACTTATGATAAGTGTAGAGTGTGTGCTAATCCTAGGCTTCAAAAGTATTTCCCTCAAATGGCAAAGTGAAGAACAATCCTCCAAAGAGTTCTCCTCCAACAATGAAGAACAAGCTGGCCCAAGATACTCCATCCATGATGAATAGGACATGATCATCATATAACATCCTAATGAGAAGTTTGCTGAAATTTTTACATGATGATGCATGATACAAACAATATCTGAAGAGGATAAAACATAGTCTCATCCACTGCAACTCCAGGAAATAGTGTGGCAAGTAGTGTACAAAAATCATCTCATCTACTAATGAATAGTAAATTGCTGAATGTGTCAGCAATACATGATCAAATACTTGCCAATGATTATACAATGGATGAATATCAATCGCATGTCCCACCCCAAAAGAGAACAAACATGTGGTTTTGGTGGCCATATCTCCTCCCATGCTCCCATTAGAACATGTAGTGTAGAAAATGTGGGATTTTTCTCCCCTCAAGGACACATCCAACTCATGTGTCAATCTCCCAATCATGCTCTCAACATGAATATAACCAATATCAGCAAGTGAAGACATGATCAGTACAATAATGAAGGAAATATTGATGGCTTCATGTGGTGCTTGAAGATACCAACAGTCTCCTAGGTGTGTACAACGCAATTTTATAAGCTGCTAGTTTAGAAAACTACAAGGAAAAATGTTTCTTTTTACATGGTTAATCATGCATGTCTTAATATGGTACATGTTTGAGTGAAAAATCTGAAAATACATGTGATGATAGAATATTTTCCCAAGGCCACATAAAATATGGCTACCTCCATCATATAGATTGGTCCAACTATGAACATGGAGCAATGTGAAAAGCTTGCCCCCTTGTGGAGAAATGCACTGCAAAGTAATGGTAAGAGTATGGAAGTTAATACATGTAAAAACAAACTTATTACCATATGTGGGAAGTTAAATGGTACATGGATCCATGAGTGAGTTCTCCATAGTGTTTTGGTATGATATGAAGACGAATGAACCATGTGCTGCAAGAAGATAATCCTCCTCATGCTTGGAAACCCAAGTCAAGAAGAATATATCATAGTGATAGATTCCTCTATCCACCACTCTATCATCATCATCTCCTCCTTGTTCACCAAGTGCATACAACGTGAAGTGATCCTGGGGACACTCCATCCATAAATCTCTGCTCCAAAGTGACAACGCCATGAGCTCATGTAAATAAGATCCTATCAATACCAAGCTTTGTTCTTTGACATGCTCCTTATCAAATATATCCCCCATAATGCTGAAATACATAAGAAGTCCCTCCCAAGGTGGAAGTACCTCTATATCATCAAAAGCCAGGGAGAAGATGCCATCTCCTCCTCCTACAACATCATGCAAAGTGTGAGAGAAAATATGCTCTTGCTCTCCCAAGAACAAGCAAAGCAACAAAATATTTTGCTGCCTCCCCATACTTCCATCTCATGTGATGAAGACACAACGAATGATATGAGTATCACATCAACACCATGCATCCATACTCTATGCTACCCAATGATGCAAGCATCCTGCCATCTCTCCTCCATCTTCCTACTCTTAGGAAGAGTGTATGCCAAGTGATGGCCAAAATCTTTCAAGAGTAACTAGCGCAGCCAAGCCTCCTGCTGCCCAGTGTCATATATATGCAAGTAGCCTCACATCTCCTTGATTATCAACCACACCCACTTAATCACCTATGGATGCCTTCTCCTTCTCTTCCCCTTGGTACTCCTCTCATGAGGGCTACCATCCTCCCAAAAAAAATCTTTGTCTTTGCACTTCATGGGATTTTGAAATGAAATCTTCTCAAGGATCAATGAGACCCTATGAGGAATCAAATAGGTGGTAGGAAAAAAACTCCCATCATGATGTGTATGGCTCAAGGAATGTACAACACAAGCATGAGAGATGTTATCCATCCAAAGATGTCCTCCATCTTTTATTTTCTCCTGTGACAAAAGGAAGAAAGTCATTGCACTCCATGGTGTGTTGAAGTGCACCTCTAATGAGATCTCTCCTTGAGACCTCCCTCTCAACAATAGTCTTCCAAAACCAATGAAGTCTTGGATCTGCTGAAAGTATAAGTTCCTCTTTGAGCTGAGAGGAGCTCATTGAGAAAGTGTCATCTTGAAAGGAGAAAGGGTTTCTCACTCCAAGATGTCTACTATCTTCCTTCAAGTCTTTAAACCCCAACCTCAAGTGTGATGTACAATCCAACAATGGTTCATGAGAATGATGGTTTTCTTCCTCCTTGAATGTTTCCATGTTGCACAGTGCAGTGCAACCAAGCTGCTCTATAGTAGCAATGGGGTTTGACCCTTGGTCATGTAAAAGTAAATCTACACAATTATCAAAAGAATTTGCTACAACAATAGAATGTGGAAATCTTTCCATACCTTGATGATGTTTGGGAACTTCTTGTAGGGTTGCAAGAGTTCCTTCCTCCAAAGTGTTGGCTGCCCCAATTGTTGATGCATGTGGTTGCTCCTCCATGAGTGTGATAGCATTATCACAAGGCTCCTCAGATGGTGGTGTGATCTTCTCTTTCTTTGTTCTTTCTCCATCAAAGGTTTTGATCAACCTTTGAGTGAACTCTGCAAAATTTTTCACCCTTGCATGGCTCAAGTGGCTGAACCACCAATCATATACTCCACCCTCCAAGTGCAGCGTTGAGATTTCAATAGCTTCCTTCCCTGCTATAGGATGTAGTAGGAAAAATTCCTCCAACTTTCTCACCCAAGTTCTTGGTGTAGATAACCAATCAAAAGTAGACAACATAAATCTATTGCCTTTGATTTATCTTCTACTGCAACGTCTCTTCTCTTCCTTCAACTGGATTGAATGAGGGAAATCTAGAGTCTCCTTGAAGGCTCTAGGTTGAGATCTGTACTCAACAAGGTAATCACATAGAATTTGGTAATCCAAGTGTCCTTCATTCTTGTCTTCTGCTTTATGAGAATAGGAAGTGCATGGTCCTTCCTCTTCTTTTTGATCTTCCTTTTTGGAGAGAGTCTTATTATTTCTGAATACTAATGAGAGAAATCTCATCTTCTTCATCATTCTAATCTTCTTGGGCTTAGACTCACAGGATGAGCCAAGAAATTTTCTCTGATACCACTGTAATATTCCATAACTGGAACATCTAGCAAGGCATGGTTGGAAAACTCATTTTCCAGTAATGACTGCTACAGGAATTGAAACCAAGACCTGAATCCCTTAGAAAAATGTTTCTAAGTTCTAAATACAAGATGAGGCTCCAAATAAATCCTTCTAAGTGGGTTAAATAGATCTCCCACACTTAGATGTACTCAAAAGGTGCCCGATGAAGGGACTGCAACATTATATGAACATACCATGGAAAAACAACATTATTTTAGTATTTGTGAGGTAAGAAGATATAGATAGTCAACAAATAATGTTATAGAAGTAAATAAAGTACAAGTTCTTGAGGAAACATCCACTCAAGAAAGGCAATGCAAGCCTCAACAATACATGTACAAGGAAATGAAAGAACACTGCTTCATATGTGAAACCCTTGGCTAGGACAGTGCAATATATTATGGAAAACAGCTTAAAAATGATATAAATACATGGATATGACAATATATGGCTCAAATAAAGTGGGGGAGAAAGGCTCTAACCCCTAGAAGCAATAATACATCAATCCTTCGAAGGATTGGATGAAATATACAAAATGGAAAAAAATGTCGGAGTTGCTAGGTAGCAGCTGCAACTCAAAACTGGAATTGAATAGAGAAGGCTGAAGATGATAAAAAATATGAATTAGACCTCCTACAAGGGATCTTCTAAGTGAAGGTTGATCCTATCACTGAAAATATCACCCTCCAATCAACACTGCAAAACCCCACAACAAGTACTCTATGAAAATAACACAGTTACTGAAGAAAACTGTGTTATATGGACAAAGGAATGAGTTGGCCCAATTCCAAGATCTTCAATAAGCTCCAATGGCTTCCAAAATAATCCTCCAAAGAAAAGAAAGACTAAAACCATAAAGAAATAGGTGTTGTGACTCCTCACTGCAACACCCTGCAACATAACATTATGATGTTGCAGAAATAACATTGTCCTGAAAGAGGATGCTTGGCCTCAAGCCTGGATATGAGGAAAATCTATACAACTCCTTCAAGAGGCTTCTCAAGAAAGGAGAAGGATTCCTAAACAGGAAATCCTTGTGCTAAGAAGCACAGTAACTCAGCTGAACAGCTAGACAATGCCAATAGTCTAAACGGACAAGAAATCTATAATCATATGCATGAGAAACAATGGCTACCTTTCCTTCCTTTTAAACACATGCGAGCTCCCTCTCCATGGGTCCCACTCTTTTAGGGTTTCCTCCTTCAAGGAATATTCCCTCCTCTTTCTCTACTCTGTCCCATAGGATGCTTTCCACCTCATACCTCTGCGCTATTTGACTTGGTCAAACTTGACCTAGCCTCTTTCCAAATGTCCCCTTTCACACATGAGGGTGTGATATCTAGTTCCAAGGCTGATCCCCTTTCATACTAGAGGGATTTTATCCATGTTTTTATTGTGAATGGGCCTTCTCACCCAATTATTCAACTCCTAAGTGAAAATAGAAAAAGTTAATATTCCAATTTATTGAAAGAAAAATTTGGAATATTACAGTTTACCACCAAACATATTTTATTTGGTTGAGATATTTATCCCATGATATGTAACTACACGGATGAACTGATGACGTTTGTGGTTAGTATTGATGGGAAAATTTGGATCTTGCCTTAGTATAATATTTTCCATTATATCTTGGACAAGAGATCCATAGCATGACCAAGGTCGTATATAATGCTGCTAGCAAGGCTAGCAGTGACGCATGATGTAGAAGCTCCTTTAGAGAGTTGATAGAGCATGGTCTGGATAAGACATAGATACATGGTGATAATAGAATAATTATTGATACCTCTGTGAGAGGGAGGATGACTATAATATCCATGCATGTTTGACACCTCCATGGAAGGGAGGATGGTTATGGTACCTTGTTGTGATTTATATGATTATGTGTGTTCTAACATAATGTTTTGTTTGATGTCCTATAGGAACAAGAATCAGTAGATACTATATAAGAGAAATATTGATTGAGAACATGGAGTGCTCTTCCTAACCCGCTTGAGCTCTCGGGGTGAGCAATTGAGGTGAAGGACACCTGGGGTTAAGGGAACTCTAAACACTATGGTGTATTCCCTATCTGTCACTCGTGGGTATGTGTGTAATCTTTTTCCATTTTGATAGGTCAAGTATCTCCTCCACCGTAAGGTCGTTGCAGAGTATACCTCACTTGGCATCATACCTACAGGGTTTGTTGGGATTGGCCCTCCCCATTTGGCCAATGGGTTGAGGAGACTTGGAAGTGTGTGATCCTTACCTCATGGTAAGTTAGGTATCTCATCCAAGCTATATTATGATGCAATTTTTATACCACATGACTATTCAGGATCGTCATTGATGGGAAGATCAATGGGAAATAGGATGGGTTGGGATGAGCCTATGTGATTACACATTGAGAGTGAGCTCCCAAATGTGAAATAACCCTATGTGATTCTCGATTGAGAGTGAGATCCCCGATGTGACACTAGGTTTGAGATGATCTCCCCTAGGTGGATGGGTATCATATTTTCTAAAGATGGAGTTGTAGAGGTTTGGCTCCCCCATGAGATTTCGAGTTGAGATTCCTTCCCCGATTTAGATGCAAGTTTAGATGTACTACAAGTTAATATGCTCTCCAACGATGATATTATGAGTAATATTATGATGGCATATATTGCATGATGAAAACCTAATGGATGAATATAGGGTGATATCCCAAGATCCCTTCCAGTGATAAATTATTCCTCTAGATCCAAGAATGTTCATCACATAAGCAGTAACAATCAAGATAAAATCATAAATAAGCATGAAGAGTACAATGATGATCTACAATGAGAAAATTTCACAGTATGAAGACTATATGACAAAGGTGTTAAGTGTCAACTCGTGACGGTGCATGAATATCAAAATGGCATATTGATCGATGAACATATATCAATAGATTGTGTTGAGTCCTGATGACACCATGATGAAGAGAACTACAAAGAAAATATAGCAAAGAGGAATTCTTCCTAGTTTAGAGGGAGTGTTAAGTTTTTGAAACTAGGGTCAATTTCAACATTGGATAGCTCTGATGATTAAAATAATACTTTAATTGGATTCCTCTTTTCGAGAGGATAAAAATTGACCTATAGATTGCCCCAATCGGTTAAGCATAACTTAAGTTATGAATTAATTTAATATTTTACAGAGTTCATCAATTGCATGTTGATCTAGTCAAAGCCCCAAGCGGTCACTCAAAAAGTTATAAATAGAGGTGACCTTAAGCTCATTTGTGCAATTTCTCAAACAATCTATGATTTTCATCTATCAGTTTATTTCATCTATGTTTATGTTTTCGTCTCTCACAGGTACATCAAAAGGAGATCATGCAGTGGATCGAGATCAGGGTCTGAGATGCATTTCATATATGGATATATTAGGCCAAAGCCAAGGGCAGGAAAGGCCTGGGTAATTACTTAGGTCAGCAAAGTTGCGGGCAGGGCGTGCTATGCTTGTAGCCAAGGTGCCAAAGCCACTGGCACAACTTGCTAAGGGCGTGGCCAAAGTACTAAGGTCATATTGGGTTGATCTGAAGCTCGGTCTCGGGCACAGAACGCTATGGTAGTAGCTCAGAGTCCCTCAATCACGGCCTGAGCGTGTTAAGGCCGCGACTCACAAATTTACTAGGCAGATCAGATTTGGATCATCTTTAGTTGATTGCGCAATACCTTCAGAGATTAGTTGTTCAGTCAAAGTTTCATTAGGGCAATCGATAACAGTCTCCAAGATTCAGATCTAGGAAATTTTAGATGAGATCACTTGTTGATCTATCATATATGAGTTTTGGTATTATAGATCTGTTGGTTTGTAGATCAGATCTATTTATTTTATATGCATAAGTATCTTTAGTCCTCATTCAACGTCAATTATGTTCATCAGTTTTCTTTAGCGAGTGTGAGTGCATTTCAGTTATCAGAAGCTTGGGTATGGTTTTACTGTGTGTATGCTATGGGTTTTCTGCATTGTAATGATATGTAACCATAGATAAATGTACTCTTGTTGCTAAATCATTTAATGAAGATCTAAGAAGAATAATTTACAACGGTTTTCCACGTAGTGGGGTTTTCCCCGTTCTTGGACCAATCCTCGTGTCTTTATGTGTTCATGCTTTTATTCCTTTGATCTTTTACTTTCCATTATTTAGATGATGATGATGATTTTGGTGTTGTTCTTTCAGCATAGTATCATTTTCGGATGGTTAACGATATATATATGTACATTGGAAAGTTTTTTTGGTGTGAATGCAACATGTTAATGAAGAAATGTAACCATCAAAGTAAATAACAATGCTAATTTATGAAAAAATAACATTTCCTACAAGCTAGAAGGAATAAGGCTCCATGAAGGCTCCCGTACCAAGGATAATGGCCCAGGTACAAAGAAAATTTTTGTTATGTTGTCACTATCTACTACTTTTGCTGCCAACCTTGCTACTACATCTCGGCTCCCATACCAAGGATAATGGCCAAAGTACAAAGTAAATTGCTACTATGTTACCACTATCTACTACTTCTTTTGGAAACCCTAATACTATATTACAACTATTGAACACCACTACTGCATTACACAATCGTTTCCATCTTCTCCTACTCACAAATATACTTTTGTAATCATTGCTACTAACACTTCACTAAAATAAGCTCACTTTCAAAACCTTGGCTGTTGGTATGTAATTATCAATGCTTCATTGTTATCTCTAATTGTATCTGCTGCTTTCTGACATTGTAATGGCTCACTTACTGTTAGGTCCCTATATCACTAGTATAGCCCCTTATTATTGTTAGTGTAAACCTCTTATTGTTATTATTGTACCCTTGTAACCCCCATTTTGTTATTATGGTGCCCTTAAATTATTATTGTTAGGTCGGCTAGGATTACATTGTGGCCCACTAGGATTACATTATGGCCCCATGGACTCCTATATATAGAAAGGAGGTTTTGTGAATTGTATCATCCAAGAATTTTTCATTTATGTAATGTATTGGAGGTTGCCTCCTCGAAGTGGCTCATTTCTAAGGCATTGATATCTCTTTTCTTCTATTTTTGGAGCTGGTTACACAACATTTGCACGTAGCTGGATTCGTGTCATTGCCTCCAAATAGAGTTTATGGTACTTCACTATAACTTTTTTTTCTACGGAAGTTTTAAGCTTGAAATTTTAGGTGAAGAAAATCCCGAGGAAGCTTGTATAAAAATGTCACGTAGTTTGTCTTAAATAATTTCGAGATACAATATGGAAGTCGTATTTGTTTGTGCTCCTGGAAACAGGTCATCGAATTTGCGCTATAAATTTTTTCTACGAAGGTTCAATCTCAAATTCATATGGTGCGAAGCCGAAACTCGAGGAAATTCATCAAAAAATTTCAGAGCTTGGTTCGCAATATTTTCAGAGATATGATCTGTGGAAGTTAGGTCTTTTTCAGGCTCTCGAATTTCATCCCAAAGAGGTGATCGTGGGAAAATCTTCATAACTCTCTCTCTGAGCATCGGATTGGAATTTTGTAAAACACGACTGGAAGTAAACAGACTGTAGTTTCCTGTCTATCAATTTCAGAGCTGAAGGAGCAAACAGTGACACGTGGCAAGTCGTACAAGTTCACTCTACTGAACCAGTCCATAATTAGGTCATTGTGGGAGATTGGACACAAATTTGTCTTGGGGAATCCAAATTAGATCAGACCTGTGGAATTTGAAAGAATCTTCGGAGGGCTACTACAGGGCTGAATTTAAGATATTGAAGATTTTCAATTATAGATATAACTCAATTTCAATATCGAGCTCCTCAAAGAAAGTAAAAGGTGTGTATTTTGTTTTCCAAATTGCATAAGTCTTGTTTGAAGAAAGAAGTTGAATTGATTCCAAGGGCATATTGTAGAATAGGTATCAATATTTGATTCTAAAATGGCCCCTAAAAAGAATTCAACACCCATTAAGCCTTCAGAAGGCTCTACTATGACTCATGAAGATGAAGAATTGCAACATGATCTATCAAAATTACAAGAGCAAATGCAATAGTTTTCACTCTCGCAAAGAGCAACAAAAAATGAAATGGAAGTTTTGAAGAAAGGCATGGAAGTGAAGATGGACGGTTTGAAGAAAGGCATGGAAGCTAAGATGGATGACATGAAAGACAACATGGAAAACATGAAGAGTGATCTAAAAGCATACATGGAAGGCTTGATGACAAGCTTAAAACCATAAATGATTCCTAATGGCGGAAATATAGGAGAAGAACCTCCTGATGAGAACAAAATAAATGTTAATTGTGATTTCATAAACTCGAATGTTGGCGGGAAGAACCACCATATTCCAAAAATGGATACGAGGAAGTTTGATGGAAAGGATCCTGTAACATGGATACTACAGATGGAGCAATATTTTGATCTCCATAACGTGCAAAACACACAAAAGGTACGCATTGTAACTTTACATTTAGAACAAAATACATTTGTATGGTATCGATGGCTTTGTTCCCGTAAAAAAATTGTCACTTGGTCAATTTTTACGGAGGAAATGATAGCACATTATGAGGATACAAAGAGCAACACCTTCTTTACCCAATTGATAAATCTCAAACAAAAGGGTTTAGTGGGGCAGCACATTGAGGACTTCCAAAAATTGAATATAAGAGTAACTGATCTTACAGAGGAACACAGGATTGATCTCTTCCTAGGCACTTTAAAGGATAACATCCAACATGAAGTTCGCGTTTTGGAACCTGATTCATTGGAGAAGGCATTCAGGTTGGCAAGAAAAGTTGGATGTAAAATTATGGCGACAAGGAAGCCTACCACTCAATTCTATAAAGAAGGAAGTGTTGCTACGCCTAGATTTCCACAACCTACAAGGTTGACACCACAACAATTGGAAGAAAAAAGAGAAAAAGGGCTTTGCTACAGTTGTGATAGCAAATACACTAAAGGTCATAAGTGTGCTGAGAAGAAATTATTTTACATAGATTGTGAAGAAGAAGAAGAAAATGAACAAGAAGAGGATATACACTAGGAACCACCCCTAGAAGAGGAAGAAATGAATCCGACCATATCGTGTAATGCACTGGCAGGAATTACCACTCCTCAAACTCTCAAGATAGAAGGACATATAAAGAAGAAAAGGGTAATAGTGTTGATTGATTCAGGTAGCACCCATAATTTTATTCATTATAAGGTAGCCAAGGAATTAAATTGTTTCCTATACCCAGCACCAGAATGTCAAGTGATGGTTGCAAATGGAGGAACTATAAATTGCTCTGGAAAATGCCATAATATCAAGCCAACCATGGGGGAATATGTATTGACTAGTCCAATGCTTGCCATTCCTATGGGAGGTGCTGATGTTGTACTAGGAGTACAATGGTTACAATCTTTGGGGATGGTAGCCTTTAATTTTCAAGAACTTTTCTTGAAATTTTTTTCAGAAGGAAAGGAAGTCGAATTACGGGGTATTGCGGGGAAGCCAGGAAGGATAATAAGCTCTAATGTCATGAAAAAGCTTCTAAAGAAAGAACAGCGAGGCGTAATTTCACAATTATGGTCACTAGAAGTTCCAACATCAAAATCATCTATTTCTGCAGATCTCCAACAAGTCTTGGACAATCATTCCAAGGTGTTTGAAACTCCCAAAGGACTCCCACCTATTCGTGATCATGATCATGCTATTCATTTGATTCCAGGAAGTGTTCCTCCAAACATCAAGCCTTATAGATATCCTTACTTCCAAAAGAGAGAAATTGAACGTATGATTGCAGAAATGTTAGAGGCGGGTATAATTCAACCTAGTCAAAGTTCTTTCTCTACTCCCGTAGTATTGGTACACAAGAAGGATGGATCATGGCGAATGTGTCCGGATTATAGGGAGCTCAATAAGCTCACCATTAAAGATAAATTTCCCATTCCTGTGATTGATGAATTATTGGATGAATTACATGGAGCAATTTATTTTACCAAGCTGGATCTTCGTTCAGGATATCATCAAATTAGAATGAAGACTGAAGATATTCCAAAACAACATTTCGAACTCATGAGGGTCATTATGAATTTTTGGTCATGCCTTTTGGAATTACCAATGCACCTTCTACATTTCAAGGGTTGATGAATTCCATTTTCAAACCCTTCCTTAGAAAATTTGTGCTAGTATTTTTTGATGATATACTAATCTACAGCAGGTCTTGGAAGGATCATGTTGAACATGTTGACAGGGTTCTCAAACTATCACAGGAGAAACAATTATATGCCAAAACATCCAAATGTTTCTTTGGAGTACAAGAGGTGGAATATCTGGGTCATATTATATCTCACGAGGGTGTTAAAGTAGACCCTAACAAAATTAAAGACATTAAGGAATGGAAAGTCCCCACGACCATAAAGCAGTTGCGAGGATTTCTCGGGTTTACAGGGTATTATCGCAAGTTTGTTAAGAATTATGGGAGAATAGCAGCACCTCTAACAACATTATTGAAGAAAGATGCATTTTCATGGACTCCTGAAGCAACTAAGGCCTTTAAACATCTTAAAGAGGCAATGTGCCTAGCACCGGTCTTAGCTACGCCAGACTTCACAATTTTTTTTATTGTGGAATGTGATGCCTCAGGAAATGGAATTGGTGCAATTTTAATGTAGGAAGGAAGACCCATTGCTTTTGAAAGTCGTCCAATCAAAGGAAAGTATTTACAGAAACCTATTTATGAGAAGGAAATGTTAACAATACTGCATGCACTAAAGAAATGGCGAACTTACCTAATGGGAAGACACTTCAAGGTAAAAACTGATCATGATAGTCTTAAACACTTTTGGAACAAAGACTATCTTCAGAAGAGCAGCAAAAATGGGTCACAAAGATGTTGGGTTATGACTTTGAAATAATCTACAAAAAAGGAAAGCTTAATGTTGTTGCAGATGCACTCTCAAGAAAGAATGAAGAGGTGGAAGCATTGCTTTGTGCCATTTCTATTATCCAACCGTATTGGATAACCGAAGCAAGAGATGAATGGAAGAAGGACAAAGATGTATGGACACTCATTCAAAAGTTGCAGCAAGATCCTAGTACATCTGATACATTTAGTTGGAAAAATGATTCCTTATGGTACAAAGATCGCTTATATCTTTGTAAGAATTCCCAACTAAAACAAAATATTCTTCTCGAATTGCACACTTCTCCTTTAGGAGGACACTCAGGATTTTTAAAAACTTACCACAGGGTGAAGAAAGATTTTTTTTGGGATGGCCTTAAATCTGATATTCAAAAGTTTGTGGCGGAATGTTTGGTTTGCCAGCAGAATAAAGTGGAGACAATTAAGACCTCAGGACTTCTACAACCTTTATCCATTCCAAGTCAACGTTGGGAGGAGATTTCAATGGATTTTATCATAGGTTTACCTAAGTCCGAAGGAAAGAGTGTCATCATGGTGGTAGTTGATAGACTTACCAAGCATGCACACTTTTGTGCATTATCTCATCCATTTAAAGCAAGTACAGTTGCTACTACATTTATGGACAGAATTCAAAAGCTACATGGAAGCCCAAGGGTTATTGTGAGCGACAGAGATCCCATTTTTACCGGAAATTTTTGGACGGAGTTATTTTCTTGTTTGGGTACTCAATTAGCTCATAGCTCATCTTATCATCCTCAATCTGATGGTCAAACAGAGATAGTAAATAAATGTTTGGAAGGATATCTTCGTTGTTTTGTATCTGATAAACAAACACAATGGGTCAAGTGGTTACCTCTCGCTGAATGGTGGTGTAACACTTCCTTCCATACTGCAGCAAAAATGACCCCATTTATGGCACTTTATGGATATCATCCACCATCGATCACATCATCTTTAAGGGAAAATTCGAAGGTTCAAGCAGTGGATGATCACATCGAGCATCAGCAAGAAGTTCTCCAACTCTTAAAGGATAACCTGAATTTGGCACAAAATCGAATGAAACAACAGGCAGATCAACATCGTAGCGAAAGAAGTTTTGATGTAGGAGATTGGGTATTTTTACGGCTACAACCATACAAACAAATGTCCCTCAAGCAAGCAAAGAAGGATAATAAATTATCGCCAAAGTACTATGGTCCTTACAAGGTGTTGCAAAAGATTGGTACTATGGCACACAAATTGGAGCTTCCTGCTTCTTCGCGAGTACATCCAGTTTTCCATGTTTCATGCTTAAAGAAGGTTATAGGTGAAAATCTTCCAGTTCAAACAATATTTCCAGAACTTGATGAGGAAGAAAAAATCATATTGGAACTTGAAGCGGTCATGGAAACAAGAACTCGATAGCTACGGAATCGATCAATTTCAGAGTATCTCATCAAGTGGAAGAACTTACCCACCGAAGATTCTACATGGGAGGATGAGAATTTTATACAGAAGCACCCAGAGCTACTCAAGTGTTGAGGACAACACTTTTTTTGAAGGAGAGGGGCATGTTAGGTCCCTATATCACTAGTATAGCCCTTTATTATTGTTAGTGTAAACCCCTTATTGTTATTATTGTACCCTTGTAACCCCCATTTTGTTATTATTGTGCCCTTAAATTATTATTGTTAGGTCGGCTAGGATTACATTGTGGCCCACTAGGATCACATTATGGCCCCATGGACTCCTATATATAGAAAGGAGGTTTTGTGAATTGTATCATCCAAGAATTGTTCATTTATGTAATGTATTGGAGGTTTCCCCCTCGAAGTGGCTCATTTCTAAGGCGTTTACATCTATTTTCTTCTATTTTTGGAGCTGGTTACACAACACTTACCCAAATTCAATGTCTAAAGTGCCATTGTAGATGTAGGTCAGCTCAAATTTCAGCCAATAACAATTTTCATGTGACGATTTTGTAGTACTTTTTATAGCTTACATAAATTTACTAGTACCAAACAAGTTCATATAATAAATTTTTCTCATATGGTTCTGTTGAAGCCTAGAAAATCTCTGCTTCAAATATCGGGGAAAACCACCCGATCGGGACCTTAAGACAGCTCCTTTTCCGTTTGGTATGGTGGCTCCGACTGGATTTAAAGGACCAGTTTCCTTGTAACTAAATGGATTGGATTGGATGGGTGGAAATGGGACTAAATTAACTGAAGTAAAACTATCTAATTTAAGCTAAATACTGATAAAGAAATTCTAACACTAACCCGGGTAATTATATGTGAATACAACTTAAGATTGTTCCAATTCAACAATAACCATGAAAATGTATTATTAATTAAATTGAAATGTGCAAAAACAAATAAAGATAACTCTGTTTAAGAAATTAAACAGAGTTGTATTAGCATATTGCATTCATCATTGTATACCATCTACATGTAATTATGAAAAATAACGTTTCAATTATACTCAGAAATGATATATAAAAGGAAGCGTTGTGAAAACAAATATACATATAAATGATAGCAATTTTAAAACGAATATCATAAGACAAACGAAATCAATAGTGAACAGATAGAAATACCTTGTTCATCTTGAGGACTTTCAAATGCAATCTGATACTCTATCTAGTAACTATGATGCAAAATCAAATTCCAAGGTACAGAAATGCAACACTTCAAAGATAATTCCGCATGAAAATCACCAGATGTGATCCTTTTTAAAAATATATAAGACAATGGAGTACAAAAATGCAATCTCCAAGTCCAAAAATATTAAGATCCAGGACCCCTCTCTAAATGCATGAGAGGGGTTTAAATACTACTTAGCTAAATCTAAAAATATTTTATTACAAAAATTAAGGATTCGGTTCAATAACCGTCCTTTTCCTAGGCTAAAATACAGTGAAATTAAAACTAAATCTATCTATCTATGAATTTGATCTTTAAACTTGCAGGCATCTAGCATAGTTTTGAGAAGATGCGGTTGACCGACTTCAGAATTCAATTGTCCTGAAAAGACAGAGTCGGCAAGCATAGGAGCAATCTCCTCTGTAGCATTGATGATACAATTGAGTGCACTGTGCTGACTGTGTGGCTTCACCAAGTACATCCAATATGAGTCCCAATTCAATCTTTTCATCCCTTGGATGGATTTTGCTCTTTCTTCTGCCTTTTGCCTCCATTCTGTTTGTAGTTGATTTGCCTGTGGGAGATATCCTGGAACAGTTTCAGGAATCAAGTTAGCTTTGTGTAAATTGTCATTTACACAATAAGTAAGAGTGTTTGCCACTGTAGCCGCCTCCTTTGCTGCCTTTTCTGCCCTTCTGATTTGTGCATCCCAGTTATTGAATAGTATTTCTTTATGGTTTTCATTAATGATGGGTGCACCAGCTTTTCTGCCTTCTTCTGTCTTTTGCCATGCCAGATAATCATTGATATTTTCATTAATCAAATCATAATCATTTTGTAAATCTACGACATGATTTGTGATTTTATTGCTCTCTTGGCACAAAGAATTCCATTGCAAGATTTTTTGGCAGAAAACTTCCTCTTGTTGCAGTAGTTGATTGTTCAAAGAGATGGTTTCTGAAATGAATTTTGGAAGCTTAGGATCATCTTTATGCTGATCTTGGATAATCTGTATTTGTTTGTCTTTATCATCCAAGCTTTTTTGATGTACTATTTGCATTTCTTGAAGTTGTTGTTGTAACTCTTCAAGTTTCAATTGTGCTTCCTTATTGGCCTGTACCTGTTGCAATTGCTGTTGCAGAGCTTTTACCTGTTCTTCTTTTTCATTCAACAAAAGTTGTATCTCAACTTCTTTATCAATTGTTGCAGAAGCATAAGCTCCTGTTATTTGAGATAACTTAGTGAGATTATGAGTAGGCTCTGTGGCAGGATCTTTCCACAAAACATCTACTTGTTCTGCTTCAGTAGCAATTGCACTTTCTATTTTTCTCTTTTTTCTCTGTCTCTTCACTATTGCTTTGTATTTTGGGCTGTAGAATACATCCAGAGGAGGAATGTCCTCTACATTAAGTACAATTTCAGAGGAGGGTGTGATTGGTATGTGCTCTGTCACTGCGACTGTGCTGCTTGTTCCTGTGTTCAAAACTTTGGTTGTCTGGACAGGGGTCTGTACATTCTGTCCTTCTACATTAATCAATTGGTTAAAGGTTTCCCATTCTTTTTCTAACTCAATGGTGACTGGTTGTTGCTGTACATTGGTTGGAGGAGGATTTGTCTGTTGAGAAGTCAAAATTTGTTGTTGAGTAAGTTCTTTAGATTGTGCAGAATCTTTAATGGATTCTTCCATTTTATCTTCCTTTTCTTTAGACTTATTGGAGTGTTCAGAATCTCTTTTAGATTTAGATTTATATTTACCTGTACTTGAACTGTCGTTAAGACTAACACTAGGAGTTTGTTCCCTTGCGGGCTCTAAGCGTAGATTATCCAAAGGAATAGGAATTAGTCATCTTTCTCTATAAAGCTTGAATTCCTGGAATTCCTCTGGAGATAGTTGTGCTTGAGCTGAATTCAAAACTTCTTTGAATGAATTTCTTGCTTGGAACATATCATCAAAAAGATCCTGTTCCCCGGAAAATTCCCTTACTTTGATTGCATTGGTAAAATTCTTAAAAATATCATTTGGGTCAAATAACCTTCTTGAGAATTTGAACAGCTGTAGGCATGTAACGTTGCCTATCTCTTGAAATGCATGACCAATATCAAACAGTGAAAATGTTCCACATTTTATGGGAAATTGTGGCCAAATGCCCTTTTTCTTTTCTTTTAAATCTTTTGTTATACCTCCCTGGCCACAGGTCTGATAAGCAATTTCCCGAGCTACAAGTCTATCTGGAACATATAGGGGTAACACATGGGGAGAAGCATAACTTCCAAAAACCCTAATATAGGTGAACAATTCTTCTCCAAACCATCTCACGACGGGGAGAATATCAACCTCTGTTTCTGAGGATAACCTTGGGGCATCCTTATTATACAATGTTCTGTACAATGGTAGCATTATTCCATGACAAATTTGGTAAAAATGGGGGACAAACTTAGACTCCCATAGTTCTTTATGGTACACATGAATGGGCAAAGGATCGTGGATATTCCATTTCCAGCCCATCACAGGGAATTTAGAGACATAGCAGATGGCGTCCATGACATAAGCAGATAAATAAAAAGGCGGATAAACCCGCTGAGAAACATTTCGTTTAGACCGGTAGTGAAAAATAGCAGTAGTAAAATTATCAGATAGGATTTTGGCCCAGTCTACAATTGTAGAATTAACAGCCGCATTCAACAAAGGAAGCCATTCGGGTAAGATCATATTTATGTCAGGCTTTCCAAAAAGCCTGCATAACATGGCAGCAGTGAAACAATAAGGAGAGGTAAGTGAACCCGTGCTGTACATACCTTGTTTGTTTTTCTTCAATGGTTCACTTCTTTTGGTCCACTCCTTTGTGCATTCTGCCAAATTTGCATGTTCTTTGGCAAAATATTCCATGAATTGTTTGTTAAAAATCGCCTGAGGTTCTAGCAACTTATACATTAATCTCAGATCTTCTATGGTGAATGACCCGATTAGCTCTTCAGATGGAGTTATGAATTGTTTGTCTGAAATATCTGTGCTATCCAGCACCCATCTCACCATGTCTGTATATGGGAGAATCCTTGGCCTTACTGCTATTCTATGCAGAAATGAGCAAGCCAAGTCTCTAAGGGTCGCTTCAGACGTATTCTTTGAACCTGATGTAGCTACAAATTTTATCACCACAGGGTTTTCTTCTTCTAACAGATTATACATTCCTTCCCAAGTGGATATACCGGCATCCTTGTTACAGGCAGTGTCTGCATATAGTGAAGCCATTTCTTTGTTTTCAGAATTTGAGCTCTTCTTCTTCTTACCCATAGTGTTTAGTTGAAGCTTTGTATAGACGTTTGCTCCTTCGTGCCTGCATTTTACGAGTAAATGAGAGTAATGATATAAGAAAGGTGATGAGACTGTTTTGAATGTGAAAGCAGATGAAATATAATATTTTAATTGTGAAACGACTTTCAATCTGAACACAATCTCATTTACCATTAATAATCAATCCAATCATTTAATATAATCATTAAAGCGCATAACGGATTTGACATATGGGAAGATTTCCTTGGGATAGCGCGCCTATATGAATCTGCGACATTGCGATCTACGATTTGCTGCGCAATATCGCAATATCGCGAAATGAAGTCATCGCAGTCATAAAAATAGCGCAAAAGCGGAAATTGCGCAATAGTGCAAAAGCGCATATCACAAAATCCCAAAATCGCATTATCGCGAATTCGCAAAATCGCATTATCGCAAAAGCGCATATCGCAAAATCGCAAAAGTGCATAATTGAAAAGAGCGCAAAATATATTCATTAATCATTTCTGTTTTCTGCGCTATGCGATCTGCGACCAATGCGTTTTATAAAAGATATATACCATTTTGTTATGGATGCGCTATCTTGTTTAAAGAGCAATTTTATTATAATCTATCATAAACTTAAGTGTTTCTTGATATTCTTTCTAAGGGATTAGGTTTATGATAGAAAGTTTTATTTGAAAAGGCAAACAAATCCTAATTGATTTTTTTTTGGATTTTAAACTAAGGGTCCTCATTTATTTAGTATTATTACTAATATTAAATAAAAAGAGGGGTTGTTGCTGGTCACAACAATTGGCGATTCACTGAAAGAAACAGTCATCTCTGAAAAAATAAAATGAACATTCTATCTTTAGTAAGTAAAGGTTTTTAAAGATAATGAAAATTATCTTAGGATAATTCAAATAAAATGTAACTATGAAAAAAAAAAAATTTGATTTCATAATTTCTTTCTAAATACTTAAGAAATAAAAACATTTTGGGTTATCTCAAGCTTTGATTGGTGTTAATAATGAAGTAAGTGGATCTCTCCAAGTTTTGGTTTTATAATATACTCTATAGCCATAGGTATTGCCTCTGCTGCCAGCAAACGTTCATAGTCTCGACAGGGTTACCTTTAAACCATTAGCCATTCATTATCCTATCCAACTAAAATTATGACTTTTTAAAAGATAAATTCATAAGACCTATTATCTCATGTTTTTGTCTTTTATTTATTTTTATTTTAAGAGCCATTGTTCTGGTTTGGCAGCCAGTTAATAACAATACCATTCACTAGTTATAATTAAACTGAACAAGCTGGCTCGTGATGAGACCCCTTATCTTATATTTATAAGCCATTACCCTATTTTGGTATACAGTATTGGTAATGTCAGTTTTATTACTCCTTATGAACATGGTAAGTCGGCTTGTAATGAGACCTCTTATCTCTTAAAATTTTCGTATAATTTCTTAGAATTACATTCTAAAAAATCACAACTTAAATGGATGGGGTGAAATAGTTTTATCCTTAAGAATCAATGGATGACAATTTTCAGAGTTTTTTGAGTTCCAAAAATTTTTCCTCAAGTTTTCAAAAGATCATGTAAATGATTGAAATAATCTTTTCAAAGTTTAACATCTTATTTTAAACTATTCAAAAACTGTGATCATTACTTTAAAAATTCTTATTTACACAAAATAAATATTTATAATATTTTTCCGAAGAAATTTTCTTAAATAGTAAATAGTCAATCAGAGACTTATTAACAACCTTTATTTGCAAAAACAAAAAACAATCAAAATTCTGCAGAAAGGAATATGTACAGTTAAGAAAGGGTTACCTCCTTATGAAAAGAATTTCTTCAAGATAAGCCCATTTACAGGAAGAGATTCTCTCTTACTCGTTAGATCTTGGAGTATGAATGTATTTGAGCCTATCTTCTCAACGATCTGAAATGGTCCAAGCCACATTTTCTGAAATTTGGTATGTTTACCTTTTTCTTCATGTGCTTTATCCCATTTCAAAACGAGATCACCAATTGACAAAATTTTTGAGCCGGTAGAACTTGCATCAAAAGAAGATTTTACAAGCTATTGATGTTTTTCATGAGTAATTTTTGCTTTATCCCTATCTTCTTCTAATTTAAGAATTTGATCATATCTCAATTGAATGGATGAAGAAGGATTTTCTTCAATAAACTGCACTAGGGCTAATGATGGAAGAGTTAAGTTTGATGGTATCATGCCTTTCTTCCATTTGATTTTGATCAACGGTCCTTTTAATGATTTTGATAAGGTTTTTATTAGTGGATTCAGCCAAACCATTACCTTGTGGATAATAATTTGCTGAATATTTTAATTTAAAACCTCTTTTGACTGCAAATTCAATTAAACTATTTCCAGAGAAGTAAGATTCATTATCAAAAACAAGAGCTTGAGGTACACCAAACCTCGTTATGATGAATTGATCTATGAAATAAATAATTGCATCAGAATTGGCTACCTTCAACGGGATTGCCTCTACCCATTTCGTAAAGTAATCAGTTGCAGTAAGGATGTACTCGTGCTGCTTGGAAGAATGAGGTACTATTTCACCAATAATGTCAAGCCCCCATTGTTCAAATGGTTGCTCAATAGTTACTGGTTGCAAAGGAAAAGCTGGTTTCCTTTGTCTTCCACTTGCAGTTTGACAAATTTGGCACTTCCTTACGTAATCATGCGTATCTTTAAAAAGGGTAGGCCAGTAATAACCAGCACGAATTATTTTGTGAGTCGTGGTATCACCTCCAAAATGACCTCCTGTTGGTCCATCATGTAATTCCTGCAAAACCTTTTCAGCTTCAGTCTTTTCAAGACATCTTAATAAAATTGAATCATAATTTTTTCTAAATAACACATTATCAATGATCTCATATTTAATAGCCTTTAACCTTAAAGCACGTTTACTCTTATAGCTGAGATTAGAAGGAGCCTACCCATTTTTCAAGTAATAGATAAGATCAGCATACTGAGATCCGGAATTTGTAACATTTATCTGACTTACTTGAATATCTTGATTTGAATCTTGATTTTCTGGTATGTTATGAGCTCCTGCCAATAATCTGCAAAAACCTTGTCCTCTAACAATCTTAGCCGGTTTAATATCAATATCATATTCTTGCAAGGTTGTTACCCAGTTAGCTCTCTTTTCTCCTACTTCTTTTTGAATTAATAATTGCCTCACTGCAGAGAATGGGACAATGATTTTTGTATGTGTCTTCAAGAGAAAAGGTCTGAAATGTTTGATTGATTTAAACACAGCAAAGACTTGTTTTTCAACATCGGAATAATTAAGCTCAGCTCCTTGCAGATTTGAGCTAAATAAAGAAATTGGTGCTTCGATTTCTTGATCATTGAGTTGTGTTAAAATGGCTGCATAGGATGTTTCAGTGGCCAGAGTATACAAAGTAAAATATTTAGAAAAATCCGGGGTATTCAATGCTGGTGCATTAATGATCACTCGTTTGATTGAATCAAAAGCTTCTTTTTCTTTATGTGCCCATTTGAATATTGAATTCTTCTTGATCATATTTTGCATAGGTAAAACAATTAAAGAAAAATCAAGAATAAATCTTTTAACAAAATTGATCTGTCCAAGAAATTATTGCATGGATTTTTTGTTATGTGGTAAAGAAATATCAGAAATTTCTTTCACTCTATCTGGATCAATATATATACCATATTTTGACACAACAAATCCTAAGAGTTTTCCTTCATCTAAAGCAAAGAAAGATTTCTTTTGATTTAAGGAGATACCAAACCTTCTACATCTTTCAAATATTTGTTTTAAATCATGTAGATGATTGGCTCTCTTTTTTGAAAATATTGTTATGTCATCAAGATAAACAACAACTGATTTATTGATCAGACCTTTAAATGCTATGTCCATGGCTCTTTGAAAAGTTGCTCCTGCATTTATTAGACCAAAAGGCATTTTCTGATAAACATAAGTTCCCCATTTTGTTCTGAAAGTTGTTTTCAATCTGTCATCTGGATGAACTAAAACTTGATTATAGCCCGAAAATCCATCGAGAAAAGACATAAGTTCAGAACTAGCTACCTTTTGAAGTATCTGTTCCATGGTTGGTAAGGGGAAATTGTCTTTTAAACATGCCTTGTTTAAATTTCTGAAATCAATACAGATTCTTATATCACCATTCTTCTTCCTTGCAAGTACCATATTGAAAACCCAATTAGAGTGTCAATTCACTTTCAAGTACTCGATTTAATTTGACTTTCGAGATTTGGATGGATCTTTCTCAACTTTTGTTGAACAAAGCTTAATATCGTAAAGCATTGGAATCGTGTGTTGAATAATCGAAGTATCATACGTTTTTAGATCATCATAATTCCAAGAAAAAACATTATCACGTTAAAACCTATCAGGACTGCAATCTTCAGTAGGTAGGAGTTTAGATGCAACATTAGCTAACAAGTCAGCTGATGTATTCTGATTCCTAGGAATAGGAGAAATATTGAATGTTAAAAAATGAGTGGTGAGATCTTGTACTAGGGTTTGATAGTGTATAAGATGTCCTGAAAGGCAATGAATAGTATTCCTAACTTGTTTAATGACAATTTCGGAATCACCAAAGACTTTCAAGTATTTAACATCTAACCCTATGGCTTAATAAAGTCCTTGAACCAAGGCTTCATATTCTGCGGTATTGTTAGTACACTCAAATTATAATCTACATGACAACATGGTTTTCTCCCCATTTGGATCAATTAAGATGCATCCAGCTCCAGCTCCATCACTAGACTTTGATCCATCAAAATATAATGACCAAAATAAAGACTTATCTATTGGCTGATCTACAATTATATTAGAAATATTTACAATTCTGGAAGTATCAGATTGTGAAAAAATTTCTATCTGAGAAACAAAAGTATTTACAGAAAAAGGTGATTGAGGAGCTTTGAAATTTCCAAGAAATGATTCAGCAGAATAACCTCCAAGAATATTGTTGTTGAATGCTACAGGTTCATTAGGTTGTTCAAATTCAGTGACAGTGTGCGTCATATGTTTTTCTCGTTCAATTTTGATTTGATTTGGTTTCCCTTTGTAGGGAAGCCACATGTGTGAATAATTAGTTGAGATATAACCGTTAAGTTTCGTAGACCAGTCCCTGCTCAAGATTAATCCATAGAATTCAGGAATATCAGCAATCAGAATATCAATTCTTTGGAAAATCCTAGGATTTGAGGCTAATCTGATAGTAACTGAATTGATTTCTCCTACCACTTGGACTTTAGAGCGATCCAACTGAACGATATGAACTGCTGATTTCTGTGGTTCAATATTCAATTTGGCACAGACAGAAGTAGGCATTATATTGGAGGAAGCTCCAGAATTAATCAAACAATTGTGCATATTTTTATTGTACATCTCATAAGTCAAAAGAAAAGGAGGAGTTTGAGAATTTGACTTTTCCCCAATGAGCACAGTATCAGTAGCATCTACCTTATCTGGTGGCTTACCAGTTCCTCTTGCTGCTTTTGCAACTACACCGCTTGGTAAAGGAGCAATTTGTGTAGCATTTAATTCTTTCAATAGCAATTTTTGCTGGTGTTTCAGTTTGCTGAGTTCATGGAAGGAAATGTTGGCTTTGATCTTTTTCATGTCTTCGACAATATTGTATTCCATAGGATCTGACACTACTAAAGTTTTTGTTGTTGATGTGAGAGGATTAGAAGAGGATGGTTGATTTTGAGTAGGTAATGGAGAAGTTTTCTTCACAGTGGGTTTGTCTTTGGTACTTGAAATTGTAATTTTCTTTTTAGGAACTGTTTGCACTGGTTCTGCTGTAGATTTACTCCTAGTACTTACAGGCATAGCTTCTTCACTATCAGAATTAGGGAGAATAAAATCCCACATTCCATTCAATTCAGCTATTTATTCATTTTCGTCTTCTTGATCTGATACTATAGATGTATCTTCTTCTTCTTCCTCTTCTTCTAATTCTGCATTACAGATTACATTAGGAGGTTTAGATTCAACTTGGTTTCTTCTGAAATTTCAAAATGGTTTCTTGGTAGAAGTTTCAGCCACTTGTTTTTTAATTTCAACCATTTCATTTGACATGGTTTTAAGAACTTTCTCAGAACCTTCCATATTTCAAATAATGTAGGTTTATACCGTCTACAAAAATTTCTATATTTGAGGGTAAGGAAGTTATATACCATTCGATTCTGACTTGCTCACTAGGTTGTGAATCTGTATGAATTTTGTTCAAGAGTTTGTTGAATCTAGCATTGAATTATTTTATAGGTTCCTTGGGTTCTATTTTCAAATTTGAGAGATCATTGAGTAAAGTTGCAATTGATCGGTCATCTCCAAATTTGGTCAAAAAATGATCTGCAAAAATGTCCCAACTTGTTATGGATCCTGATGGTAATGAAAAATACCATGATCCTGCTACTCCCTGAAGAGTATATGGGAATAATCTAACTACAACATCTTCGTGTATGACTCCATTCAAATTAATAGCCAGCATAAAGTTATTGATATGTTCTTCAACTTGAATGTTAAGATCTGGGCTAAACTTTGGAAGCCATTTTCCAGGATTGTCTGGTAAATCATGTAAAGGTGCAGCCATGTTGACTGCCCCTGGAGTAGACCATGGTCTCTGTGCCATTATTGGGACGACTATTGGAGGAATAGTAGAAACTGGTGGTATTTGAATAGAAGTGGTTGGAATAGATGATGTTGAGATTGATGAGGATTGAGGAGAAGATGTTTGTGGAGATGATGATGAAACAACTGCACTTTGTTGAGTTGTGGTTTTGGAAATAGGTGATTGAATATGAGATGATGAACTTGTATCACTTTCTGTTTCCGATTGAATTCTTTTTGTTTTTCCCTTACTAGGTAAAGGAAATTCTTTCGGAGGAATACCAAGTTTTTCACTTTGCAACCTAGTAAGAGGTTTCGAAGGAATAAATTTTGAGCTTACACTACCTTCAGATATTTCAGACTCTTCAAGAGATAATGAGAATCCTTTCAATTTATGGATTAGATCTTGAACTTTAGGGGACTCAGGATGTTGTTTGTCTGAATGTTTTGAGATTTTGGTAGTGGGTGTCTGAATATTTTCTGCAATTTCTTCTCTAGGATTTTGAATTTCAGAAGAAATTGAAGAAGTTAATGAGGGTGTTTTGCTCTCAGAATGGCTTGTGGATAAATATTTACTTGCCATTCATAGCTCATGCCCTCCTTCTAGTGCCAAAAATGTTGAAGCCTAGAAAATCTCTGCTTCAAACATCGGGGAAAACCACCCGGTCGGGACCTTAAGACAACTCCTTTTCCGTTTGGTATGGTGGCTCCGACTGGATTTAAAGGACCAGTTTCCTTATAACTAAATGGATTGGTTTGGATGGGTGGAAATGGGACTAAATTAATTGAAATAAAACTATCTAATTTAAACTAAATACTGATAAAGAAATTCTAACACTAACCCGGGTAATTATATGTGAATACAACTTAAGATTATTCCAATTCAACAATAACCATGAAAATGTATTATTAATTAAATTGAAATGTGCAGAAACAAATAAAGATAACTCTGTTTAAGAAATTAAACAGAGTTATATTAGCATATTGCATTCATCATTGTATACCATTTACATGTAACCATGAAAAATAACGTTTCAATTATACTCAGAAATGATATATAAAAGGAAGCGTTGTGAAAACAAATATACATATAAATGATAGCAATTTTAAAACGAATATCATAAGACAAAAGAAATCAACAGTGAAAAGATAGAAATACCTTGTTCATCTTGAGGACTTTCAAATGCAATATGATACTCTATCCAGTAACTATGATGCAAAATCAAATTCCAAGGTACAGAAATGCAACACTTCAAATATAATTCCGCATGAAAATCACCAGATGTGATCCTTTTTAAAAAATATATAAGACAATGGAGTACAGAAATGCAATCTCCAAGTCCAAAAATATTAAGATCCAGGACCCCTCTCTAAATGCATGAGAGGGGTTTAAATACTACTTAACTAACTCTAAAAATAGTTTATTACAAAAATTAAGGATTCGCTTCAATGACCATCCTTTTCCTAGGCTCAAATATAGTGAAATTAAAACTAAATCTATCTATCTATGAATTTGATCTTTAAACTTGCAGGCATGTAGCATAGTTTTGAGAAGATGTGGTTGACCGACTTCAGAATTCAACTGTCCTGAAAAGACAGAGTCGGCAAGCGTAGGAGCAATCTTCTCTGAGCATTGATGATACAATTGAGCACATTGTGTTGACTGTGTGGCTTCACCAAGTACATCTAGTATGAGTCCCAATTCAATATTGTCAGCCCTTGGATGGATTTTTCTCTTTCTTCTGCCTTTTGCCTCCATTTTGTTTGCAGTTGATTTGCCTGTGGGAGATATCCTGGAACAGTTTCTGGGATCAAATCAACTTTTTATAAATTGTCATTTACACAATCAGTGAGAGTGTTTGCCGCTATAGCCGCCTCTTCTGCTGCCTTTTCTGCCATTCTGATTTGTGCATCCCAGTTATTGAACAGTATTTCTTTATGGTTTTCATTAATGATGGGTGCACCAGCTTTTCTGCCTTCTTCTGTCTTTTGCCATGCCAGATAATCATTGATCTTTTCATTAATCAAATCATAATCATTTCGTAAATCTACGACATGATTTGTGATTTTATCACTCTCTTGGCACAAAGAATTCCATTGAAAGATTTTTTGGCAGAAAACTTCCTCTTGTTGCAGTAGTTGATTGTTCAAAGAGATGGTTTCTGAAATGAATTCTGGAAGCTTAGGATCATCTTTATGCTGATCTTGGATAATCTTTATTTGTTTTTCTTTATCAGCCAGGATTTTTTGATGTCCTATTTGCATTTCTTGAAGTTGTTGTTGTAACTCTTCAAGTTTCAATTGTGCTTCCTTATTGGCCTGTACCTGTTGCAATTGCTGATGCAAAGCTTTTACCTGTTCTTCTTTTTCATTCAACAAAATTTGTATCTCAACTGCTTTATCAATTGTTGCAGAAGCATAAGCTCCTGTAATTTGAGATAACTTAGTGAGATTATGAGTAGGCTTTGTGGCAGGATCTTTCCACAAAACATCTACTTGTTCTGCTTCAGTAGCAATTGCACTTTCTATTTTTCTCTTTTTTCTCTGTCTCTTCACTACTGCTTTGTATTTTGGGCTGTAGAATACATCCAGAGGAGGAATGTCCTCTAAATTAAGTACAATTTCAGAGGAGGCTGTGATTGGTATGTGCTCTGTCACTGCGACTGTGCTGCTTGTTCCTGTGTTCAAAACTTTGGTTGTCTGGACAGGGGTCTGTACATTCTGTCCTTCTACATTAATCAATTGGTTAAAGGTTTCCCATTCTTTGTCTAACTCAATGGTGACTAGATGTTGCTGTACATTGGTTGGAGGAGGATTTTTCTGTTGAGAAGTCAAAATTTGTTGTTGAGTAAGTTCTTTAGATTGTGCAGAATCTTTAATGGATTCTTCCATTTTATCTTCCTTTTCTTTAGACTTATTGGAGTGTTCAGAATCTCTGTCAGATTTTGATTTAGATTTACCTGTACTTGAACTGCCGTTAAGACTAACACTAGGAGTTTGTTCCCTTGCGGGCTCTAAGCGTAGATTATCCAAAGGAATAGGAATTATTCTTCTTTCTCTGTAAAGCTTGAATTCCTGGAATTCCTCTAGAGATAGTTGTGCTTGAGCTGAATTCAAAACTTCTTTGAATGAATTTCTTGCTTGGAACATATCATCAAAAAGATCTTGTTCCCCGGAAAATTCCCTTACTTTCATTGCATTGGTAAAATTCTTAACAATATCATTTGGGTCGAATAACCTTCTCGAAAATTTGAACAGCTGTAGGCATGTAACGTTGCCTATCTCTTGAAATGCATGACCAATATCAAACAGTGAAAATGTTCCACATTTTACGGGAAATTGTGGCCAAATGCCATTTTTCTTCTCTTTTAAATCTTTTATTATACCTTTCTGGCCACAGGTCTGATAAGCAATTTCCCGAGCTACAAGTCTATCTGGAACATATAGGGGTAACACATGGGGAGAAGCATAACTTCCAAAAACCCTAATATAGGTGAACAATTCTTCTCCAAACCATCTCGCGACGGGGAGAATATCAACCTCTATTTCTGAGGATAACCTTGGGGCATCCTTATTATACAATGTTCTGTACAATGGCAGCATTATTCGATGACAAATTTGGTAAAAATGGGGGACAAAATTAGACTCCCATAGTTCTTTATGGTACACATGAATGGGCAAAGGATCGTGGATAGTCCATTTCTAGCCCATCACAGGGAATTTAGAGACATAGCAGATGGCGTCCATGACATAAGCAGATAAATAAAAAGGTGGATAAACCCGCTGGGAAACATTTCGTTTAGACCGGTAGTGAAAAATAGCAGTGGTGAGATTATCAGATAGGATTTTGGCCCAGTCTACAATTGTAGAATTAACAGCTGCATTCAACAAAGGAAGCCATTCGGGTAATATCATATTTATGTCAGGCTTTCCAAAAAGCCTGCATAACATGGCAGCAGTAAAACAATAAGGAGAGGTAAGTGAACCCGTGTTGTACATACCTTGTTTGTTTTTCTTCAATGGTTCACTTCTTTTGGTCCACTCCTTTGTGCATTCTGCCAAATTTGCATGTTCTTTGGCAAAATCTTCTATGAATTGTTTGTTGAAAGTCCCCTGAGGTTCTGGCAACTTATACATTAATCTCAGATCTTCTATGGTGAATGACCCGATTAGCTCTTCAGATGGAGTTATGAATTGTCTGTCTGAAATATCTATGCTATCCAGCACCCATCTCACCATGTCTATATATGGGAGAATCCTTGGCCTTGCTGCTATTCTATGCAGAAATGAGCAAGCCAAGTCTCTAAGGGTCACTTCAGACGTATTCTTTGAACCTGCTGTAGCTGCAACTTTTATCACCACAGGGTTTTCTTCTTCTAACAGATTATACATTCCTTCCCAAGTGGATATACCGGCATCCTTGTTACAGGCAGTGTCTGCATATAGCGAAGCCATTTCTTTGTTTTCAGAATTTGAGCTCTTCTCCTTCTTACCCATAGTGTTTAGTTGAAGCTTTGTATAGACGTTTGCTCCTTCGTGCCTGCATTTTACGAGTAAATGAGAGTAATGATATAAGAAAGGTGATGAGACTGTTTTGAATGTGAAAGCGGATGAAATATAATATTTTAATTGTGAAAAGACTTTAAGTCTAAACACAATCTCATTTACCATTAATAATCAATCCAATCATTTAATATAATCATTAAAGCGCATAACGGATTTGACATATGGGAAGATTGCCTTGGGATAGCGTGCCTATATGAATCTGCGACATTGCGATCTACGATTTGCTGCGCAATATCGCAATATTGCAATGTCGCAATATCGCAAAATGAAGTCATCGTAGTCATGAAAATAGCATAAAAGCGGAAATTGCGCAATAGCGCAAAAGCACATATCGCAAAATCGCAAAATCGCATTATCGCGAAATCGCAAAATCGCATTATCACAAAATCTCAAAAGCGCATATTGCAAAATTGCAAAAGCGCATAATTGAAAAGAGCGCAAAATATATTCATTAATCATTTCTATTTTCTGCGTTATGCGATCTGCGACCAATGCGTTTTATAAAAGATATATACCATTTTTTTATGGATGCGATATCTTGTTTAAAGAACAATTTTATTATAATCTATCATAAACTTAAGTGTTTCTTGATATTCTTTCTAAGGGATTAGGTTTATGATAGAAAGTTTTATTTGAAAAGGCAAACAAATCCTAATTGATTTTTTTTTTGGATTTTAAACTAAGGGTCAAGCACTCCATTAATATGACCCTAAGCACATGCTAGTGATTGGACCGATCTATCGTCACTCTATTATGGAGAATGTTGAAATCAAGAGGTAGATTCAAGCGCTATTATATAAAGGGAAAATCAGACCAAGTTCATCACCCTGTGGGAGCCTGATCTTGTTAGTACAGAAGAAGGATAGAACCTGGAGAGTTTGTTTTGACTACTGGGTGCTAAACAAGATCACCGCCCAGAATATGTATCCAATCCCATGATTCAATGAACTTCTCGACCAAGTAAAGGGGGCCAAATATTTTAGCAAGATCTACTTCAAGTCATACTATAACTAGGTACCAATTGAACCCTATGATGTGTGGAATACTACATTCAAATCCAAGGAGGGCCTTTAAGAATGGCTGGTCATGCATTTTAGGCTAACGAATGGCCCCACAACCTTCATGAGGCTGACGAAAAATTTCTTATGACCCTTCACCAACTCATTCATGGTGGTGTTTTTGGATGACATCCTGATCTTCAACTGGATTTTCGAAGAGCGTCTCCACCATATTCGACAGGTACCCCAAACCCTATGACAACACAAGTTGATTTTCAATTTGGAGAAATGCAATTTTTGTTTGAAATAGGTTCAATATGTGGGGCACATCATTGATGAGCAGGGTGCATGCGAACCCAGCCAAGATGCAAGTCATTCGGGGTTGGCCAGCTCCAACCAGTCTAACAATGTTCCACAACATTTTGGGTGTTGCCAACTTCTACCATAAGTTCATATTGGGATTCTCTCATATCACTTGGCCTTTGAGTCAAGTCACCAAGGGAGGAGAGAAAGAAAATTTATTTTGGTATGAATACCAACAGAAGGTTGTTGCCAAGTTTAAGCATCACCTCTGCTTTTCATCAATGCTTGCATTACTAGACCTGCAACAACCATTTGAGAGTGAGACAGATGCCTCCAACTATGCGATTGGTGAAATTATTAATCAACAGGGGAATCTAGTGGAATATCAGAGTGAGACACTTTTATACACAGTTTGAAAGTATCCCACCTATGAAAAAGAGATGTATTACATTATGTAGACCAACCGATAATGGAAGAATTACATTAGGGGGAAGGAAACAAACATCCACATAGTTAACCAACCCCTGTAGTTCATATAGATGATCACCATAAGAAATGGTCCACATACGTACAAAAATTCCATTTGAATATTAAGTACAAGAAGGGAAGCACCAACAATGTTGTAGACTGCCTCAACTTACCACCAGTCATGGCACCGACCAATGTGCTTGACTCTTGCGGGCAGAGGACTTTGGGGTGGCTGAATCTTTACAAGAGTGATCCACAATTTAGTAACACATACCATACGCCCTTATAAGGAAAGCAAGTTCCAAATTATCACCTCCAAGATGCACTATTATGCCACCTAGGACACCTCTATTTTCCTTCAAGAAAGCATGCCAATATAATTTTGGAGGTGCACTACCCTCGGGTTGCTGGACATTTTGGGGTAGAGAAAATATTGACGGTACTGCAAAAGTATTTTTATTGGTTGAATATTCTACAGGATTTTGGGAAGTACATTAGGTCCTGCACTGCTTGTGCCATTTCCAAATCAACCATCAAGAAGCAAGGCCTATATAATACTCTTCCTACTCCTAGTCAATCTTGGGAATCCATCTCAATGGATTACATTTTGGGCCTTCTTGCTACTAAGCATGACAATGAATATGTTCTCATTGTCATCGATGGATTTGATAATATGGCTATTCTAGAGGCCTACAATAATCAACATCAGGTACCACATAAGTTCCAGGTGGGCGAAAAAGTTTGGATAAATTTGCAGAAGGAGCACCTCACTGGGCCCCACTGCAAGATTCTTCCACTCCCATACAGTTTATACACCATCACCACGGAGGTAGGGGACAATTAATATGAGATCCACATTCCACTGTTCCTTGATCTGTACCCAATTTTTAATGTGGAATGCCTTCGATCATGCTTTCCACCATCACTAGACACATCCAACTTTGCAAAGTGACTCACACCAACAGAGTTAAACTCGGACTGCATGGAACATGCCACAACTGATTGGATCATGGACACATAGGTCAAGAAAAATTTCCATTAGAGGATCTAAATATATCGAGTTCTAAAAGTAGGCCAACTCCATCACGAGGGAAAGTGGTTCACCAAGGACCAAGTTCAACAAAAATTTCCTCACCTCATGGAGGCTCTTCACTTAATGGGTAACATTTCTTCCTAAGGAGGGAGGACTGATCTGAGTGTATATTGGTGGCCACCTACCTATTCCACCTACACCTCTAGTCGGTTTCATCAGTTTTCTTATTTATATCAGCATTTACTATGTTTAGAAGTTTTTCCGGTCTTGAACTTCCAAAGCAGTTTTGATCCCCTAAATAATGTTTTTTGAGGTTTACAATAGGCTCATAGCCATAGGCTAGTTCTAATGTAAAATAATATATTACTCATATAGATATTTCGAACGAGGTCTCGTACACACTGAACAAAGATAATATGATCTAGTTACCACCCCGAGAAGTTGGTTGCCCAACTAACCCCAATGGGTCCCATAAACGTTTGGTGTTCCATCTCCTGGGTTAGGGTTTTGGTTGTGTAGGGTTTTCTCTTATTTTTTAGTTATAATAATTCCCTTGAGCCTCATTGTAACTTAGTTCAGAGGCATGTAGCAACCACATATTTTCTCAGAGATAAGTTATGATCACCCAAGCTAGTATATTTCCAGTATTTCTGCAGGCATATTTTAATCTTTGATATTAATGAAATGAAGTTCTATTTTTGTCGCATTTATGTATTTATGGTTATATCTGTATTCTGTTGTGTTCTTGTTTAAATTTAGATCAAAATCCTTGTATAACTTAGCATTGCGACTTCCTAGCTATTATAAGATAAAGCTTGGATAAAGGTGTCATAGGTTGGGGGGAAAAATTGTAGAGAAGGTGATTTCCTCTTAGGTCATTTAGTCTATAGGGGAAAATACATCTAGTTATGAGGATGGTTAGGTGTGGGGTAAGGTTTTTAACCAATACAAAATTGTGATGAGTGACAAAGAGTATTATTCATAATTGTGGTTTCATATCCCCAACATAGGGATGGAATTTTGTAGAAATATGTAGTGTGATAATTGCTATGGCAAGGAGGAAAATCCATGTTAGTAGCCAATTTATGTAACTTATTATGATATAAATTATTTATAATCCTTCTTGTGCTATGTATTTCAATGTATAAATTGTTTTGTGTTAATAAATAAATTCTAATTTACCTTTCTATATTTTTATATGGATATTGCATGAAATTACATGTTATTAGGCATATGTAATTATGTGAAATGGTAGGGTTAATTATTATTATTCTATTTGAGTATATATAATCCTAAAATAATTTAAGAAATTCTGAAATTATAAAGTGGAAAGAGATAGAATTGTAATAGCATGGCTAGACTTGGGACTTCGGGACATTACAAGTGTGTCTCGGATCTTGGTTACAACTAGACCTTAGTGGGCGAGATTGAATAAGATGAAGTAGAAAATTTGTAAAGGAAAATATTGATGGGGTGTTTGTAAGGTATCTGACAAAAATATTCCATGAGGAATTTGGGAAGTTTCTCAAAATTTGAGCATATTAAGGATTATAGGTGAAAATTCTTAATTTAATATTCATCTTATTGTATTTGGGACTACAACTGGATACATTTAGGAATTTTAAAGAGGTTGTTGGAGGGGCTATTCAACTTCGTCAACCAGGCCATTCAATTCAACATACCAAAAATGTATTTGAGGTTGGTTAACTCCCAAGTTGAGTCGACTGATCGAGTCGATCCGATAAAGTTAGTGCAAATAGTTAAACTATAATATTTGTCTATTCATGACATATATGTGCATGTACAAATTTTAGATATTATTCTTCATTAATTATTGAGGGTATAAAATAAAAACGTTCATTTTTTTGGTTCTCCACTACTTTGTGTCTCTTTATTCTTCCATGTATTGCATATGATTATGTTGTTTACTTATTGTTCCTTCATACTTCTAACTAATGCATACTTTTCTCTAGATTACAACATTGGTTTCATTACTAGTATTGTTGGACCTAAGTAAACACATTATCAATGCATAAATGTTAACCATGGAAGAGATAGAAGAGTGGTGACATATGAAAATCAATAATTACTTGAAAACTTAGGAAAGAAAAAAAAATTGTCATTTATAAAAGCTAGAGCACTCTTCTTCATAGAAGTGCATGAAGATATTATTGAAGAAACTCATGTTGAAATAAAGAAATTTCTCTACTGCATCACTAATGCGATAGAAAAAACCTAATGACTAGATGAATCTAAAATTAACAAACAATGGGAGAGAAAACTTGCATGATTGGGTTGACAAGATACTAGATGATTTTTGTGAGGAGCAAGCAATAGAAGAGAAAAATTCTATCAAAATAATTAAGGCATAATTTTTTGAGGATTTCCATGACAATTTCTTTTGCAGTATACTTGCTTTATTAGATAAGTTTCACCTCGACAAAGGGGCTAGACATATAGTCGAATACCGACCACCCTTGCAAGCACCAGTAAATTTTGACGTAAATAAGAGGCATGCTTACTAGGAGAAGTTTCTCGATGCTTGGTGATGAAGCAAGTGAAAATGTTCATCAGATCCACCCTCATAGATTGCTAGTAAGTTGTTTTGACAATGGGGGGGTAAATATTCATGAAAAATAAACGAATTAAATTAGAAAACAAATTGGAGAAGTAGAAGTTAAATTGGAAATTCATAATTAGAGGAAATCATTCGATTACATAGACACATGAATACACACTCGAGGACAAAACCCAATGAAGGACCGAATCATGTTCACACTAGTATACACAATCAAATCATATCGAAAATATAGAAAGGGAAAAAATACAAAAGACGTGAGAAGAAATAAGGGACTATAACCTTACCCAAAGATTTCAGAATCAAAGTCTGAGAGCATGAGAGAAATGATGCATGTGACTCCTCTGAAGGTAGCAAAAAGCACCAGTATTTAAGTGGTGTAACACCTCGCACTTTTGAAAGAAGTGAAATTCTATATTTAAGACTTGGGAGGCATGTAGTTGATACGGAAATTGATAACTTCAGGACGACAATGTCATGTTCCCCATTTAAAACAATATCAAGTCCTATTTTAGGATAATGTCTCCGTCAAATAATTCATATTAGTTCAAATCCATCCATAGTTTAGTATACAAGAGATGATCATATAAATTTGAGACCACATAGATATAATCCACATTTGTATTGTTGGGGCTGATAAAACAAATAGATTTATTGAACATATCTAATAGGTCCACCAGGAGGTCCACGACATCTTGGAGAAATCCAATGCCAAGTACAAGAAGCACCACAATCAACATCGGGTGCCACACAAGTTCCAAGTGGGCGACATAGTTTGGCTACATTTATGAAAATATCTAGCTATAACAAGTTGTCAAAGTAGGACAACTCCTTCACCAGGCAAAGTGGTTCACCAGGGACCATGTTCAGTAGAAATTTCCCCACCTCATGGAGGCTCTGCACGCAATGGGGACCATTTCTTTCAAAGGGGGAAGGAATTATCTAGGTGGATATTGGTGGCCACCCACCTATTCCACCTAGTGAGTTTCATCAGTTGTCTTATTTACTATTTTTAACAGTTTTCCAGGTCCTAAACTTTCAAAGCCATTTTGAGGCCATTAAATGCATAGTCCTTAGAGATATATTTCAAACGAGGTCTCATACGTGCCAAATGGATATGACCAAATTACGACCCCGAGAAGTTAGCTGCCCAACTAACCCCAACGAGACCCATAAACTCTTGGTCTTACATCTGCTCAGATTAGGATTTTGGTTGTTTAGGGTTTTCTCTTATTGTTCAATAATAAAAAGGCCCCTGAGCCTCATTGTAACACAGTTCAGAGGCATGCAACCACCACATCTCTTCTTAGAGATAAGCTACCATCGACCTAGCAAGTTTATTTCCATTCTGTCTTTAAGCATATTTCAGTCATTTGACATTAATGAAATAAAGTTTTATTTCTACTACATCTTTGTGTTTAGGTTTATTTCTGTATTTTCTTTCGCTCATGCATAAATCCAGATTCAGGTTACAACTCTATGGGAATGAGGGTTTGAAACACATTTCAATGTTAATGTTTTGCAATAATGTTCATAAAACTTCATGCAAGTTCCACGATCTCCACAGATCATATTTGAGAGTGAAAATTATCTCATTTGAAAGTGTTTTTTATTATCTCAAATGGGTTTTTTATAGAATTTGATTTCGTTTCCTTATTTGAGAGATATGCGCAATTGAAATTACATGTGTCTGGAACATTGTGCCACTGTGCGTCCTATGAGTTTGTAGAATCATTTTCTCTCTTCGTGGGTCATCAAATTTCAAATGCCTTATATTAATGGAAAGATCTATTCAATACCTCAAATGAATATTTGATGAAATTTTATTTCATCACCTATAGCAGAAGTTATCAGCAACATTGCAGTAAGAGGTCAATTTCATCCAAGATCCGGATCAACTTGGTTCCAATACCCTAGCTTGATTGAACCAATCCTCCATAATTTCAAGATATCCCTATTGAATTGCATGTTCTCCTTGGTTGGGATAGGTCAACTAGTTTTCATCCCTCATAACCATACTTAAGAGTTACCTGATATGACTCAATCAAGTATTCTTAGTTCTCAACCTAGATTTCCAAAATCTCTTGAATTAGAGATGACTATTTGAGAGTTCAAATTTTACAATAGAAAAGTAAAAATCAATGGCATCAATTTTTCATTTGACTTTCAATCAATTTGATGACCATTTTTTATATTTTAGACTAGTATATAAGTATAGAAAAAGATATACTTTATATTAATTGTTCAAGTCATATTCATTTTTTTAGAGTGATTTCTACCTAGAGTACTCCTACTCAATATATTAATAGATCAAACTCTATTACATACATAAGTATTTTCATAATTTTGTCAATAACCTTTTTTTCAATACCTTATATTTATAGTGTTGCTATCATCAATTGAAGTCAATACTTGGATGGTGTATATGCAAAAAAATAAAATAAACATAACTTCAACTTGATAATAAATGTTTATTTGCTACCTTATCTTTATAGTGTTGCTATCATCAATTGAAGTCAATACTTGGATGGTGTATATGCAGAAAATAAAAATAACTTCAACTTGATAATAAATGTTCATTTGCTAAAATCTGGTGTATATATTGTAAAAAGACTATCATATAACATACTTCATAATAAAGTTCAACTTCATTATAATAATTGTATAACTTTCACATATTTCCCTTTCATTTGAGCTTAATTCCATCGAAATGATCTCTTCGTACATGGCATTCACGCCTCACGCAACTCTCCTTTCTTTACCCTAAGTAATATAACACCTATATAATCTAGCGATTAATTCACTTTAGCAATCTTTGATAGTTCCATTTAGAAAAGTGTAAAGCATATGGGATAATAATGAAGCTTTTGTGTTATCAATTTCCATTGAGAGTCATTTCAGCGGTCATCCACACATGTCCCGTTGGTTTAACTATAAAAACAAGACCAGTGTATAGGTGTAACCTTTCACTCGGTACTTAAATGAGATGAGACCATAAACATTCCTTTGCCTCCAAATCTTACTTTCACTTCAAGGTAGATTTTATTTTTATTTTATAATTAACACCCTGCTTCTTTCTGGCATAAACCAGCATGATTACACTTATTCACACTAAATTATCTATTACAAATGTAAAACCCAATCGTCAATACCTTAATATTTTTTTTCCCAAATACAGAATACCTTAAAATATATTTCCTTTCCTTACAATTTTAAATTAGAAAGAGACTAATTTAATTTAAATAAATATTAATACACATGGTCATCCAGATAAACAATCAACCGCACTCAATTAATTTTGCCCATTCTAAATGGTACAAAACCTCTAAATTTTGAGAACCAGTCAATCACGAATAGAACAGAAGAGAGCAGTGGATCGCCCCAACGAGGGTTTCACTCGATTTGAACTTCACTAATTACAATGGTTTTTTCACGCATTAAGAACTCCACAGATTACAATTATTTTTTAAAACACCATTCTAGAATGTATGTTTGACCCAGTGCGGCCCTACTGTGTTATTTTTTAAACGATTCAGAAGACTTTGCATTTCACTATTTAAAGGTTCTAGAAGATCCTATGTATGGCCCAGTGCAACCTAAATATCTAAATACCGATTTATTTCACGGAATATAATCTTTTATACAATCTGATTGTGATGTCTGCAAGTAACGGGCTTCATACAATATTCTGAACAATGTCATTTGATTCTGCTATAGGAAAGGGGTGACCATTTACCCGGATAGTGAGAGGCTTCTGTTTGCAGGCTGTAATAATTATATATAAATACATTGTTTGGCCACAAGATATTGAAGCGTGAAGTCCTATGTTCTTCCTGCTCCTGAAGAATATGGCGACGGAGGTAATAGAGATGTCAGTGCTCGAGGAACTTGACGAAGAAAAGAGGCCGAAATTGATAGCAGATTTGGCTAAACCGCATGCTCTTGAGGAAAGCAACACTGACAGCACGGTTGTTCGTCCAAATTTAGTTCCGCATTCACCGGAGATTTCGGTCATACTGTCAACACGGTAATAATCATTTCCTTTACACAGCAAAACTTGGCGCAATACCCATCTCGCAGATTGATTAATGTCTCCGTGTTGGTTAATTGTGCAGTATGCTTTACGTCTGCTGTATTTATCAATTGGTGTCTTTTTCGCTGCGTTTTTAGGTTGGTATATCATCTTCCTCCTCTTTTCACACTTTGCAATGTTTATGATAAGAGTTTTTGATGATTTTACCTATGACTAATGCTTTGCTTCCCTTTCTCTCATCAGAGGCGTTCTGTTGGGCGAGAACCGGCGAAAGGCAGGCGTCTCGGATGCGTTTGAAATATTTAAAAGCCACACCCAAGGACGAGGGATTCTTCGACACCCAAGGCACCACCACATCGGAAGTGTTTACTAGCGTGATTAATGATACTCTCCTTATACAGGACGTTTTCAGCGAAAAGGTATAATCTTATAAATTACTCTATTCTCTCATCTAATTTATCAATACTCGGAATCTTCGTTGAGTTTTCTAATTGTGATGTTAATTTTGTCTATCCTCAGATACCCAGCTTCGTCATGAATATGTCTCTGTTCGTAGGCAGTTATTTTGTGGCATTCTACTTGACATGGAGACTCGCAGTAGTGTCATTTCCATTCGTAATCTTTCTGATAATTCCCGGGGTAATGTATGGACGGATTCTTGTGGGAACTGCTCGCAAGTTGAATGAAGCCTATAATATAGCTGACAATATTGCAGAGCAAAAACTTTCATCCATTAGGACAGTCTTTGCTTTCGTTGGAGAGGAGAGGACAATGACCAAGTTTTCCGATGCGCTTAACATAGGAAAGATTTTTGTCACTTCAGCTTGCATACTTATGGGTGGCTTGTAAGCTTTATCCCTATCCATTTCTGATCTCCTCCTCAGTTATTTCTATAATTGGTACAATAGGACGGCAAATTTAACCCATTTTCTTAACTTCACTCACAATTTCTGGAACAACTGATGTGTTTGCAGAGGTCTCGGGACTGCGCTTCCAAATATAAGATACTTCTCAGAGGCACGTGCTGCTGGTAAACGCATATTTGAGATGATCGACAGAGAACCGATCATTGATTGGGAAAATCCAAACGGAGAAATACTGCAGGATGTCAGCGGCGAAATTGAATTTAGAAATGTGGAGTTTGCATATCCATCTCGACCAGAGTCCAAGATATTTCACAATTTCTGTCTAACCATTCCATCAAGCAAGACCGTTGCATTGGTAGGAGGAAGCGGGTCAGGCAAGTCTACGGTTGTGGCGTTGATAGAGAGGTTCTATGATCCGCTCGCTGGAGAGATTTTGCTGGATGGAGTGAACACTAAAACGCTACAATTGAAATGGTTCCGTTCCCAGATTGGACTAGTAGTCCGCAGGGTGAGCGCGGAGTCCAGATGTCGGGAGGGCAAAAACCAACGTATAGCTATTGGAAGAGTTATGCTAAAGGATCCTCGTCTACTTCTTCTAGACGAGGCCACAAGTGCTCTAGATGCAGAGTCGGAGAATATTGTTCAGGATGCTCTAGAGCAAGCTTCAGTAGGACGCACAACAATTATAGTCGCCCGTCGCCTCTCCACAATCCGCAACGCGGACATGATTGCGGTGGTTCAAAATGGTCATGTGATCGAGACAGGTACGCATGAAGATCTGATGTATGAACCCAACGGAGCATATGCTACTTTGGTGCACCTGCAACAGGCCGCGGCAGAGAACCCAGATGAGCGATTCGAAGGCTCCACTGTGCTAGAGCAGTCTTTGAGAGCAAGGAGCTCTAGCATCTATAGTAGATCCAGTTCGAACAAGTCCGCATCAATCCAGCCACAAGTGGTAGATGAACATAAGCTTCCGTCGGCCCCTTCATTCCGTCGACTGTTTCTTTTAAATGCTCCGGAATGGAAGCATGCTCTATTAGGCTGTGCAGGAGCCTTAGCTTTTGGAGCAGTTCAACCTGTCTATTCCTTTTTCCTTGGGGAGGTTATATCTTTATTTTTTATCCAAGACCATAACCAAATCAAATCCAAAATCAAAATATACACCTCCGTTTTTGTGGCCTTGAGAGTAATAGCACTCTTAGCGAACGTGTTGCAGCATTACAATTTTGGAGCCATGTGTGAATATCTTACAAAAAGAATTCGGGAGCGGACGCTGTCCAAGATCCTTACATTCGAGGTTGGGTGGTTCGACAAGGACGAGAATTCTAGCGGAGCTATTTGCTCCAGACTGGCAACGGAAGCTAATGTGGCAAGTACCTGACTTAAATACTTCAATATTTCTAATAATGTTGGGATTTGTGTCATTGTTTTCTAATCATTAGAATGCTCTATTTGTATTTAGGTGAGATCCTTGGTTGGAGATCGTGTATTGTTACTTGTACAAACTTCGTCAATCGCAGTAGCCTTCACGATGAGTTTGATTTTAGCATGGCGTCTTGCACTTGTAATAATCGCAGTGCAACCCGTCATAGTATTATGTTTTTACACAAAAAAGGTTATGTTTAAGGCCATGTCTCAAAACTCTGTCAAAGCTCAAGATAAAGGCAGTGAACTAGCAGCAGAAGCTGTTGCTAAACATCGTACTATTAGTGCCTTCTTTTCACAGGACAAGATTCTCTGTTTCTTCGAAAAGATTTAAGAAGGACCTCAGAGAGATAGTATCAAACAATCTTTGTTTGCAGGATGTGCCCTTGGAGCATCACAATGCATCACTATAAGTAATGTGGTTGTGGACTTTTGGTACGGGGGACACCTTGTAGCGAAAGGAAAAATCACCTCGAAAGCTCTTTTCCAGGTTTTCTTCATTCTGATGAGCACTGGAAGAGCAATAGGAGAAGCAGGAAGTATGAGCAGCGACGTCGCTAAAGGGTCTGATGCAGTCGAATCCGTGTTTGGCATCATTGACAGAGAGAGCCAGATAAACCCGAACGACGAGAAGGGTGAGAAAACGGATAAGATAGAAGGAAGCATGGAGCTGAGAAACATGGACTTTGCTTACCTAGCTCGTCCGAATGTTATGATCTTCAGGAACTTCTGCTTAAGGATAAAAGCTGGCAAAAGCATGGCTCTAGTGGGACAAAGTGGATCCGGAAAATCGACTATCATTGGATTAATAGAAAGGTTTTACGATCCCCTTAAAGGATCGGTGAAAATCGATGGCGGTGACATCAAGAGGTTGAATTTTAAGAGTCTGAGGAATCACATAGCTCTCGTAGGTTAAGAGCCCATGTTGTTTGGAGGAAGCATTCGGGACAACATTCTCTACGGAAAAGAGAATGCAAGCGAGGTGGAGATTATCGACGCTGCAAAGGCTGCAAATGCTCATGACTTCATCAGGTAAATATTGCAATTGTTCAATTGAGACAGAGTGTTTATGCAATAAATTACGACATATTGAATCAATTTTAATTGAAATAATTATTTATGGAATAGATTAGGATTTATTGAACCAGATCAGTGAAATTAACTTGGATTTGTGCAGCTCTTTGGAGGAGGGATGCGAAACAAACTGCGGAGACAAAGGAGTTCAATTATCATGAGGGCAAAAGCAGCGAATTGCGATAGCGAGGGTGATAATAAAGAATCCAAGCATATCACTGCTGGACGAGGCAACAAGCGCGTTAGACAGCCAGTGAGAGAAGATTGTTCAAGAGGCGCTGGACAGGATAATGGTGGGGAAAACGAGCATAGTGATAGCTCATCGACTGACAACCATTCAAAATGCAGATTCAATTGGTGTGATTCATATGGGAAAGTGATTGAGCAAGGGAGTCATTCGCATTTGTTGGGAAAAGGAAAAGGCAATCCATATTAATTTCTCGTCAACATGCAGCGACGCCATCACTAAATCCTAATTTTTCGTCACACAAAGAATTATTCTCCTCCATCCATGTCGTAAATCTTTCTTTGTGCCTTCCTCAAATTTGGATTGTCAAAATGTAAAAGTAATTGCTGCATGTTGGAAATTAATTCCAACTGCTGAAGTCATTCAGCAGTAATTGCAGAAGTGAAAGATCAGCGACACATTGAAGCCTAGGCAAAGGCGGTTGCTGTTGTCTTAATGAAATGGCAAAAGGATTGGAAAGCCGCACAGGACCAGTACAGAGCAGATGAGATTTGACCCCTTTGATATTTAATCCAAGGCGGTAGCCGATTTCTCAAAAGCAGAGTTGAATGTTCAAACTCAAAGTCTCGCCAGCAGACAAAACTTTGATTATAGGATTGGAACAGGCTTTAAAGCCTTACCAATATAATTGGCAGAGTAAAGGATGAGGTGGTAATTGCAAGAATATCTTGCAAGTGTCTTGTTGATGTGGCGAGTTTCGCAAGCGGAACAAACTCACATAATACCACAGCGTTTTGTTAAGGCGCGATGCAATCTCACAAATCACATGTTATATAACAATCGCCCTCCACTTTGAGCCGAGGCACGCGGGTGGTCCCACAGACCACGCGACGTTGTTTTAATTGAATCGCAAGTGAATCAATCAGGGGAGTTTTATGTTATGGCCCAATTGCACTTTGAAGCGGCGGACCCGATGGAGTTATGCGACGGATTTAATATGGTAATTGCGCCCGTTTTCCAATCGAAATCAGAACCTCTTTTGTACAAGGTCCAATTGTATTAACCAAAGGGCGGACCTGATGTCATGTTATATGACGGATTTAAAATGCCCATCACATCCGCTTTGCCAATCGCAATCAGAACTTTCAATTGGTCTTTTGTTTGTTTGATGTTCCAGACCCGATGTTCTATACACTGGAGTTAATTGATCCATCGCATCCGATCGTCAATCACAATCGAAAGTCTGACGATGGATGTTTTGTGTTATTTGAAGCCCGGAGCCGATGGGAGCTATACACTCGAGTTAAAACGGTCATCGCGTTCGGTTTGAAATCGACGATCGGAATTTTTAAAAAGGGTCGCGTGTTATATGTTAAGACCAGACCCGATGCATATATGTTTTATGTTTAATTTTATTATATGCGCGACGCATATATAATGTAAAGGCCCGAGAACCTGTAAAGTAATTGTTTTGTTCTGCATAGCAGTGCGTTGTTTTAAAAAAAAATAGACCGTTTTATTTTCAGAGAGACAAAGAGTTTTATTAAGACAGTGAAGTCTTATGTGTGCAGTGTGTTGAAGCAGCAGTCACTATTTTGAATCCCTCTGTTAGAGGAAGAATTTGTAAGAGTTTTTTATGAAATAGATGTTTTTTTTAGAGTTGAAACTCTGTCTCCAGTGAGTAAATTTTAAATTTCTCTGTGTTAAAGAGGAGAGTATTACTCTCTCCTTTGTTTGTTCTGGAATTTTCAATATTCCAACATTGTATCAGAGCTAGTCGAGGCTCTTTGAAGATCAAAGAAGCTGAAGGAAATGAGTTCTTTGTTGCAGCAACTTCTCCAGTAGTGTGAAGACTCAGTCAAAAAGAATCCAAAGGTATTTCTCTATACAGATTTAGTGTTACTGTTGCAGAACATTCAGTTATTTTAAATACATAGTCAAGTGTTTTTGAATCATAGTTAAGAGTGCAGAATGGCTGGCAGCACTGGTATGGGTATGGGAAATATCCATCTCGCAATATTTAATGGGAAGAATTATGACTACTGGTCAGTAACTATGAGAGCTTTATTTATCTCCCAAGACTTATGGGAATTTGTAGAGGCTGGCTTTGTAGAGCCAGCAAATGAAGAAGAATTTGAAAAATTTGTAGAAATTTTCTATTTTCCCACCCCGATTTCAATATCACTTATTTCTCCTTTTAGTTAAATGCCCTTTCCCATATCCTTACATTCAACAATTAGAAAAGTAATTTTTATTTGCTGAAACATAAATTTCTTTGCTGAAACAAAAATTACTTTGCTGAAACACAAATCCTGGAAAACTTTACAGAATGCTGAAACTGTAGAAATAAAACCAAACACAGCAAGTTGAAACAGTCATTCAACACATTTGAACACTAAGATTTTTGGTCAACATGACCCTGGAAAAACCCCCTACAACTCTTGGGGAAAACCAGTTCGAAAGCTCCTTTTTATTTCTAGAAAAAATGCTTTTTACAGTGAGAGAAATATTCAACAAAAATTAGCAAGTAAACTTTTACAACTTATCTCGTTTTCCGTGCTTAACCACTGCCTCGGAAAATGTGCAAACAACAAAACAGAACCAGCAAAAAATGCTATACGGATTTCCTTGAAAAACGTGCCCAAAAATTACAGCATTAATTTCTGTTGTACAGCCTCCCCATTTTGCGTGCAGAACAACATTAAATGTTGTTGTACGACCTCCTTGGAATGCATGCAGACTGTCCTAAATGCTGTGTATGGAAATCTACCTCGGTTTTTGTGCCAGTAATCAGCTACAGCCTGTACGGCCTGCCTAGAAATGCATATAGCAAAAACAACAACCTCTCCCTCGAAATCTGTGCCCATAAAATAGTACGGCCTCCTTGAAAATCATGCCCAAAGCTACTGTACGGATTCTGCCTTGGAAACCGTGTCAAATATTCCTTGAACTGAGTGCAAACTCTGCTGTACGGACTTGCTAAAATACTTCCTTGGAATGTGTGCCAAGCTGCTGCCTCATTCTCCTCACTGCCCATAAATCTCCCTTGCTCTCTTTCTCTCATTCTCCCAATCTGCTCATGATAGAGTTGATGACCTTTTCCTCCTTTCCCTCCTTTAACCCAACCCTAAGTGACTTTTGGGGAATCCCTAAATCCAATGGCTGAAATAGATTGAGATCTAGGGCTGAGATTAAATGCTCATTTAAATCTCACTTTCTATTTTTTAATTCACCCCACTTTAATAAATAACCACTTAGTCATTTATTTCCAAAGTCACTTTTCCTTTCTAATTTTACATTTACTTTATTAAAGTAACTTTAAAATTAGACTTTAGTAACTTTATCACTTAAAGTCACTTTTAAATTATATTTGACTTTATAACTTTATAAAGTCACTTTAGGAGAAAAATTAAAATCTTTTGGACACTTTTCCATAGGCCAAAGATCAAAGCCTTAGGGAACTACCTGTCCTCCGGTAACCAAATTTCAACACTCCCTCTTACCGAGGAAGGTGTTCCTCACCACACCCATCTTGTCTCTGAAGTAGACATGCTTGCGCTACGGTAAGGCTTTGGTAAGAATATCTGCAACCTGCTCATCAGTGGGAATATACTCAAGCTTCACAGCTCCTTTCTGAACATAGTCTCTGATGAAATGATATTTGATCCCGATATGCTTTGACATCTCATGAAATATTGGATTCTTCGTGAGTTTAATGCAACTCTAATTATCACAGTAAATCACTGAAGGTCTCAACGGCTGACCAAATAAGCCAAACAACATCTTGCTAAGCCAGATGACCTCACAACTAGCTAGACTAGCTGCCATATACTCTGCTTCCACTGAACTCAATGCTACTGACTGTTGCTTCCGACTGAACCATGACACAACTGCTGAACCCAACCCAAAACAACACCCTGAAGTGCTCTTCCTATCAGAAGCACAACCTACCCAATCAGAATCAGTGTAACCTGCCAATCTCACTCCATCCCCCTGCCTGTAGGAAGAGGACTTACAATCCATCGTCCCCCTCGCAAGTACCGTGTCGTGTTTTGGTAGCCACCCGTTGAACCTTCCTAGGCTCACACATAAATCGAATCATCGTGTTGGATCGCAAAACAACATATGGCCTAGTTTTCTCACCAACACATCAAGGAACCAATCGTCTGTCTATACAATGTGGGGATTTTTCCACCTCGAACTGCCACGAAGCTTCTTCCAGTTGGTGATCATCGGTGTCGACATGGGTCTACAATCCTCCATGTGGAATCGGCCAAGGATGTCCACAATATACTTCCCCTGTCCCAGGAAGAAATGCCCCTCCTCCTGCCACACCTCCAAACCCAAAAAGTAATGCATCAAGCCGATGTCCTTCATTTCAAACTCCGCCGCAAGATCTCTCTTGCAGTGCTCTATGAGTCTCTCTGCACCCGTAATGACTAAGTCATCCACATACAGCACCAGAATGAGAGGCTCCTCACCTATCACAATATAGTAAAGGTTCGGATCTGCCTCACTCTTTGTGAAACCCATCCCCTGCAAGTATGTATCTATCCTGGAGTACCAAGCTCTGGGAGCTTGCTTCAGGCCATAAAGGGCCTTCTTCAGTCTGCACACGTGGGACTCCTTCCCATGCACCTCAAAGCCCTATGGCTGCTCAATGTACACCTCCTCTTGTATGAAGCCATCGAGAAATGCAGTCTTCACATCCATCTAGTGGATCTTCCAACCCATCTCTGCTGCTATCGATATAATGGAGCAGATCGAAGTATATCGAGCCACGGGAGTGAAGGTATCCTCATAATCAACTCCCTCTACCTGGGAGAACCCTCTATCCACAAACCTCGCTTTGAATTTCTCAATGCTACCATCTGCAGCATGCTTTACCTTGTAAAGCCATCTGGAAGTAACCATGGATTTGCCCTCAGGCCTCGGCACCACCTCCCAAATATCATTCTTCATAATAGAAGAATACTCCTCCTGCATGTCCTCTCTCCAAACCTGCTGGCTAGCTGCCTCCTCATAGCTAGAAGGCTCAGAGTCAAGGATGCTAGTAGCCATTTCCATATAGCTACAAAACCTCTCAGGTGGTCTGCTCTCTCTAACCGGCCTCTTAGGCCTAGCAATAGATGTGGCCTCTCTCAAGGTGTCCTGAAGCCACTTTAGCTTCCTCTTCCCTGAGCACACTTCTCCCACTGGAGAATGAAACTCCTCCTCATCATCATCATCAGGAGCCTGAACTCCTAACTGTCTGTCTGTTGTCCTCCTTCCTGCACCTGAGCCTATAGAAGCTGAGGTACCGTGTGAACTATCCATCAGTTGACTCCCTAGTGAACTGCTCTATGGATTGCTCTGCATGCTGCCCAAAGCACCACCCCTCTCACTCTGTGAGCCACTGCTCACTAACGGACCTGACAGCATCATAGATGTATCTCTGGATCCTCCTGATGCCTGCCCACTAGATCCCTGTGATTGACTCAGCTGCTGCTAAGGGTCTGGCTGATCCAGATACTCTAACTCCCATGACCTCCTAAAGGCCCTGTCCTTCTCGAACTTCACATCCCGCCTAACAAAAACTCTCCTCTGTGCGGGAATATAAATCTGAAAGGCCTTTGAGGTCTCACTGTAGCCCACAAAGATACCCTTCTCTGTGGTGGGCTTTAGTTTGGTCCTCTTCTCCTTGGGTATGTAGGAGTATGTGATGCACCCAAAGATACGAAGATGACCAATATCAGGCTTCTTCCCAGAAAAAGCCTCCTCCGGATTCATGTGCCCCAAGGCACGATGCGGATTCATGTTCTACAAATAAACAGCTATGTTGCAGGCCTCTGCCCACAAAAACAATGGCAACCCATGATCATGCAACATGGCTTTGGTAGCCCCTCTGATGGATCTGTTCTTCCTCTCTGCAACCCCGTTCTGCTGGGGGTTGTAAGGAACAGTGAACTCCCTCCTAATGCCTGCCTCTGCACAATATTCAACAAACTCTCCAAGGGTGTACTCTCATCCATTGTCCGACCTCAGGGACTTGATCTTCTAACCTATTTGTGTCTCCACAAGAGCTCTAAACTCCTGAAACCGCTTGAAGACCTCACTCTTGGTCTTCAAAAAATAAATCCAGGTCCTCGTGGAGTGATCATCAATGAATAAAACATAGTACTCATATCCACTCAAGAAAACATGAGACATCCGACCGCTCACATCGGAATGAATCAAATCAAGTATCCCAGTCGCTCTACTGTCACTGCTGGGAAAAGGGGATTTGGGAAACTTTCCCATCTTACATCCTCTGCAAGTATCAAAGTGATCAGTACTGAAATTTGGCACAACTGTAATGATCTCCCGCAAGGTCCTCAAGGCTCCATGATACATATGCCCCATCCTGCGGTGCCAAATCTTACACAGCTTAGAACTTCTAGCTCTGCTGTCGGTACTACTGCTCAATGCCAAAAGGGGCTGAAATGAAAACTTGTACACCTTTGCATGGCATACACCTATCACTCTAGCTAAATCAGCTGGAGCGCCCCTGGAATATATCAGCACCTGTCCACCCCTGAACAGTATCTCATATCCTCTGTCCTCCAAAGCTGAGACGGATATGATTTTCTTCCTCATCCCTGGCACATAAAGAACATATAACACCTGCAAGGGAGGTTTAGACTCCCTCTAAAATTTCAGTGTTCCCACACCGACTGCTCTAACAACTCTGTCATCACCGAGTACTACCTCTATATCAGTGCCACTCTCTGAAAGCTTTGAGAAGTACTCACGGACTCTTGTCATATGACCTGAAGCCCCACTGTCCACATACCAGATACCCGAAGATGCTCTGCTAGTTGAGGGAAATGCATGCTCCCTCTGAACCTCTATGGCAGGTAATCCTGCACTAGAGGAATCACACGCAATGAACCCAAACTCCCTGTCAAAGCGATCTGCAAAGTCCTCAACCTCTACTGATGCTTCCATGCTCTGGTTCTTCCCCTTCTTCTTCTTCTTCTCCGGACACACAACTGCATAGTGTCCCATCTTCTGACAATTACAACACTTCAACTTGGAATAGTCCTTCTGTGTATGAAAAATCAGCTTGCTGGAGTTTTCTGAGTGAAAAATAAGCAGGCTGTATTTTTCTCCTTACTGTCCCAACTGCACTTTCAACACTCAAGCTCTGATACCATGTAGAAATTTTCTGTTTTCCCACCCCGGTTTCAGTATCACTTATTTCTCCTTTTAGTTAAATGCCATTTCCCATATCCTTACATTCAACAATCAGAAAAATAATTTTTATTTGCTGAAACATAAATTACTTTGCTGAAATACAAATTCTAGAAATCTTTACAGAATGCTGAAACTGCAGAAATAAAAAAAAACACAGCAAGCTGAAACAGTCATTCAACACATTTGAACACTGATATTTTTGGTCAACATGACCCTAGAAAAACCCCCTACAACTCTTGGGGAAAACCAGTTCGAAAGCTCCTTCTTATTTCTGGGAAAAATGCTTTTTACAGTGAGAGAAATATTCAGCAAAAATCAGCAAGTAAACTTTTACAAGTTATCTTGTTTTCCGTGCTTAACCACTGCCTCGGAAAATGTGCAAACAACAAAACAGAACTAGCAATAAATGTTGTAAGGATTTGTTTGAAAAACGTGCCCAGAAATTACAACATTAATTTCTGTTGTACGGTCTCCTCCTTTTGCATGTAGAACAACATTAAATGTTGTTGTACGACCTCCTTGGAATGCTTGCAGACTATCCTAAATGTTGTGTACGAAAATCTGCCTCGGTTTTTGTGCCAGCAATCAGCTACAGGCTCTATGGCCTACTTGGAAATGCATGCAGCAAAAACAGCAACCTATCCCTTGAAATTTGTGCCCAGAAAATAGTACGACCTCCTTGGAAATCGTGCCCAAAGCTGCTGTACAGATTCTGCCTTGGAAATTGTGTCAAATCTTCCTTGAACTCAGTGAAAACTCTGCTGTACGGACTTGCTGAAATACTGCCTTGGAATGTGTGCCAAGTTGCTGCCTCCTTCTCCTCACTGCGCAAAAATCTCCCTTGCTCTCTTTCTCTCCTTCTCCCAATCTTCTCATGAAAGAATTGATGACCTTTTCCTCCTTTCCCTCCTTTAACCTAACCCTAAGTGACTTTTGAGGAATCCCTAGATCCAATGGCTGAAATAGATTGAGATCTAGGGCTGAGATTAAATGCTCATTTAAATCTCACTTTCTATTTTTTAATTCACCCCACTTTAATAAAGACCCACTTAGTCATTTATTTCCAAAGTCACTTTTCCTTTCTAATTTTAATTGACTTTATTAAAGTCACTTTAAAATTAGACTTTAGTAACGTTATCACTTAAAGTCACTTTTAAATTAGATTTGACTTTATAACTTTATAAAGTCACTTTAGGAGAAAAATTAAAATCTTTTCGACACTTTTCCCTAGGCCAAAGATCAAAGCCTTAGGGAACCACCTGTCATCGGGTAACCAAATTTCAACAAAATTAACTCAAGCAGAGAAAGAGTTGCTAAAAAGCATTAGGAAGAAAGACTCCAAGGCTCTCTTCTTATTGTATCAAGCAGTGCATGAGAGTGTGTTTCCTAGGATAGCAATAGCTAATAAATCCAAATAAGCATGGGAAACTCTCAAAACACCCTATCGAGGTATGGAAAAAGTGAAGACAACAAAACTTCAGTTGCTGAGGAGAGACTTTGAAACTCTGTTTATGAAAGAGTCAGATACTATTGACTCATTCTTCACTCATGTGATTGGAATGGTCACACAAATAAGATCTCATGGAGAGACTCTTGAAGATAAGAGGATTGTGGAAAAACTCTTGAGAATTTTACCCTCAAGATTTGATGTGATAGTCACCACGATAGAGGAGACTAAGGATCTCACAAATTTTTCAATGGATGAGCTACATGCATCACTGATGACCCATGAACAGAGATTGGGTAGGAGTGAAAACTCATCTCTGGAACATGCCTTTAAGACCCAGATGTCTTTCGGAAGAAGAAAAGGGCAAGGCAGAGGAAACAAAAGAGGAAGAGGCAGAAGCCAAAATAGAGGTGGAAGGAACAACCCTTCACATTCACATGGAAGGTGCAACAGTCAAAGTCACAGCCACGGCCAAGGCAGCAGCTAGCAGAGTGGTCAGTAGAATTCTCGAGGACAAAGGTATGATAAATCCAATGTCCAATGTCACTACTGTAAAAAATATGGTCATTATGCTAATGAATGTAGAAAGAAGCAGAATGATATGGGAAATAGAACTAGTGCAAATTTCACTAGAGAAAATATTAGCCAAAATAATTTGTTTTTAGATTGTAATATGGCTGAAGAAAAAAGTGAGGATTTATGGTTTCTAGACTCCGGTTGCAGTAACCATATGACAGGAAACATAGCAATGTTTTCTATGTTAGATGAGAGTGTGAAGTCACAAGTCACACTATGAACCTATAAAGCAGCTTTCAAAACGAGGCGATTTCCGGGTCACGAAGGAAGAAGTTGGACAGCAAGGGGGGGAAATGTATTTTCATTGGATACAGTGAGGAATCCAAGGCCTATAGGTTGTATAACCCATCCACCAATAAGCTTATTGTGAACAGAGATGTTCAGTTTATTGAAGAGGAAGCTTGGGATGGAAGCATAGAGAAAACAGTGAATGTTAAACACTGTTTATCTCATGATGAGAATAATGATGAGTTGGCTGAAATACATCCCCAAATAGAAGCACCAACACAAGAGCAGCAGAGCACACCCTTGAGGAGAAATGACAGTGTTTCTCCAAGCACACCACAAGGAGGAAATTCAAGTGCTTATTCAAGCATTTGTACATCTAATGAAAAAGGTAAGAAAATTAGAATTTTGAAAGATATTTATGAAAAAGATATATCAAATGAAGGTATCAATTCTTTGTTTGCTTTATATTGTCATGTTGATGAACTTGTTCATTTCGAAGAAGCTATCAAGGATAAGAAATGGATAGAAGCTATGGATGAGGAAATAAATGCCATAGAAAGAAACAAGACTTGGGATTTAGTTGAACTCCCAAAAGGTAAAGATGTCATAGGAGTTAAATGGGTCTACAAGACCAAGAGTAATGCTAAAGGCAAAATAGAAAGACACAAGGCACGACATGTTGTCAAAAGATATAAGTAGAAGCATGGGATAGATTATCAAGAAAATTTCGCATCGGTTGCTAGAATGGAAACCGTGAGAGCAGTGTTTTCCATAGAAGCACAAAACAACTGGAAATTTTACCAAATGAATGTGAAGTATACATTTCTAAATGGAGTTTTAATGGAAGAGGTTTACATTGAACAACCTCTCAGTTATGGAAAGAAAGGCCAAGAGCACAAAGTGTGCAAGTTGAAGAAAGCTCTTTATGGGCTGAAGAAAGCACCAAGAGCGTGGTATAGTAGAATAGATTCCTATCTACTGGAAAATGGTTTTGAAAAGTGTGAGGGAGAACCCACTCTCTACATCAAATAAAAGGATCATAAAATATTGATTGTAGTTTTGTCTGTTGATGATGTTATTTTTATAGGTAATGATGACTACCTTATTGAACATTTTAAAACATTCATGAAAGAAGAATTTGAAATGACTGACATGGGTTTGTTGAGATACTTCTTAGGAATAGAAGTAGAACAAGATGAAAATGGGATTTTTATCTCACAGGAAAAGTATGTTAATGAGGTGCTTGAAAGATTTAACACGCAGGAAAGCAAATCAACGATCACTCCCATAGTGATGGGATTAAAACTCAGCAGAGAGGACAGCAGCAAGGATTTTGATCCTAGTTTATACAAGAGCATAGTTGGCAGCCTCATGTATTTGACTGCAACTAGGCCGGACATAATGCATGATGTTAGTTTGATTTCCAGATTCATGGAAAAGCCAAAAGATGCACAATGGCAGGCAGCAAAAATAATTCTGAGGTATGTTATAGGTACAAAAAGGTTTGGTATTTTATATACTACTTCAAAATGTTCAGATTTAGTTGGATACACTGACAGTGATTGGGCTGGAAGTGTAGATGATCAGAAGAGCACTTCTAGTTATGTTTTTCACATGGGTTCAGGAGCCATTTCTTGGGCTTCTAAGAAACATCCCATTGTGGCATTGTCTACAGCAGAGGCGGAATATGTGGCAGCTACAGCAGCAGCGTGTCAAGCAGTTTGGATGAGAAAAATGTTGAGAAGTTTATGCCAAGAACAGGTAAAAGGGACAATGGTTTATTGTGACAATAGCTCAGTTATTGCATTGTCTAAAAATTCAGTTTTTCATAAAAGGAAAAAGCACATTGACACCAAGTTTCACTTCATATGTGAATTGGCTAACAATGGTGAGATAGTTTTGCAACATTGCAGAACAAAGGATCAATTTTCAGATATCCTCACAAAGCCACTTGCGCAGAAAAGCTTTGAAAATTTCAGGAGATGCCTGGGTATGCAGAAAAACCCAACTGTTGAAATTAATGGGGAGTGTTGGAAATTAATTCCAACTGCTGAAGTCAATCAGCAGTAATTGCAGAAGTGAAAGATCAGCGGCACATTGAAGCCTAGGAAAAGGCGGTTGCTGCTGTCTTAATGAAATTGCAAAAGGATTTGAAAGCCGCACAGGAGCAGTACAGAGCAGATGAGATTTGACCCCTTTGATATTTAATCCAAGGCGGTAGCCGATTTCTCAAAAGCAGAGTTTAATGTTCAGACTCAAAGTCCCGTCAGCAGACAGAGCTTTGATTACAGGATTAGAACAGGCTTTAAAGCCTTACCAATATAATCGGTGGAGTAAAGGATGAGGCAGTAATCGCAAGAATATCTTGCAAGTGTCTTATTGATGTGGCGAGTTCCGCAAGGGGAACGAACTGACATAATACCACAGCCTTTTGTTAAGGCCCGATGCAATCACACAAATCGCATGTTATATAAAAATTGCCCTCCACTTTGAGCCGAGGCCCGCGGGTGGTCCCACAGACCACGCGGCATTGTTTTAATTGAACCGCAAGTGAATCAATCGAGGGAGTTTTATGTTATGGCCCGATTGCACTTTGAAGTGGCAGACCCAATGGAGTTATGCGACAGACTTAATATGGTAATCGCGTCCATTTTCCAATCGAAATCGAAACCTCTTTTGTAGAAGGTTCGATTGTATTAACCAAAGGGTGGACCCGATGTCATGTTATATGATGGATTTAAAATGCCCATCGCATCCTCTTTCCCAATCACAATCGGAACTTTCGGTTGGTATTTTGTTTGTTTGATGTTCCGGACCCAATGTTCTATACACCGGATTTAATTGATCCATCGCATCCGATCGTAAATCGCAATTGGAAGTCCGACGATGGATGTTTTGTGTTATTTGAAGCCTAGAGCTGATGGGAGCTATACACCGGAGTTAAAACGGTCATCACGTCCTGTTTGAAATCGACGATCGAAATTTTTAAAAAGGGTCACGTGTTATATGTTAAGACCGGAGCCGATGCATATATGTTTTATGTTTAATTTTATTATATGCGCGGCACATATATAATGTAAAGGCCTAAGAGCCTGTAAATTAATTGTTTTTTTTTGTACAGCAGTGCGTTGTTTTAAAAAAAATAGAGCGTTTTATTTTTAGAGAGACGGAGAGTTTTATTAAGACAGTGAAGTCTTATGCGTGCACTGTGTTGAAGCAGCAGTCACTATTTTGAATCCCTCTGTTAGAGGAAGAATTTGTAACAGTTTTTTTATGAAATAGATGTTTTTTTTAGAGTTGAAACTCTGTCTCCAGTGAGTAAATTTTAAATTTCTCTGTGTTAAAGAGGAGAGTATTACTCTCTCTACTGTTTGTTTTTGAATTTTCAATATTCCAACACCGCAGGCTTGGAATTTCAATGTCTGTTTTAATTTGATGAGGAATTTATTTTTAAAGAGCCTTGATTGGATGAGGTAAAATATTGTGAGTGTATTTCCATTCAGTATTATTATTTTTATTTTTAAATATAGAAATTATGTAAATTTTATAGTTAAATAATAGTTGGAAAAAAAAATAGAGCTTTGTTTGTTAGTTTTTTTTTCCAAAATAAAGCGCAATTGATTTACCTCTTTGTCACTATAGTTTAACATAGAACATTGCACATTATAATATTTAATTCTGGAAAATAAATATTTATTTTTAAATATTTTTAATATTTAATTGATTATAATTTGAAAATTTTATTACTCATTAATTTAATAAGTGGGAGTATTAATGTAAACGTGCAAGTTTACTAGTGGCTACTACGTACTAAAATTTATGTAAGTTTTTATCTCTTAGTAAGCAATTAATTTTTCCACGTCATATATCAATTTGTAATATTTCTAAAAGCGTAATTTCCACTTGAGTTGCAGGAATTACGCTACTCTACAACACTTGTTTATAGTAAAGAAATCCAATAATTGTTCTCTCTTTATATGTCTGATCTTTAGTATGTTGTTTTTTTAATATGCTAGCCCTTAGTAAATATGGAATTAAGATGGTTCTAGGTTAGTTTAATTTCTCTTTTTAAATAGGCTATATCTTATATGAATACCATAAGTTATCGTACCATAGGTCAATATCATCGGTGAATACTATGAAATTATTTTCTTAAACATTTTTTTATTATTTTTGTTTTTTAGAAGTAAAAATATTTTCACATTATTAAGTTTATTTTATCTTATTTTCATTTTTACGTAATTTGACCGAGTCAAATTATTTACAAAGTAAGAAATAATAGGCCTTTACAATGTCTCTTCCATAAAAAAAACACTGTAATCAAACATTTTTCATTTTAATTAATCAAATCATAAAAATAGTAATTAAACATTTTTTATTTTTGAAATATTATGAAAATAAAAAATATACATTAGCAACTTCAAATTAGTAAACCAAATAGTAAACCAATATTTCAAGGACTTTCTTATTTCTTTTACATAGAAGTTTATATTAAAGTTTAAATAATAGATTTCCCCCGACCGGGGTGAGAGGACGAGGCGATCCACCTAGGGATCGAGTTAATGAAGAATCACATGGGAGATAGGGAAAGTGAGCAGGCTTCTCGGTACCATTACACATTCGGTGTTAAGCGGGATAAGAGGTTACGGTGGAGGGTCTGAGATGGAGTGCGGTGCGAAGTTAACCTCACTCTCGAGGTGTTGTGTGGTTCATTCTGCATGCAGGCATTCGTTGGTGGTATGCGGTTCATTGTGCTCTATGGGACGTAGCAGGCATACCATGCTGGTATGGAGAGTCGAGGCACCAAAGGAACCAAGCGGATGACCTTCATGCCTTCTGGTATGTTTGTTTGGCCTACCAGGTAAAGGGAATGGAGGGTCTGCCTAAGTTAATGTTGCAAGAATGGAATAGTTGGAGGAGAATTCTACTCTAGATGTGTAGACTATCAGTTTACTTGTTCTTACCTGTTTTTGCCACAATGCTCTTTTTTCTTCTATGGCACCCTGCCATTAAAAATGATCATGTGTAGATGTTAATGGTCTATAATTGACGTTAGTTTGGTCAGCGACCCGCTGCATCTCTAGTTGCCACCTTGGTAAAATAGAGGGACCAAAAGGAAATTCGGGCAACCAAGATACCGGGTATTCTATCCCGCTGAGGGAATGCTAGCTGAGCTTGTTGTCATTCTCATGATGCAACTCGGAAACATAGGAAAGTTGGTGTCTCTGCACCAGAAAAATCTAGGGTTTGATAATAGAGAGTTGGGGAAAACAGTGCCCAGAACAACTTTAAATTCCATATAGGGAATAATTACTAAATAGTGGCTTTGTTGCCTCAATACAGGTTCGCCTAACCTGACATGTGAATTGATTCCTACACAGAGGGTCTCATCTCTAGTGTTGGTGCACACGGTCTTGAAGGTGAAGGGCAGCCCATCGAAATTTATGGGGAAGGTCCTAGGAAATAGAAAGAGAGGGAGGGGAGGATGCATTGGCAACCAACAATGTGACAATGAGAAAGGGAAGGGGGATTCAACCAGCAGGCCCCAAAAGCGAGGTAGAAAGTCATATGCGGAGAACATGCATACCATATTGCATGCGTTCAGTGTCGGGACTCCGACACAAGTAAAAATAATAATATCAGCATGGGAGTTGAAATTGAAAACAAAAGCAACAACAAAGCCATCTGCCAAGGAATGGGATACTCTGATTACGGACCCAGGGAAGACCCGGGGGTGGCTCAGCTTGTTCAAACAAATAGTCCACTTATATTGGCTAATGAAATGCGTCATGGCGAAATCCATCACTGAAATTCAAGGAGGAGAGGGGCATCTACAAGACTAGATGAACCCCGAAGAATTTCAGAAAGGATTGCAATCTATTTAGCTCCAACTGCACTATTAGTATATCTGTCTGGGCAGAATTGAGTGAGAGTTACAGATTATGCACCAGTTCGAAATGCCAGGTTCGATCGCTAAATATCCAGCGCTAGTAAAGTCGTCTGAAGACTAGCTACTGACAAAATGTGTTCATATTTTTTTCTATGATGTTTTTGAAATATAGCTTTTATTTCTATAATCTTAAGTTTAGTAGTGCAACAAACTTAAAGGTCTACTAGGCCTCGGTAGTCAGACTCAAAATTTTCATGTTTTCGATGGGCTATAAAGTAGTTTTGTGGCCAACAGACCTAATCTCCTCCAGCAAATTGAGGCCATTGAACATCATATATGTGTAACCTGCTTTTATGACTAATATAAAAGAAAAAAAAACTCCCAAACTTACCAAAAAAAAATAAAAATAAATAAATAAATAAATCTTTAAATAAAAGATTTATATTTTTGAATTCTATATGGAATTGTAAATATGTATAATTGAATATAAGAAATATTATTACATAAATGTCACATTTAAATTTAATTTTTGTAATAAGATTAATTTAAATGATTTTAAATTTAGTATAAAAAATGATAATTATTTTATTTTCAAAATTATAAATTTAATTATATATTATTACAAATATTTTTATAACAAAATATTGTAAATAATAATAAAATATTTTTAAAATATATATCATAATATATATTTTTCAATTAGTATCGATTTGTGTAGTCAAAATATGTAAATTTCCTACCTTGATTCAAAAATCCGAACACTAAAAACCTCTTAGTCAAGATCAATATCAAATATCTAATTCGAAGCGTAATTCCCGTGATCCATGGAATTGCATATATTCCTATACAAACTAGTGATCGAGAAATATCATTAGTCTTCAATTTCGTTCTTATTTGCACATACGAAAATATTAAATTCCTCGGTTATGAATGTGAATGGATTATATTAAATTATTAATTTATATATATATTTCATAAATATATATAATTAAAGTATATATATATTTTTATGGAATATAATTAATTCTTAAATCTTGAATAAATTAAAGTTTATTATATTTGATTAATATTAGGAATTTGGTTTCTGTGATCCATAAATTGTGTATAATTTTTTTGGTGAAAATCACATTAAAGTAAATTTAATGGATGCTTTTTGAACCATATTCGCTGATTCGAAAAGTATCGACTAAATTTACTTTGATGTGATTTTCCTCGAAAAATATTGTACACATATTTGATTAATATTTTTATGTTTATAAAACATATTTTTTTCTTCAACATATCAAAGTTTATTACATTTTATTGATTTTTTGGTTGATTTTAATTAATTTAAGTAACATGAGTATATATTTTATTGGAGGACATCTAGTTATTATCTAATTTTAAGGTCCCAACCAAGTCGGACACCAATTTGGTGTATGACATTCCCTTGTTTATGAGAGAAGGAGAGTATAGTCTATTAAATTTTATTGTCTTGTCAATTTAGATTTATTAGATAATCATTATCATCTCAACAATTTGGAAGATACACAATTATAGAAGAAAGGTAAAGAGAAAAACTAGTAATGACCACTTAAAATATAGTAACTAATTCTCTGTGTACAAAATCTTAAACATTACTCTAGTTTCATGTGGAGATTTCCATAGCATTGATTTCACATCGAATAACATCCCCTTTTTAATGATTTTATTGATGTTTTTCATTCTCCCGACCATTCACTTGTGATAGGCACAATTTTGGAGTGATCTCTCCACCCAAAAAAAACATTTCTCCTTTACATTAAAAGTATAAACATTTCTCCTTTACCTTATAAGTATAAAGAGGTCAGTTTCCAATTGCGATGAGCATTGATCATTACGTGCTCCTTCCACCCTTAGCATGTTTTCTTATTAAGCCAGTTTCAATTGTGTGTCCCCTATTTATGGTTCCTATATCACTATATCTTGTGAAACACACTCTCTAATCCTTATTTAGTTATTTTTTTCCAATGCCGGAATTGGATTTTGTCTTTTAATTTTCATTGTTTAGTGGTATAAGGATAAATAAACAATACCATTCTAGTTTGTGATGGTCTATGGTTTCAAATCATTTGTTACATGCATCTAATCAAATCCGTGATGGTCTATGGTTTCAAATCATTTGTTACATGCATCTAATCAAATCCGTGAGATAAATTTCTACATTCTCCACACTTAGGAACAAACTAAACGTGAGTTGAGCATAGTTTCCTTTTTATCTCCATTTTAGCCTCTTTAATAAATAATGCATTTTTTCTCATGGTTATTATACGACGGAAACCATGGATGGTTTAGTCATGATGCTATAAAAAAATAACTAAGTTGATAAGATATTCTTTTAGTGGTAGGATTTTAATCCTACCATCCTACTTACCTAATCCTACCATCCTACTTACCTATATGTTCTTCTAAACACATTAAAATTTTGATGGAAATATATTTCACATTTTTAGGTATGTGGATTTTCGTTGGTGGTTTTGGATATTTTGTGCTTTGGGTTCTCTTATATCTAGGTTTAACTTTTTTTCATTTAAAGTGTTAATATTATGCCTTGAAAGAGGCCAAAGAAAAAAACAATCACATTTTGTGGGACATATATACTTTAATTATTTTATTTCCAAGTGCTTATTGACTTCTATTTCTTAGTAATGAGACATCAAGTTTAAGATTATTGACAAATTTAAGATTTTTTTTGTAAGTTTGGTGGAACTACATCTTCATCATATCCAATATATCATCTCGATCGAAGCAAGGAATTACATTAGTGACTTCACATCAAGGAGTGTCTTAATAAAGAACCTTATCACCATCTATCCAAAACCATGTAGACTACAAATTTAGAAATTTTTATAATCCTATATATATATATATATATATATATATATATAATTGTAATTGTAATACATTTTCCAGAATTGAAATCTTGTTAATATAACCTAGTTTTTGTTACCTTTATAAACACTCATATATGTTTTATCTGGAATGATTGGATGATTGTAGGACACACTTTTTCATTAGTTGGAACTTTTGCATTGATACCACTAGTGGATGTCAAGGATCTTGATATACTTCTCTATAATTTGGACCCCCTTTTTCTTATCCTTGACTCTTAAAATGATTAATTATTTATTCATTACAGGAGAAACTCTAGAAATAATGTTTCATTTGCCTAAAATTTCAACCATGAACTATGGTTATCCAAGAATTAATTCTTATATTTTTTTCAATCTAATGCATCTCTTAAGCATTAGATTTGTTAATATCATCACTGGGTACCATTGAAAAAAATTTGTATAATTTATTTCATGCCACGTTTAAACTCTACAACATGATTAATGCATCATTCAGTCTAAATTGTTTAGCACAAACACACATGAAAAATATTAAAAAAATGATGTTTCCACTAAGACTTGGTGGAATTCCCCACATAGTAACATTATTATGACAACTCTACAAAACCTGTACAATATGATTTTTAATACCAGAATATTCTGGTCAATTTTCTCATTCCGCTACTATTTTTATTATATATTTTCTTAGTGAGTCTATGATCCGTCGCCCTATTATTGTTGTTTCTATAATTGTGTTGTGATTACTAATAAAATCAACTCCCAAATGGAACCCATTGGAATTAGTGGCACCTTCAATAATCAATTTAAAGTTTGTATCACCTTCCATCTTGATTCATTAATTTATAACATGAAGTAAGTACCCAAATGGAACCTATTGGAATTAGTGGGAGCTTCAATCATCAATTTAAAGTTTGTATCACCTTCCATTTTGATTCATTAATTTCTAACATGAAGTAAGTATTTGAATTGCATGATGACAATGTGAACTCAAGAAAGTATTTGTGATTGAAAATAACTTAGAGAAATAGATTCGACATTGAATTTGATTGAGTTGAATGTTTTAGATCAAAGTGGTTGCCATTTTTTTATTTGAAGTATATTTTTTTTCATATTTAAAAATAAAAATTCAATTATAAATCTCTTACATTGTATCCAAGTATTGAGAATTATTCACAACCTTGTAAACATCAATTTTAATTTGATTTTGGATTCAAGTTTTTAAAAGGGTTGTAAAAATTTTATTTTCTAAATTTATTCCAGGAATAAGATGGACTTTATTAAGCTATCTAAGGTATATCCTTTCTTAGTAAATATGAATCCTATATTTATATTTTTATAGTAATACATTATAAAATTTATATCTTTAATCTAATCCATATTCGTATTATGAAATGTAATCCTTAGAAATGGAAAAATGAAATGTAATCTTTAGAAATGGAAAAATAGGCAAGGAAACTATTCCATTCATGATATATATACATTCAAAGGAATGGAAATGAAAATTTCCATCAAGTATTAGCATAAAATTAAAATGAGGATTTTTATTTTTAATGGATTTGTTTGACCTTTTGGATTATTTGGATTCTCTTCTTGTACATTAAAAAACTTAAAAACTTCCTAATTCTAAGTATTAATTTGCATTTCCCCAAGAATGAGTAGAATTAAAATCTTAATAGACTCAATTCAAAACCACCCAAGCACACACTTCTTTGCTGGAAATAATGAGAGGGGGGTGAATCAAAATTTCCTTTTTCTTTTCAATCGATTAGTTAATCTTGAAAACATTCAGAACATAAAACATAATCACAAATAATCACCATATCAAGTAGACAATGAAAAATTATTTGGCTTTAATCAAATCTCTGTTATATATGAATGTACATACAACAATTTACCAAACAAATCTGGAAGGAAGGGTAATACTCCTAAGTGGTTTTTCCTCATAATTTTTGTAGCTAGGGTAAAAGTCCACATTGGATAGATCAAACGATCAACATAATAATTTAATTAGATTCCTCTTTTCGAGAGGATCAAAATCGACCTATTAGATCGCCCCATTCAGTTAAGCATAACTTAAGTTATGAATTAAATTAATATTTTAATGAGTTGGTTAACTGCATGTTGATCCGATCAAATCCCCAAGCGGTCACTCACAAAGTTATAAATAGAGAAGACCTCAAGCTCATTTGTACACTTTCTCAAGAGATCTAGGATTTTCATCCATAATTTTATTTCTTCTATGTTTATGTTTTTGCCTCGCACACGTATGTCAAAAGGAGCTCGCGTAGTGGGACATAGTGGATTGAGATCAAGGTTTGAGACACATTTCAGATCTAGATCTATTGGGCCAAAGATGTGGGAAGGAAAGGCATAAGTAGCAGCGTAGGTCAACAGAGCCGCAGGAAGAGTGTGTTGTGCTCGTGGCCAAGGTTCCAAAGCTAATGGCACAACTTGCTAAGGGCGCAGAAAAGGTCATGAGGTTAGATCATGCTGATATGAACCTCAGCAGTGGGCATAGAATGCTGTGTTAGCAGCTTAGAGTCCTTCAACCACGGGTTTAGCATGTCAAGGCTGCGGCTCAGAGAGTTACTGGGCCGATCGTATTTGGATCATCTTCAGTTGATTGCACAGTGCCTTCAGAGATCATTCATTTAGTCATAGTTGTGTCAGAGTAGTCAATAACAGTCTCCTAGATTTAGATCTAGGACATTTGAGATGAGATCACTTGGTGATCTATCAGATCCAATTTTGGTATTATAGATCTGCTGGTTTGCAAATCAAATTTGTTTGTTTTAGTTGCAGAAGTATCTTCAGTCCTCATTTAGCATCAGCCGTGTTCATTAGTTTGCTTCAGCTAGTGTGAGTGAATTTCAGTTCTTTGAAGTTTGGGTATGATTTTATTGCTTGTATGTTATGGGTTTTCTGCATTGTAATGATATGTACCTATGGACCATTGTACTCTTATTGCTGAATAATTTAATGAAGATCTAAGAAGAAGAATTTCCAAGGGTTTTCCCCGTAGTGGGTTTTTCCCTGGTCTCGGACCAATCCCGATGTCTCTATGTGTTCACGCCTCTCTTCCTTTGATATTTTACTTTCCACTGTTTAGATGAAGATGATGATGATGACGGTGTTTTTCTTTCTGCATAGTTTCATTTTTTGATGGTTAATGATATAGATTTGTACATTGGAAAATTTATTTGGGGCGAATGCAACATGTTAATGAAGAAATATAATTATCAAAGTAAAGAATAATGTTTCTCTATAAAAAAATTAACATGGTATCAGAGCTGGTTGAAGAAAACCCATGAGGACACCCCAAGGAGGCACTTCTATGGAAGCAGTTAGAGGATGGTAGAGACCTAAAAGAATGAAAGTGTATGAATAAGACCCTAGGAAGTTAATGGATAAGGGTTTGAGAGAGATCCTGGTTTATGGTACAATATTGAGATTTGGTATATGAAACCTTTGCATAGTCTTTGTAAGATGCTTAAGCACTTGGGATCTATTTGATAGAGGACTCAGTTTCTGAAAAAAGTTTTTGGTTGGAGGCAAAATTGTTTTATGGAAGGCTCTTGAAGGTTGACTCAAGAGGGAGAGGATCATCTCTCATTAAAGATAAGTATTCCTTGAAATATAACGCTCCACTATTATTTATGATTATACATCTAATTTCTATGATTATTGTTTCTAGTTTTTACTTATTGCATGTATATTTGAGCACCTAGATATATCTAACCTCTGTAATGAGATGTGATGGATGGATCCCTCTTGAGGTTATTTGGATTTGCAAGAAAGAAGGCTAGATCTGGAAATGCTAGAAATAAAGCTATATCTAGAAATGCTGGAAAGAAGGCTATATTTGGAAATGTTGAAAAGACAACTAGATCTGGAAAAGGTAAAGAGGCACTTGAAAAATACAAGTTTCCTACGTGAAGGTGCAAATTTAATGCATGATATATTATTTTATGTTTCAACTACATCATTGGATGGCTAGGTAAGACATATGGTTTATTAAGAATGTTCACTTCTCAGATAGCTCATGCATGCATACATATCAGAGTTATTGGGATTTATGTTTCATATGATGGAATGGTGCACATTGCGCTGAATGTTGTGATCATGATGATCATGATAACTTACTTGAGTATGAAATGTGATTGCGGATTTGAGATATAGTGGTATAGATTGGTGATTTTCTAACACCCACTGTTTTTATATTGATTTTAACTTTAGTGGATGGTTCTCTTGACTCTTTATATGCATAAGATATATTGGGTCTATTATAGAAGGGTAACTCATTTATACAATATTGATATTGTGTGTGATGTGCATGATGAAAACTCATGGAAAATAATTTTTTCACCTTGTTGGTTTATCGATTAACCTAAATTGATATCATTGGTCATTATATGCATGACACTAGAAACTATTCATGGTATTGGAAATTGTGATCTTAAAGGAATTTATATGAGATTAATGTTTTAGATATGTGACTATCTGAATTTATAGCATGCGGTGAAATTAAATGCTTTAACTTGATATTCTATTATTGGGATCATAAGATTGTGTTATCACATTAGCCTATTGTCCTAATATTTCAATTCCAAGGCTTTGATGAAATATCAATGACATGATATTTGTGATCATGATAGATATATGATCTAACAGTTCTGCTAATACATAACCCCTGTAGAGACAGGTTGATGACCTGAATGGGGAGTGTTCTCATTCAGAGGGGGAGTCTCTCTCCTAATAGACTCTTACTCATATTTTCAATTTATAATCTATTGAAATATGATTTAAGTATCTAACATTGTTGATCTACGATAGAGGTTTGAGCCTCATACATGAAAAGGATGGCTTATAGATGTGACCATGTCTGAGAGACACAAAATTGAAGTTATATATAGTAAATTTGGTTTATAATCCAAATCCATGGATCTCATGTTTGTCTTGTCATTGTGAACCGATTTATGGTATTGCTGAAATTGAACATGAAATTAGATAGTCACTTAGAAGATGTTAGTTCTGCAGACGTATTTCAGATGCCAGTAAGATCTTTTAGCTGGGAAATTTCATATTTTTGAATCTAACTTGTGTGTGCAGGTGACCGATACATTCATATGGATATTTCATTGTGTTTAAGTCTGATTGATATTGATAAAATGTGTTTGGTAATTTTGAAATTATGCTTAATGATTGAGACATGTATGTATTCATAGATCTTACCATGATTGCACATTTCGATTTGACATGATTTGATCTGGTAATAGTTGATTTTACTAGATGAATATGTTAAGTGAACATAGTGACCTTCAATGTCATATGTGAGTATATAGACATGTGGTTCTATATTTTCCTTTTTGTTCCTAGCACACTGGTTGTTGTGACTTAGTATGAACATGCATGTATTAACCATGATGTGAATTCACCTACATCTAATGACGGAAATGGCCTGTAATAAGATGTTAAATGACAAACATGTGATGGTATGATTGACCTGTTGACTTGACGGTGTATGTAGTCAAACTTGACCTGAGTGCTACCTGGTTCTAGTTGAAAGAATTGATGAATTTGATAACAGTTCGACTGACTTATAAGCTTGGATGAGCTGATTTTATTAACACAACAATAATTTTTATAGGTCTGGATATGTTGGCCTCATAAGGATTTATGTTTGTAGAGAGTGTTGTGTGATGTAAACTCCTTGATTCAAATTTATCTATATTTTATTGATATCTGGTGAAGTTAGGATAATGAGTTCCAAGGTATGTCCTTGATGTTGATAATGACTTTTATTATGCATCCTTGATAAGTGATAATCCTATAAAAGTATAAGAAAGAGGGAGATGTTTACCGTAATCATGTGTCATGGCATGCTAAAGTATTTTTTAATTTTGGAAAGGAATTCCATAGTACAAGACTGGTGAAATTATTTTGTGTAATGTAAATCCTTGGACACTTTGATTTAAAGTTCAAATGTTGATTGAACGTGATATGGAGTCTGTTAGTTGATCGAAGAATTAATGTTCAATTTTAAACATCCATCCATGTATGATGTGTATAGAACATTATTGAATTCATGATTGAGTTTCTTCATTCAAGTTTACCACCAAACATCTATTATTTGGTTGAGATATTTCTCCCATGATATGTAGCTACATGGATGCACTGATGAAGTTTGTGGTTAGTATTGATGAGCACATTTGGATCTTTCCTTAGTATAATATTTTCCATGATATCTTGGACAAGATATCCATAGCATGACTAAGGTTGGATATAATGCTGCTAGCAAGGCTAGTAGTGAGGCATGATGTAGAAGCTCCTTCAGAGAGTTGATCGAGCATCGTCTGGATAAGACATGGATACACGATGATAATAGAATAGTTGGGACTATGTATTCTCCGTTCATTTGAGATATCGAAACTGTTCGAGACAAGATGAGGCTTTTGATTGATACCTCTGTGAGAGGGAGGATGACTATAGTATCCATGCATGTTTGAAACCTCCATGAAAGGGAGGATGGTTATGGTACCTTGATGTGATTTATATGATTATGTATGTTCTAGCATAATGTTTGATTTTACATCCTATAGGAACAAGAATCAACAGATACCAGATGAGAGCAACACTAATCGAGAACATGGAATGCTCTTCCTATCCCACTTGAGCTCTCGGGGTGAGGAATTGAGGTGAAGGACACCTGGGTTTGAGGGAACTCTAAAAAATAGGGTGTATTCCCTATCTATCACTCATTGGTATGTGTGTGATCCTTGTCCATTTTGACAGGTCGAGTATCTCCTCCACCGTAAGGTCGTTGCAGAGTATACCTCACTTGGCATCATACCCATAGGATTTGTTGGGATTAGCCCTCCCCATTTTTCCAATGGGTTGAGGAGGCTTGGAGGTGTGTGATCCCTACCTCGTGGTAAGTTAGGTATCTCATCCGTGCTGTATTATGATGCAGGTGTTCTACCACATGACTATTCTGGACCGTCGTCGATGGGAAGATCGATGGGAAATAGGATGGGTTGGGATGACCCTATGTGATTATGTGTTGAGAGTGAGATCCAAAATGTAAAATAATTCTATGCAATTATCAGTTGATATTGAGCTCCCCGATGTGACACCAGGGTCAAGATGATCTCCCCTGGGTGGATGGGTATCCTATTTTCTAAATATGGGGTTGTAGAGGTTTGGCTCCCCCATGAGATTTCGAGTCGAGATGCTCTCCCCGATTCAGATACAGGTTGAGATGTACTGCATGTTGATATTCTCTTCGATTATGATATTATGGGTAATATTATGATGGCATATATTGCATGATGACAACCTAATGGATGAATATAGGGTGATATCCCAAGCTCCCCTCCAGTGATAAGTTATTCCTCTAGATCCAAGAATGTTCGTCATACAAGCAGTAACAATCAAGAGAAAATCAGAAATAAGCATGAAGAGTACAATGATGATCTACAATGAGAAAGGTTCATAGTATGACCACTATATGACAAAGGTTTTGAGTGGTGACACATGATGATGCATGAATATCAAAATGGCATATTGATCGATGAACATATATCAATAGATTGTGTTGAGTCGTGATGACACCATAATGCAGAGAACTACAAAGCAAAGATAGCAAAGGGGAATTCTTCCTAATTGAAAGGGAGTGTTAAGTTTTTGAAACTAGGGTCAATTTCCACATTGGATAACTTTGATGATTAAAATAATAATTTAATTGGATTCGTCTTTTTTAGAGGATCAAAATCGACCTATAGATTGCCCCAATTGGTTAAGCATAAGTTAAGTTATGAATTAATTTAATATTTTAAAGAGTTCATTAGTTGCATGTTGATCCAGCCAAAGCCCCAAGTGATCACTCACAAAGTTATAAATAGAGGTGACCTTAAGCTCATTTTCACAATTTCTCAAGAAATCTATGATTTGCATCTATTAGTTTATTCCATTTATGTTTATGTTTTTGTCTCTCATAGGTACATTGAAAGGAGTTCATGCAGTGGACCGAGATCAGGGTCTGAGACGCATTCCATATCTAGATATACTAGGCCAAATCCAAGGGCAGGAAAGGCCTAGGTAACGACTTAGGTCAACAAAGCCGCGGGAAGGGTGTGTTATTCCTGTAACCAAGGTGCCAAAGCCACTGGCACAACTTGCTAAGGGCGTGGCCAAAGTCCTAAGGTCAGATTAGAATAATCTCAAGCTCGGTCACAGGCACAAAACGTTGTGGTAGTAACTTAGAGTCCCTCAGTCGTGGCCTGAGTGTGTTAAGGCCACGGCTCACAGAGTTACCGGGCATATCGGATTTGGATCATCTTCAGTTGATCACAAAATGCCTTCAGAGGCCAGTTGTTCAGTCAAAGTTGCATTAGAGCAGTTGATAACAGTCTCCTGGATTTAGATCCAAGACATTTGAGATGAGATCACTTGGAGATCTATTAGATCCGAGTTTTGGTATTGTATATCTGTTGGTTTGTAGATCAGATCTATTTTTGTTTAGATGCATAAGTATCTTTAGTCCTCATTAAACATCAACTGTGTTCATTAGTTTTCCTTAGCAAGTGTCAGTGCATTTCAGTTCTCAAAATTTTGGGTATGGTTTTACTATGTGTATTTTAAGGGTTTCTTGCATTGTAGTGATATGTAACTATGGATCATTGTACTCTTGTTGCTGAATCATTTAATGAAGATCTAAGAAGAAGAATTTACAAGGGTTTTCCATGTAGTGGGGTTTTCCCTAGTCTCAGACCAATCCTCGTGTCTTTATGTGTTCATGCTTTTCTTCCTTTGATATTTTACTTTCCATTGCTTAGATGATGATGATGATGTTGGTGTTGTTCTTTCTGCATAGTTTCATTTTCTGATGGTTAACGATATGTATCTTTACATTGGAAATTGTTTTTGGGGTGAATGCAACATGTTAATGAATAAATGTAACTATAAAAGTAAATAACAATGCCACTTTATGAAAAAATAACATTTCCTACAAGCTGGAAGGAACAAGGCTCCCTAAATGTTCCCGTACCAAGGATAATGGACCAGGTACGAAGAAAATTGCTGTTATGTTGTCACTATCTACTACTTCTGTTGCCAACCTTGTTACTACATCTCGACTCCCATACCAAGGATAATGGAAAAATTACAAAGGAAATTGATAGTATGTTATCACTATCTACTACTTCTTTTGGAAACCCTAATACTACATCTACAACTATTGAACACCACTACTGCATCACACAATCATTTCCACTATCTGGTCCTACTCACAAATATACTTTTGTAATCACTATTACCAACACTTCACTAAAATAAGGTCACTTTCAAAACCTTAGCTGTTGGTATGTACTTATCAATGTTACACTGTTGTGTCCAACTATCTCTGCTATTTTCTGTCATTGTAATGGCTCACTTACCCAAATTCAATGTCTAAAGTGCCATTGTAAATGCAGGTCAGCTCAACTTTCAGTCAATAATAATTGTCATGTGTCAATTTTGCAGTACTTTTTTATAGCTTACATAAATTTACCAGTACCAAACAAGTTCATGTAATAAATTTGTCTCATATGGTTCCAACACAAATGCCAAGTGCATTTTCATCAAGTCGAACATTGTCTAATTGAAATTCTAGTCTCATCGAGTCCATTACAAAGCTGACCAATCTAGATGTTATGAAAAATTAAAATTTCTATGTCACTGCAATATAATTCCTATGATTTTTGGGCTATTCTGTGTGATAATGATAAAAAAAAATCAACGAGACTCCAAGTGCATTTCTGTCCAATCAAAATATTATGCAGGATTCAAATTTTTTTGCCACTGCAATACAATTCCTATGTTGGCTACACTAATCTGTATGATAATGATATTTTAGTGAATTTTGTTGTGGTATTTATTGAGTGAGAGAGATCCAAATGGTTTTCTTGAGTGAGAGAAATCCAAATGGTTTTCAACAATTAAACTAGACCATGTGCGCTTTTCTTCGGAGAACAACCAACTGCCAACGAGATCTATCATATTAAGTTATACTTATATACTCTATCAAATTGAGGATGTTTTACATCATGATCAAACTATCTAAGTTATTAACTCATAGTTGACATCAATTCATAACATTTGTAGGTTCTGGAATACGTCCTTTAGCACTACCTTCAAATACAATCTTGGAAAGTCATTGTAAGTCCCACATACAAAGATGGAATATTTCAATTTGTATCACAAGATAAAAGAATTCTCTAGATCACAAAGGTTTGGTTTTCATAGTAATTCATCCAAACTATTGAAGTGTTAATTCAATGAAAATATTTTATGCCCACTTCAAAAGTTACATAAATTCTAGCTTAAAATAAAAATATTATTCACTTATTTTAATCCACCCAATGTTACAAGAGTTGATGTTTTTAGTTGTTCTTGGAATTACCAACTTCAATGCACAAGATTCAGCCTCAAGGATACATAATAAGTTGGATATATATATGTATGTTGGACTTAATCCATTGTCTTAGTGGTTATGTAGGCACAAAGAAAATTTGATGCCCAGAAAATGAGCTGAGAATAGTTTTCACAAACCCTTACAAGGACATCAATGTAGTGCAATGAGAATACAAATTTAGAGATAATTCGAGCTTCAGATGCAAGCTTCTGAGTTTCTATCTGTAAAAATACATCTCCCGATCACTAAATATCTCATTTATTTTGTGTTGAAAATGAATTCTATATGATATCTCATAAATGGAGCTGATCAGAATGTCTTCAAGATTAAGTGCCTTCAAACACCACCAAAGATAACACTTAGTCTATTCAAGAAGGGTTGAAAGGTCTTTGGTTTGATTTTATAAGTGAATTTATTTGATGCACTCTGACAAAATAACCAAAAATTATGATATTGTATATCCCGGCATAACCCACAAAAAAAAAATTAGACCCCTTCATGGCTTAGAGATCCACCCCCTTTTTAATATTCCACATGCCTAAAAATTATTATAGAGAAATCGACTTTCTCAACGCTACAGGAAGACATTCAAGTTTTCATAAAAGACTCTCAATATCTATCTCCATATATGCACATCAAAAGTTACAAACGTTGAGAGGAGAAGAAGTTACGATCACATCCCTCAACGAAATCCAAGAAAAAAACCAAGTGGAAACCTTGGCCACAGATTAAATTTCGCTTTCTCAGAACTGCAAAAGAGGAAAGGTCCAACGCTGCTTATTGATTTCTAGGTAAGAAAGGACAAAAGAATCACCAAAACCCCAGCCCCAGAAGAAAATCTGTGAACCATATGCCTAGAGATCATTGAGAGTTTCAAAAATTCTTCAAGGTTGCAGAACCTCTTTATTACATTGATTCATGTTTCATCTATGTAATTATGGGAAGGAATAAGTCCCCTTTTAAAGATCTTGGAGAAATTTCTAGAAGGGTTAGTCGACCAAACTTTAAGAATATAAATTAAATTTAAATTCCCTTAAAACTACATCATTTAATTAAATTACAATTTGGACCATATGCACAATAAGAAATAAAAATAAACCATTATGCTACATTGTCAATGGATGATGTAATGGCACATTAATGAAACCACTACATCAACATATTTGGATCCAAAGATAATTTTCAACCTCATCAGCTTATCAATCATTCTATGTCAAATCATCACACATTTCCACCTCATTTCCACCTCAGTTTCTCTCAGGGTTTTGGACCACAAATTGGGGTTTGATCCGAATGGAAAATGACATCAACCCATGGTATTCACCTACCCATGTTATCCATCCACCTATGGAATTTACCCATGGTATTTTAAATGGCATCGACCCATGGTATTCATCCACCCATGATATTTATTCACCCATGGTATTGTAAGTGACCCATAGTATGTATCCACTCATGGTATTCATCCACACATGGGATTTACCCATGGTATTGTAAGTGGTATCTACCCATGGTATTGGCCCATGGTATCCACCTATGGTATTCTATCTCAAAAAAAGGCTATAAATAACAAGCCTCACTTTGTAAAAGGATAGATTGTCTACCACAATGTAGCTTCTACAGTTATTCTCTGTTTTAATAAAACAAGGTCCTTTGTGGTTTTATCTGGATCTTGGGGGGAGGCCCCCAAGATCTAAGAAAATTGAAATGGATCTCACAAGATCTGCAAAATTAGAATGCCAAAAAAGAAAAAGAAAGAGAGGACACACAACAAATAAAACCACAAAGGACCTTGTTTTATTAAAATAGAGAATAACTGTAGAAGCTACATTGTGGCAGAAAATTTGTCCTTTTACAAAGTGAGGCTTGTTATTTATAGCCTTTTTTTGAGATAGAATACCATAGGTGGATACCATGGGCCAATACCATGGGTAAATCCCATGTGTGGATGAATACCATGGGTGGATACATACCACGGGTCACTTACAATACCATCGGTGAATAAATATCATGGGTGGATGAATACCATGGGTTGATGCCATTTACAATACCATGGGTAAATTCCATGGGTAGATGGATAACATGGGTAGGTGAATACCATGGGTTGATGCCATTTTCCATTCGGATCATTCCTCCCTCCTTAAGAAGAAATGGTCCCCATTGCATGAAGTTCCCTCCTGAGAAGCCTTTGTTGAATATGAAGAGCCACTGAAGAGAAGGGTTTTGTGTATTTAACCCATAACCATGATGAACGAAGATCCGAGGATATAAATACCCTGTAATGCTTGTGACCAACTGTGATATTGACAGTGTGCGGCCTAGCAAATGGAATTCGATGAAGTGTGGGTTTGTGGATGAACCAAAACCATGAAAAATGAAGATCCAAGGATAGAGATACCTTGTAATGATTGTGACGAACTGTGTTACTAACAGTGTGCGGCCTAGCAAATGGACTTCGATGAAAATGATTTTGTGCGGTTGACCCATAACCGTGATGCTGATTGTTGATGAAATAGCAGGCGCCTACATAGCTTGGGGTGGGAGGGAACGTCTCCAAATAACCCAAGCCAAATTCTACTATGTTGATACTGATGAATGTGAAGCAGGTGCCTACTAAAGCGGGGTGGGAGGGCATGTCTCGAAATGGAACCTGCTACGAATGCTGCTCCAGATTTGAAATGAGCATAACTTGGTCAATATAACTCAAAATATTTCTTATAGCCTATTTTTGGAAATGGAATGATCATAATGCATCTTCTCATGTGTTTGAAACCACTATCTAGAGACTCTAGACTCTTAGATTCATGCTGGAACTGTCTCGCCGTCACAAAATTTTTGAAAAAATAGTTGATTTTAAATCAACGATAACTCCCACATCTAGACTCCGATTCGACCAATTTTTTTTGTTGAACTTGGGTGATTTTTCAAGAGGAGCGCAGATATATATCCATTCTTCTGAAATTTTGCAGTGAAAATTTAAAAAAATGATAGGAGAGCCACCATCCATGAATTGACGTCAGAAAAATTGCTTCAACATTGCTGATTTTGAATTAGCGATATCTCCCTCATTCGAACTCCAATTTGGCCGATTTGTTTTTTTTTAATTTGAGTATTTTTTCACAAGGAATCCTGATCTGGTCTTCGTTTTTGTAAATTTTTCACCAAAATTTTCAGATCTGATTTGAAAACTCGCCACCCAAAAAAATTCATGGATTTTGCTGAAGATTGCTGCAAAACATTGAAACTGAAATATTTTTCAAACCCTCATTCCCATGGAGGCATAACCTGAATCTGATACCACTGATCTGGATCTTGGAGGGAGGCCCCCAAGATCTAAAAATTTGAGGTGGATCTAACAATATCTGCAAAATTAGAATGCCAAAAAAAAAAAAAAAACAGAGGACACACAACAAATAAAACCACAAAGGACCTTGTTTAATTAAAACAGAGAATAACTGTAGAAGCTACATTGTGGCAGACAATCTGTCCTTTTACAAAGTGAGGCTTGTTATTTATAGCCTTTTTTTGAGATAGAATACCACATGTGGATACCAAGGGCCAATACCATGGGTAAATCCCATCTCGTGGGATGAATACCATGGTACATACCATGGGTCACTACAATACCATGGGTGAATAAATATCATGGGTGGATGAATACCATGGGTCGATGCTATTTACAATACCATGATAAATTCCATGGGTGGGATGGATAACATGGGTAGGTGAATACCATAATGATGCTATTTGAGTCGAATGTGGCTTTCACTTTAGCTAGCCATATCTCACAAACCGTGAGGGGCCACCAAATGATCCACATACCACTAGTATTTGAAAGATGAGTAGAATACAATGACAAGTGTCACAAAGGTGAACCAAGTGATCTATTGCTCCAAAAACTCCCATAAATATGGGGTGTCTCTATCGTCCAATGGACCCAAACCCTAGGTCTAGGGCTATACCCAATAACTAGGGCGTCATCCTCCATTTACATTATCAACAACATAGAAGACCCAATAACATTAGAAACACATCATCATTAGTTGCACTTGAGTTCCAAACCCTAGGGTTCAAGTTTTAGTTTATCAATTAGGGTTTCTTTGTAACTAGGGTTTCATGGTTAAATTGAATCATCTTGTGAACCCATCATATCAATGGTATCCAAATCCTAACATGAGTGATGATACTTACACATAATTTGCATCGTGCAATAGCCTGCACTACTGCATCTATTGCTTCTCTGACACCCTACACATATTGGCACTTGTACCCGCTTTGACATCAATGAAAACATACTCAACATTCACTACCTTCTAAATCTACTTAGATGGTATCCCTTGAAAGAGTTATTAATTGTGGGATGTATATACATTCTACATTTTGTGATTAAGGATGTTAATATTTTGGGAGAATTTTTTTTTTATGTGGATTTGATTTATTATTTCATACTCTTTTTTGGATAGTAAGCACAACATTTATTTTGGCTAATATTTTTTTTTCATCTTATTTATGAAGGGCTTAAAATTAATGTTTTGGTTTCTAGCTAAAGAATTGTTGGTTTTAATCAAGTTTTATTTTTGGATGAGAGAATAGTTGTCCAGAGTTCCCCAAACATGCTTTGCCTTCCTACTAATCTATTATATTATTGTTGTGTCATGTACCATGGTTGAAATTATGTCCACCTTTATAATTTTATTGACCTTTACTATGCATAGATATTTTCTGTGGATTTGTGCAATTGTTATACCATTATGCATTAATTAATTCACTACATTTTTTAATATGCATCATGACTTTTGGGTGTGTATAATGAGTTAATGTTTGGTATATGTATGTTTTTTTTGTTGTAATTAGGAGTTTGTACATGATTGTTTCTAGTGATATTTTAATATGAAATATAGAAAATCAAACCCTAATTTATATTAATCTAATTTCCAACTATAATTCTCAAAATTGAAGAGGAAAGTAGAACATAATACATAATTAGGAAATATCCCTTAAATTGGGCATGAGTAGATACTAGTTAATACTTTAGCTTGCTTTGATCCTTACTAATAAATACGACTATAGAATTCCATATATTCATTGGCTTATCAAAATTGCATAACAACTAGTAGATAATAGGAAAAAAAATGTCTTCCTCTTGAAGGATGTCCTTAGTATAGGGGAATATATGCTAGGTTGCATGTGTGACTCGTTTAGATAATAAGTTGAAAAGTACTAGGAACCTTTTAGAATGTAATTATAGAATAATTTTCCCACTATATCTAAGTATAGACTCACCATATAAACTTAGCAGAGATTAAAATTATGGTTTCCATTAGTGAAAATACAATCACCTTGATTTCATAGAAAATGAATTTTTTCATTGTTAGTGAATGGTCATTAATATAGTGAGTAGGGAAAGGATGCAAATAAGAAACATTAATTTTATGCTCATATTGTTGCAATAATGGAATAATACGATTAACTACATAGATAACCAAAAAATTAGAGGAAAACTATGTGAACACCAAAAACATTACTCTGTAAAAAAAATCCACATTAAATTATGGAACTAATGGTATTAGTTAGGGTGAAAATGAGTTTTTTTGTTGATGACGTGGTTTCTAGAATTCTTTGATTAATGTTAAGGGGTGCCCCATAAGAGATTTCATTATTAGTAGGTGGGTGAGAGTGGTTTATTGGGTTTGATGCTACAATAAATTTAAGATGTCAACACAGGAATAAGGAAGTGGAATTTATTGATCCAGGTGGCTCCAGATACCCTCAGGAGACCAAGACGGCTAATGATAGGTCAAAATTCAAAGTGGTCAGATTGTTATCAAACTAGGTTTAGGTTGAAGTACTCATCGCCCTGATTCCAATCGTGTGAACATATCTCCAATCTGAGCCCGTATGGAGAAGTTAGAACGAGTCAAAGTTTTGGTCAAAGTTGGGCAGTGGGTTAGGTTTAATAGTCCCAAAAATTCATCGTCAACTGGCAGGGAGCCTAGCTCCCGAAAACGAGAAAAATTGTGGCATCATTAATTTTTCCAATGACCCTATTTTCATTAAAATAAAAAAAGAATAAATTGGTTTTAAAATTAAGAAAAAATAGAAAAAAACAATGGGGATGGTGGGCTATAGCCCCCGCAACCCCACGATATGCCATACTATACAATAATAAAAAATATAAAATTCGTTGGGGGGTGGGCTATCAACCCCGCCACCCCTGTCGACACCACCATATACCAACCAAGTAGTTAAGTGGGTGGGCGGGCCACCTCCAATGGACCCAACCCACACCACCCCCACATCCCAAGATATAACATAATGACTGGAGCCGATGGGAGTTGAACCTGCAGTTGGTGGATCGACCTTGCCAACACGACGACTCCACAATGTACCACCAACTGATATAACCCACAACACTATACGAGCAACGGAGGAAGGCTGGGTCGGGGCCACGTGGATCAGACCCTGCCCACCTCATTATATATTTTTTATAACAAATGAACCAAAATTGTATGCGGTTCCAATGAATTTCATATTGTAATTGTTATAATAATACATAACCAACGGTTGTGTTTTAAAACTAATATGCCAACAATATTCAACCAACGAAATTTGTAACTATGTGTTAAAATGTTGCAGTTTTGAAAACTTCAAAATGATTTTGGTTTAAAAATAGTGTAAATGAGGCTTGACCTCAGACATGGCACGTCCAAGTGGGCCTTTACACCAACAACCCAAAAACTAATTTCTTGTTAACCCAGTCCAAGATTTTACATTTAAACCTTGTCCTTTGTATTCGACAACAACGAAGGAGGAATGAAGAGGGAGCGTAGAGTTCGAGGCAAGATATTATTTTTTTTATTGCAGGTGGAAGCCTGAGCCATTCAGGAAGGTAGTGGAACCATGATTTGAGCCACATTTTCAGAGGGCCCAAAATTTTCCAATGTCCAAGTTGGACAAATTTTATATGGATTTTACACCTCTTGGTGATGGGAATCTAATGATGATGTTTGTTTCTGCAACAAACTTCTTTATTTTTCGACCATTTTCTAGATTGGATGACAGTGTCGTATTTTAAAGTGAGGACAGTCAATTTCATGCCATTCGAGGCCACCATTTCGATGGTGCATTCAGGTCCAACAACTAAGCAACCTATTCTTTAGCTAGCATCATAGTTGAGGTACATGAAGTGTTGTTGCCATTTACTTCATTGATTATTGTTGTGAGATGTTTTATGTCATATCGATTCCTGCTTGATGTATGATTCAGGATCTTGGTGTTTATGTCATGTGATGTGTATCCATAATGGATGGTGAGTTATGTTCTGAGATCCCTTTGTTTCCTTGATGTCGGGATACTCTTTGGAACCATGTGTGAGGTTTTCATGCTGATATGAGGTTTGTTATGAGTGTAAGTTCTTTGTAGTGAAACATCTCGTGGAGATACTTTGCCACATATGTCAAGGGCACATTTACTTGTATGAAAATTAAACATCATCCATGTACATCATCACATTTTCCAGCGTCAAATGAAGTGGCCAACACCATTGAAACATCAAGGCTTGGAGACGTAGTCCACACTGGAAAAACTCAGTTATTAAATGTCTTGCATTTTGTTGAGTGATTGTTCACATGTTTTCCTCCTAATTATATCTGCATATGTGTTATTGTATGATACTTTAAAATGCAATTCTAACAACATCACAGAATTAAAATATCATGGGTAAATCCGGTAGTTGGTGGACCCAGATCAAGTGGTATCAGAGTGATCTTACTGCTGATGTGAATTGCAAGCATGAACCATTGAATGTGCAGTAATTGAGGATGTCAAAGAAATGTATGGGGCCATGTTGAGGACCTCTGAAAGGATGGAAATTTTGTATGAAGATTATAAGAAACAAGCAACAGATAACGCTGAGTTGAAAACACTTCTAGAAGAGGAGAAGGACGACAAGCAACGATTGTAGCTTCAATTGCAAGCCACAATAGGGGCATTGGAAGAATTGAAGTGTAAGGAACAGAGCCTTCAAGAAAAGGATGATGAATTGAGGATTCTCTAGGAAGAGTAACAATATAAGAAAATACTACAGCTTTAGCTATGAGCCGATGAAGGGGCCTTAAAGGAGTCGAAGCGTAACAAAGGATTGAAACAGCCATCATCACATGTTTCTACATCTACATCTGAGGTAAAAAATGTTGATGTTTCTTCAGTTTCATCTTCACATGTTATCATTTCTGTGGGAAATGTGGAGATACCCATTAAAGGAATTGGAATTTGACTCCTCACCAAATGGGATATAAAGGAGGATGACTTGGCATTAATGGCCAAGGCATAGCTCAACCATTGGAGGTCGTGTAGATACCTCGATTAGCAGGTTTGGGATACAATGAAGGAAAGCGCTTGAAGGTGTCAGAAGATTCCAATGCATAGTTGAGACCATTGGGGAAAGAGATTGATGGGAACACTTCACCATCATCCCATGGAAGCACATGTTGCAGTGAAAGAGCTAAGGCAAGCTCTCGTCACCATGATCGCACCAAAGACCACTAGGAAAGGTATAAAAAGTCTCGATATTCTCAAGTTCATTTTGATTATAAGCATGTTGATAATCATGTACATAAGTCATGGCATATAAAAACTTGTCATTTTTGTGGTTTACATAACCATGCCATTGCCATTGTTGAGTGTTAAAAGAGAATGACAACACGAATGACTATGAGCCATGAAAGGCCTTCTCCACAACATGGAAAGAAGTTGGGTAAGTAGGTATGGAGGAAGAAGACTCATTACAGTTATTGCAATAGAAGTTTCCATCAAAGAGCCACATATTGGAGACTCCATACAGAGTAGCATCTAAAGGACAAAGCGTCCGTGCAAAAACCAGTCAGTGAAAATGTTTAGCAAGAAAATCCATCGCATTTGTCATGGTTCACTATGTTGAGTAAGAAATGTTTTTTCTAGATGTATTGGCCACATTTGTAAATACTGTGTTGCAATTTAAAATTTGAAGGCGATGATTTTTTTCCATCACATATGAAGCAAAAATGATATTTTGGCCTTGTATTGATAGTTGGGGTATTGATTCCATTTGATGCAAACATGACAACCGAGTATGTGTTATAAACTCTTGGCAAGTATGGGGTGCTTGAGTCATTTTTGGTCACTTAGTTAAGCATGTAATTTTTAAAATATTGTACTACAGGCTTGCAGAGGATGCAGGTGTTGGCTCATCACTTATGGCTCCGAAGGACAAATGTTAAGGAGAATGAAGCGCGACCTTTCAGGACACTTGTGGCACAGAAAAGGTATAAAGAAACTACATATTTTTTTCATTCTTTTGGTGGAACAAAAGATCCTCATTTGAGGGGATTAATCCAGGTTGCTCCAGACACCTTGTGGAGACCAAGAGGGTTCATGATAGGTAAAAATTCAAAGTGGTCGGATCGCTCTCGAACTAGGTTCAGGTTGAAGTAATCATTGTCTTAATTCCAACAATGTGAATAGATCTATAATCCGAGCATGTATGTAGAAGTTAAAGCGAGACAAATTTTTGGTGAAATTTGGGTAGCGGGCCAGGCTTAACTATCCCACAAATTCACCTTCAATTGGCAAGGAACCCAACTCTCGAAAATGGGAAAATTTATGGCCTCATTGATTTTCCCAATGATCATTATTTTTGTTAAAAAAAAAAAGAATAAATTCATTTTAAAATAAAAAATATATATATATAAAAAGGGGGGTTGTGGGCCACTACCCCCGCCACACCATGAAATTCCATATTATATAATAATAAAAAATCTCAAATTCGTTGGGGGGCGGGCTGTCAACCCTGCCACCCCCGCCAACACCACCATATACCAACCAAGCAGTTATGTGGGTGGGTGGGCCACCTCCAGTGGACTTGGCCCACACCACACCCACATCCCAAAATATAACATAAGGACCGGAGCTAGTGGGATTGGAACCCACAGCTGATGGACCGGCCCCTCCCACGCGGCGACTCCATAATGGACCACCAACTGATATAACCCAAAACACCATAGGGGCGATAGAGGAAGGTTGAGTTGGGGCCACGTGGAGTGGACCTCGCCCACCTCATTATTATATATTTTTTATAACAAATCAACCAAAATTATATGCGGTTCCAACGAATTTTATATTGTAATTGTTATAACAACACATAACCAACGGTTATGTTTAAAAAACAAAATGCCAACAAATATTCAACCAAAGAAATTTGTAACTATGTGTTAAAATTCCGCAGTTGTTATAACTTCAGAATGATTTGGGTTTAAAAATGGCGCGGATCGGACTTGACCTCAGACATGGCGCGCACAAGTGGGTTTTTACACCAATAACCCAACAAGTAATTTATTGTTAACTCCATCCATGATTTTACATTTAAACCTTATCCTTTGCATTCGACAAGAATGAAGAAGGAATGAAGGATGAGTGCGAAGTTTGAGGTAGGATATTATTTTTTTATTGTAGGTGGAACCCTGGGCCATTCAGGGAGGCAGTGGAACCATGATCTGAGCCACATTTTTAGAGAGCTCAGAATTTTCCGATGTCCAAATTCGACAAATTCTATATGTATTTTACACCTCTGTGACAGGAATTTGATGACAATTTCAGTTTTTGCAACAAAGGTCTTGATTTTTTGGCCATTTTCCAGATTGGGATGACGGTAGTTGATTTTAGAGTGTGGATAGTTGATTTCATGCCATTCGACACCATGATTTCGATGGTGCGTTCAGGTCCACCAGCTGAGAAACCTATTCTTCAGCCAACATCAAAGTTGAGGTATATGAAGTGTTGTTGCCATGTACTTCATTGACTATTGTTCTTTGATTTTTTATGTCATATCGATTCCTATTTGATGTATGATGTTTATGTCACATGATATTTATTCATCATGGATGCTAACTTATGTTCTGAGATCCCTTTGTTGCCTTGATGACGGGATACTCTTTTTCACTATGTGTGAGCTTGTTATGCTAATAGGAGGTATTTTATGAGTACAAGTTCCTTGTAGCAGAATGTCTCGTGGAGAGACTTTGCCACTCATGTCAAGGGCACATTTCCTTGTATGACAAGTAAATAGTTTCCATGTACATCATCACATTTTCCAGTGTCAAATGAATCAGTGAACACCATCGAGGCATCAAGGCCCAGAGATGTAGTCCACACTCGATGAACTCCGTTATTAAATGACTTACGTTTTGCTATGTGATTGTTGACATGTTTTCCTCCTAATTATATCTGCATATGTGTTATTTTCCACTCTTTTAAAATTCAATTCTAATAACATCACTGAAGTAAAATATCATGGGTAAATCTAGTAGTTGACAGACCTGGATCATTTATGTTGTAGGAAATTGAAATGAAACCATAAAGAATTTCACATATGAGAGAATGTTCTTGTAATGAGGAAATATCGACACTATTCACTATTATTTCCATCCAAATAGATATGCAATTCATAAGTACTTTGATTTCATGTAGAATTACATCATCTAATGGACTTCCATAATAAAAGCTATAAATTGTTTGCTCAATCTAAGAAATACATGTTCTCTTTGGTGGCTTTGAACCTTACATTATGTATCTATTTAATTAATTATGAATAATTCCACTTGTGAATTATTCCACCCTTAAATTCATTTTGTTTCAAGGAAATTTACTTATAGAAAAGAAAATACCTATGTCACTCGCAATGCATGGTGTGACCCAATGATAGGTAAAGAGGATTCTAAGACTATATTTTTGATCCCTAAAATGTGATGTAATTCATATATGTGTCAATCGGGATATCCAAATAGTATGCATGAGGGACATGTAATGTAAATAATTTATATGAAGCTACCAATATAAAAATACAACATTGATTGTGAGATAAAGGGGAGTAAATTGATGGGGGTATCACTCCAAAAGAGAAGAATGGGATGGATCTAAGGGGACCCAAAGGGGAAAACGATATGAAAGGATGATACTTTTTTTTATTACCTAAAGTAAATTACCATAGTTATGAAAAATAGACAATTTAACGTTAGAATATGTGCCAAGGTAATTTGATGAAGTTATTGTAGGAATTTACAGGGCAAGTTCCGTAGATCAAGAACCAAAGGTCACCACTCACAAACAGATCACAATTCAATACACTAGTATAATCACGTGGTTAAAACCCTCGAAGAGGGAAACAGTCCACAACCTGAGCCAACGCGGCCACTTCAGGGAATTTATTAATATAAAAGAAAAGTTACATATGTTTCTCTCATAAACGGTTACCGGAAAAATGACCCTCCATGCTCTTTAAATAGATATCATGGACCAATCAGGTGTTAAGCCACAGATCAAGTGTCGTTAATACCGATGAGAGAGATAATCATTGGATCAATACAAATCGTGACCGTCAGATTATAAGTTACAAATGTACATGGTAAAGAAACACACTTTACCTAACTCTACACTAGACTAAGTTATTCTTAACTATTTCCTATGTGTCAGAATATCCTAACATTCCCCCTTAAGAATAACTTGGGATAGGATTGAAGGATTTACAAAGGTGGCACAAAAGGAGCCTATTTCCTTTGTGTCTAAATATCCTAACATCCCCCCTTAATAACAAATTGGGATAGTATTGAAGGATTTACAAAAGTGACACAATAGGAGAAGGAAGGAGGCATTAGGGCCTTTCCCCCTTTAATGAAAACTTTCCTGAACTCCAAGCATGGATCAAACTTTGGTAAACTTCACTTCTGTGAGAGCCTTCGTAAAGATATCGGCTACTTGATCATTGGTTGGACAGTACTGCACTTCAAGAACACGATCATGAATGATCTTTCTGATGAAGTGTATGTGGATTTCAATGTGTTTCATACACTAATGCTGGACTTTATATTTACATAGTTGAATGGCACTTTGATTATCACACAAAAATGTAGTTGGATGCTGCTGATGAAGACCAAATTCAGACAGGATCTGACGAAACCACATGGCTTCCTTGCTGGCTTAAACTGCACCACGATACTTTGCTTCTGTTGAAGAAAGAGAGATGGCACTTTTTTTCTTACAAGACCGAGTAATAGGTCCTGAACCAAGAGTGAATACATATCCTGCAGTAGACTTTCGATCATCAGGGTCACCAGCCAAATCAGAATCAATGAAACAAATCAACAATGGAGATGCTCCTGCAATGTAATGAATCCCGAACTTAACTGTACCTCGAATATATCGAAGTATTATTTTAGCTGCTTTCTAGTGATTTTCATGAGGTTTGTGCATAAACTGAGTGACAAGGCCAAAAACAAAGGAAAGGTCAGGACGAGTATGGGTTAGATAGAGAAGTTTACCAACAAGTTGATGGCATAAGGTAGCATCAACTTCAGCGGTAGTACAAGTGATTGAAAGCTTGACTCCAAACTGAAAGGGAGAAGGGGTTGTCTTACAATCTTCCATGTGAAGGTGGTGTGGAAGATCACAGGAATACTTGGACTGAGAGAGGGTAATGCCTTCCTTGGATTGCAAGACTTGAAGACCAAGGAAATAATGCAAGTGTCCTAAGTCTTTCATTTCAAACTTCTTTTTGAGGCTAGAATTCACATGGCTTATATGGTTTGGATCACTACCAGTAAGGATAATATCATCAACATAAAGAACATGGATGGTGAAGGACTTATCCACTTTCTTGGTGTAGAAAGTGTTTTCAGAATGACACCTTGAAAAGCCATTATCTAATAGAAATCTATCCATTTTGGCATACCAAGCCCGAGGAGCTTGTTTGAGACCATAGAGAGACTTCCTAAGGCAATAAACAAGGCTAGAGTCATTTTTGATAAATCCAGGGGTTGTTCCATGTAGATTTATTCATGCAAATCGCCATGTAATAAGGTGGATTTAACATCCATCTGACAGACTTCCCATTTAGAGGAGGTAACAAGGGAAAGAACAAGGCAGATAGAATTAATTTTTGCAACAAGGGAGAAGGTTTCAGTATAGTCAATTCCTTCAACTTGTGAAAATACTTTAGCAACAAGACGAGCTTTATGTCTATCCACTTTTCCATCTGGTCCAATTTTTTTTTTGTAAACCTATCTCCATCTAACAATTTTTCTTCCCTTTGGGAGAGGAACAAGATCCCAAGTCTCATTCGCCAATAAGGAACAATATTATTCATTCATAGCTTCATACCAATCTAGATGACTGGAAGATTCTTCAAAGGTTTCAGGATCAGTATTTGCTGGAACTTGAGCCAATAAGGAAGAGGATATTGCGAATTGAGAACGTATACATCGTTGATCTGTAGGGTTGCTTGCAATAGAACCTACTGCATCCCGAGTAGAGTGGACCCATATTGGAAGTGGTGAAGTAAAATGAATAATTTCAAGAGGTGGAGGAGGATTGTCATCCTTGCTATCATCATATGAACTAGAAGGAATGCTATTAAAAATAGAAGAGAGAGAGAGAGGTGGCACATATGCCGAATCAGGATCGTAGGCCAAAGGTGGCACATCTATCGAACTAGGCTCGTAGGCCGATATATTTTCATCAGATTTTACATCTCTTATAATGATTATATTTTTGAATTTTGGTTGAAGAAGTCTATATCCTTTGACATCTTGAGAATATCCAAGAAAAATGCATTTTTTCACTCTTAGGTTCTAAGGCTTTATACTTTTCATCTGGAATTGGGCCCAAGCATCACTTCCAAAAATACAAAAGTGACTTACATCTGGTTTGATTGAGCTCCAAGCTTCTTTTGGAGTTATATTCTTTAAAACCTTAGTAGGAGTGTGATTTACTATGTAATTTGCACAGTTAATTACTTTTGCCCAAAAATTGAGACTAAGTCCTTTAGATTGAAGCATACAATTAGCCATTTATTTTAAGGTGCAATTCTTCCTTTCAGCTACACCATTTTTTCATGGCGTATATGGAATAGTATGTTGCAATTTAATTCCATGCTCAGTGAAAAAGTTGATAAATTTGTTGATAACATATTCTCCTCCATTGTATGATCTTAACTTAAGAACTGGATGTCTAGATTGTTTCTCAACAAAGGCCTTAAAGGCCAAGAACTTGTTAAAAACTTCACTCTTGACTTTTAAGAAGTATACCCAAGTGCGTCTGGAAAAATCATTAATGAAAGTTAAGAATTTCTTGCAACCAGAGGAATAAACAACAGGAAGTGGACCACATAAATCAATGTGCACAAGTTGCAAAGGGGCTAAAGTGTGCCAAGAGGCACGTTTGTCAAAACTATCCCGATGATGCTTTCCGCGTACACATTCGGAGCAAACACCATCTCGGCAAGATACCATAGGAAGACCCATCACCATATTTTCCTTACATATAGTTTGAAGGGAGCGATATTTTAAGTGACCAAATCACTCATGCCAGATTTTGCCCACTTCATCATTATGAGAAACGAAAACAGAGGGAATATATGATGACCCAAAGTTTTCAAACTTATATAACCTTGTGGAATCATCGGCAATGCCAATAGCTAAAATATGTCTAGGATATTTGAGGTCCTTGATTACAACATCATGAGGTGAGAATTATACTATTTTCCCTTCACCTGAATGAGTTATCTGATAAATAGATAGAAGGTTGCATGACAAGGTAGGAACACATAGTACATCATTAAACTGACCATTATCTAGATGAATGGTTCCAGATCCTACAACACTAAGAGATCTATCATCACCAACATAACTATGTTTGGTGTTACAATCATTTAAAGTAGAAAACATGGCTTTATTTTTGGCCATGTGGTAAGAAGATCCAAAATCAATGAGCCACTCATGAGAATAAGAGGAAGAATATAAATTTAATGCATAACCAGATCTTGATGCTTGAAAACTACAAGCAGAAAGTGCCATTCCTGAAGATGAAGGTGAAAAGTGCTCCAAATTGATGTTGTGATTCTACATCGCTTCTTCTAAGGCTTCCATCTTCTTAAAACATTTGGACTCTATATGGCCATCATGATTTCAAAAGTTGCAACATCTATCTCTCTTCTTCCCTTTGTTTTTATTTGCCTGATCATTTTGGTGAGTTGCTTTTCCAATTTGCGGCTGAAATTGCTTAGGACCCTTGTTTGGTTTCAGACCATACTTTTTAGGATACTGTTTCTTGCGATTCTCTTGATATGATTGATGTTGGGATACTAAGGCTTTCTTAGAAACATTTCCAAAAGTGATAAGACCAAGGTGTAAGATTTTTTCCTGTTCTCTTATCCGAGAATCACAAAACACATCAAAAGAGGGGTTTTTGTAGGTGGTTCCTAAAGAAATGATGGCTTCGCTAGTGGAATGGAAGGTAGAAAAAAAAAAGTATGCAGGGCCAAGCTTAGAAAAAATGCAATAGATGAGGCTACCATATTCCTTTTTGACCTTACAACCTTCTAAAAGAATTCTAAGGGTCTTGAATTTGGACAAAAAATCTTCAATAGAGGAGAAATTATTGGGGTCCAAAGTAAGAAATTAAGTTTCAAGTTGGTGGGCCCTGATTTGATTTTGAATTCCAAAGACAATATTTAGCTTATCTAGGGCTTCATGAGGGTTTTCAATGTCAAGGATATGAAATCGAAGATATTGAGCAATGGACATTCCTATCAACCCTCGTTCTTGATCTTGTTTATTTTCTCATTTAGTGACTTTATCATCATTGGAAGGTTTAGTTTCTTGTCCTGTGGCTATTCTATAAATCCCTTTACTTCTAAGTATATCTACCATGTGAGGTAGCCATTGGAAATAATTGTTTTTGTTAAGAATAATCGGACATGCACTTTCCATTTTTTTTAAATGTAACTAAAAAAGGGGGAAACTAACTGCTCCAATGGATAGGTCTTGAAACAATAGGCTGATTAAAAAAAAATGGCTCGAAAAACAACTTCCGGATGAATAAGTTATGCCATTTTGAAAAAAATGAGTTGTAGATGCCGAATAGTTACACGAATGATTTGAAATTTGATGATGAAGTTCAACTTAAAAAAAAAAATCCCGCCCCTTTAACGAATTTTTTTTACAAAAAGAAGTTTGAGAAAGAGAGTTGAAACCAAGACCTCTATTCTAATAAACTAACTCCTCACCAAGTGAGATAGTAACAGGATTCTATAAATGTTTGAAATGAGCAAGGGGGTGGTGTTGTTTTTTTTTTTTAAACTCTTCGGTGTGTGTGACTTTTCATGCACGAAAAACCGAGCCAAAAAGAAGAAATGAAAGCCTTACAGTAGAATGTTATATTTTTGTTTGCCCTTATCGACAACTATCAATTTTTCACTATTTCTGATTTCCTGAGATTGCACAAAGACGCGGTGAAAGAGCATATGTAGCAAAAAAAATCCCTTTTCCCTGCTTCTGATTTGTCGAGATTGCACACAGCGCAGATCAAATAGCATACAAAAAGAATAGGGTATAGATCCGGAAAATAAATAAAACCTAAAACTGAAATAAAGAAAAGGAACCGAAATAAGAAAAACTATTAACAAATATAACTGCAAAATAGACACTTTATACCTCCAGATCTAAATTGTCATAACTTGGGCAACCAGAAACCTTTTCGCATGAAACGAAATGCGTTCCTCATTGTAAAAAATGCTCTAGACAGAGAAGAGCAGTTCTCTAGGCTAAAAAATGTTTAGAAATAGTAAATCAAGAAAACGACAGTCGCATGTAGTCAAACCGGCTTCGGATTTGGATCAACAATGGATGCGGCCCTCAAAATAGCTCTGATACCATGTAGGAATTTACAGGGTAAGTTTCGTAGATCAAGAACCAAATATCAATGCTCACAAATAGATCACAAATCAGTACACCAGTATAATCACGTGGTTAAAACCCTCAAAGAGGGAAACAGTCCACGGCCTAAGCCAACGCGACCACTTCAGACAATTTATTAATATAAAAGAAAAGTTACATATGTTTCTCTCATAAATGGTTACCGGAAAAATGACCTTACATGCTATTTAAATATATGTCATGGACCAATGTGGTGTTAAGCCACAGATCAAGTGTCGTTAATACCGAGGAGAGAGATAACCATGGGATCACTACAAATTGTGACCGTCGGATTATAAGTTACAAATGTATATGGTAAAGAAACACACTTTACCTAACTCTACACTAGACTAAGTTATTCTTAACTATTTCCTATGTGTCAAAATATCCTAATAGTTATTGGAGCACCAAGTGTCAAGTTAATATCATGCATAAATAATTCTTAGTTTTGGAAAGATGAGGGTCGTTCTAGCCTAGTTATTTATTCAATCACTAGGAATGTAATGAAATTCTAACTGATGTGTATTGTAAGAGGAAGGATGTCATGCTAACAACAAACGATGAATAATTTTGTAATTATATTATGTAAATTACCATTATAAATATGATCCAAGTGGGTATTGGTGACTACCTGCCTATTCCACCTAAACCTTTGGTTGGTTTCATCAGTTTCCTTGTTTATAGCAGCATTTATTATTTTTACCAGTTTTTTGGGTCATGAACTTCCAGAGTAGTTTTGACCCCCTAAACAACCTTTTTTTGAGGTAAAAAATAGACAACATATATATATATATATATATATAATCATGTAGTACTTGGAGATATATTTCCAATGAGGTATTGTACCTGTCAAAGAGAGATAACATGACCAAGTTATGACCCCAGGAAGTTGGCTTCCCAACTAATCCCAATGAGGCCCACAAACTCTTGGTGTTCCATCTCCTAGGGTTAGGATTTTTGTTGTTTAATGTTTTCTATTATTTTTCAATAATAAAAAGGACATCGAGCCTTATTATAACATAGTTTAGAGGCATGTAGCTACCATATCTCTTCTCAGAGATAAGCTACCATCGCTTGAGCTAGTTTATTTCCATTCTGTCTGTAAGCATATTTTAGTTCTTTTATATTAATGGAATGAAGTGTTATTTCTGATGCATCTCCGTATTTATGGTTATATATGTATTATGTTGCATTCTTGTTTAAGTTCGGATTCGTGGTATCAGAGTAGTTCGCTCTTTTTATGTTTTCTTTAAATTTCCCCAACGAGGTCGGTAATAAGGAGTTACGGCTCAAACTGGTTGAACCTTTGCAATACCATCCTCATAAACCATGATGTTCTCCCATGGCAGAAGAAAATAAAGATGAGGGAGCAGGAGATCCTTTCAAAATATTACTCGAAGAAGCAATCGAGCCATAGAGGAATTCGATGATGGAAAAATTTTCCCATATCCTTCGGTGGATGCCCATAAGTGACACATCTTCATCCAGAAATCACTATGGAGGCACCACTCCGTTCAAGGTACAAGTAAACATTAAAATTCCCACATTTGAAGGCCACATAGATGCAGACATTGTAGATAGATGGTTAAATATGTTGGAATGATATTTTTCAGTTCATGATTTTTCTAACATGGAAAATATTACTTATGTGCTCCTCAAGGCTACCCCCCTTGTCAAGGAATGGTGGGAAACCTACTATGAACAAAGGGATGAGGGAGAAACCTCACTGTTTTAAGTCACAACCTATTGAAATTATTTCCGAGATTCCATCAAGGAACAATATTACACCATGGGGAGCTATGAGGAAAAGTACATACAATGCACTATGGTGTGCAAATAAAGGGATCAAGACATGCATGAGCTGATGAATCTATTCCATAACCTGTACACAAAGTTGTGTATTAAATATACAGAGAAAAATTTGGTGTTAAAGTGCCACATTTTTTTTCATAGATACATTCAGGAGGAAACGAAGTTCCTCGATATCTACTCGCTTGGTGCAACATATCGATATTCTTCCAATATCGAGCATAAATTTAAAAAGAAGAAGCGAGACTTTGGATCTACAAATCTGAAACAAGGGAAAGGCACCTCCAAACTGCAGAAGAAAGGGCAAAGCCAAGGCAATTTTACCTAGGACAACCCTTCGAATATGAAAGTAAATAAAAACGCCACAGATACAAATAAGGACATGAGAAAGTGGTGTGAGTTTCATAAGAGCCCCAATCATAGTAGAAGTGAGTGTCAGGACAAGCACTCACTGGTGGCCAAATTCAAGGTTTCTGAATCTCATGGATGTTTCGAATTTGAGTCAAAACTTGACAAGGGGAATGAAAAATGGATGCATGTTATTGACGCAGATCCTAGTGCCACTATTTCCACCACCAATATCCACAAGGATGAGCCCAAAGATTCAGAGGAGGGGGAGCGCCTCTTCCATTCCCATATGCTTGTGAAGAGTTCTCCATTGCAGGGCATTGTCGACAACAAGAACCTAAATAACCTCATTTCATTAAAGTCTATGAAGCAATTTGGCCTACTGACCACAACACACCCATAGTCATACACCATCGGGTGGCTTCACCAAGGAGAAGATCTCCGCGTCAGCCAGCAGTGCGACCTTCCCTATAGCATCAATCCCTTCACATATGAGGTATTGTGTGATGTTTCTCCACGTGAATTTTGTGATGTATTATTAGGCCAACCATACTTGTGGAACCGACATACTATGTATGAGTCTAGGCCTCACACTATTATTATTATTACTTTGGGAAATAAGTTTTACAAGATACTGGATAAAGTAACACCACCTACCACCATCTCTTTGGTCACTACGAGGAAGTGTAATAAGCTAATTTCCTAAACAAGGAAAATTTTATTTCTTATGATTCGCCCTCAGGGAAAGAAGAATATTATGGCCACAACCTCCAGACAGGGCTCGCTCGTGCAAAATCAATAGATGGACAAGGTCATGGAGAAGTACACATACACTTCCCATCACTCGTAGGGGTACCTCTACACTGTCAGGTCAAGCACTCCATCAATCTAAACCTGGGTGCGCTACTACCCAATGGACCGATCTATCGTCGCTCTATTATGGAGAATGATGAAATCAAGAGGCAGATTCATGAGCTATTATATAAATGGAACATTAGACCAATTTCATCACCTTGTGGGAGCCCAATATTGTTAATACAGAAGAAGGACAACACCTGGAGACTCTGTTTTGACTATTGGGCGCTAAACAAGATCACTGCCTAGAATATGTATCCAATCCCATGATTCAATGAACTTCTCCACCAGCTAAAGGGGGCCAAATATTTTAGGAATATTTACTTCAAGCCAGACTATAACTAGGTACCAATTGACCCTATGATGTGTAGAAGACTATGTTCAAATCCAAGGAGGACCTTTACGAATGGCTGGTCATGCATTTTGGGTTGATGAATGGCCCCACAACATTCATGAGGTTGATGGAAAATTTCTTGTGACCCTTCACCAACTCATTCATGGTGGTGTATTTTGATGACATCCTGATCTTCAACCAGAGTTTGGAAGAGCGGCTCCACCATATTTGACAGGTACTCCAAACCCTGCGATAACAAAATTTTATTTCCAATTTGGAGAAATGCAATTTTTGTTTGAACTAGGTTCAATATCTGGAGTACATCATTGATGAGAAGGGTGCATACTATCCTAGCCAAGATTGGAGAAATGCGATTTTTTCTGGTTAGCATGCACCCTACTCATCAATGATGTATATGGGGTACATCATTGATGAGCAGGGTGCATGCTAACCTACAAAAATTCCATTTGAACATTAAGTACAAGAAGGGAAGCACCAAAAATTTTGTAGACTACCTCAAAGGACCACCCGTCATGGCGTTGACCACTGTGATCGACTCTTGCAGGATCAGGACTTTGGGATGGTTGAATCTTTACAAGAGTGATCCAGAATTGGTCAACACATACCAGACACCTTTATAAGGAAATAAAGCTCCAAATTATCACCTCCAAGATGAATTTTTATGCCACCTGGGACACCTCTATGTTCCTTCAGGAAAGCATTCCAATATAATTTGGGAGGTGCACTACACTCAGGTCACTGGACATTTTAGGGTAGAGAAAATATTGAAGGTGCTGCAGAAGTATTTTTATTGGCCAAATATTCTACAATATTTTGGGAAGTACATCAAGTCTTGCATTTCCTGTGCCATTTCCAAATCAACCATCAAGAAACAAGGCCTATATAATACTCTGCCTACTCCTAGTTGATCTTGGGAATCCATCTTGATGGATTACATGTCGGGCCTTCCTTCTACTAAGCATGAAAATGACTTTGTTTTCATTGCCGTCAAAAGATTCGATAAGATGGCTATTCTGGAGTCCTACAATAATCAACATTAGGTGCCACATAAGTTCCAGGTGGGCGAAAAAGTTTCGATAAATTTGCAGAAGGAGTGCCTTGATGGGCCCCACTGCAAGCTTTTCCCACTCCCATACAGGTCATACACCATCACCAAGGAGGTAGGGGACAATTACTATGAGCTCCACATTCCATTATTCCTTTATTTGTACCCAATTTTCAATGTGGAACGCCTTCGATCATGCTTTCCAGCATTACTAGACACATCCGGACTTTGCAAAGCGACTCACACCAACATAGTTAAACCCAGACTATATGGAAAATGCCACAACTGATTGGATCATGGACACATAGGTCAAGAAAAATTGCTAATAGAGGATCTGGCTATATTGATTTCTAAAAGTAGGCCAACTCCGTCACGAGGGAAAGTGGTTCACTAGGGACCAGGTTCAACAGAAATTTCCTCACCTCATGGAGGCTCTGTACGCAATCGGTAACATTTATTCCTAAGGAGGGGGACTGATCTAAGTGTATATTGGTGTCCACCTACCTATTCCACCTAGACCTCCAATCGGTTTCATCAGTTTCCTTATTTATATCATCATTTACTATTTTTAGCAGTTTTTCAGGTCTTGAACTTCCAAAGCAGTTTTGATCCCCTAAAAGTTTGTTTTTTTAGGTCTACAATAGGCTCATAGCCATAGGATAGTTCTAATGGAAAATAATATAGTACTCAGATAGATATTTATAACAAGGTATATTACACATCAAACAAAGATAATATGACCTAGTTACCACCCCGGGAAGGTGGTTGCCCAACTAACCCCAACAAGTCCCATAAACATTTGGTGTTCCATCTCCTGGGGTTAGGGTTTTCTCTTATATTTCAGTTATAAGACTTCCCTTGAGCCTCATTGTAACATATTTGAGAGGCATGTAGTAACCATATATCTTCTTAGAGATAAGTTATGATCGCCCAAGCTAGTTTAGTTCCACTATTTCTCTAGGCATATTTCAGTTCTTTGATATTAATGAAATGAAGTGTTATTTTTGCCGCATATATGTATTTATGGTTATATATGTATTATGTTTTCTTCTTGTTTAAATTCATATCAAAATCCTTGTATAACTTAGCATTGAGACTTCCTAGCTATTATAAGATAAATCTTTGATAAAGGTGTCATAGGTTGGGGGAAAAAATTGTAGAGAAGGGGATTTCCTCTTAGGTAATTTAGTCTATAGGGAAAAATACATCCAGTTATTAGGATGGTTTGGTGTGGGAATGTTTTTAACCAATAGAAAATTGCGATGAGTGACAAAGTATTTTTCATAATTGTGGTTTCATATCCCCAACATAGGGATGGAATTTTGTAGAAAGATGTAGTGTGATAATCACTATGGCAAGGAGGAAAATCCATGTTAGTAGCCAATTTCTGTAACTTATTATGTTATAAATTATTTATAATCCTTCTTGTGCTATGTATTTGAATGTATAAATTGTTTTATGTTAATAAATAAATTCTAATTTACCTCTCTATATTTTTATATGTATATTACATGAAATTTCATGTTATTAGGCATATGTAATTATGTGAAATGGTAGGGTTCATTGTGATTATTCTATTAGAGTATATATAATCCAAAAATAGTTTAAGAAATTTTGAAATTATAAAGTGGAAAGAGATAGAATTGTACTAGCATGGCCAGACTTGGGACTTGGGGACATTACAAGTGTGTCTTAGAGCTTGGTTACATACTAGACCTTAGTGGGCCAGATTCAATAAGATGAAACAGAAAATTTGTAAAGGAAAATATTGATGGGGCGTTTGTAAGGTATCTGAAAAAAATTTTCCGTGAGGAATTTGGGAAGTTCCTCTAAATTTGAGCATATTAAGGATGATAGGTGAAATTATTAATTTAATATTCATCTTACTGAATCTGGGACTACAACTTGATACATTTAGTAATTGTAAAGAGGTTGTTGGAAGGGCTATTCAACTTAGTCAACTAGGCCATTCGATTCGACACACCAAAAATGTATTTTAGGCTGGTCAACTCCCAAGTTGAGTCGAATAATTGAGTCGGTTTGGTAAAGATAGTGTAGATAGTTAAATTGCAATATTTGTCTATTCATGACATATATATGCATGTACACAATTTTAGATATTAGTATTCATTAATTATTGAGGGTATACAATAAAAACATTTATTTTTTTGGCTCTCCACTACTTTGTGTCTCTTTATTCTTGCATGTATTGCATATGATTATGTAGTTTACTTGTTGTTCCTTCATACTTGTAACTAATGCATACTTTTCACTAGATTGCAACATTGGTTTCATTACTGGTAGTGTTGGACCTAAGTAAACACATTATGAATGAATAAATGTTAACCTTGGAAGAGATAGAAGAGTGGTGACATATGAAAATCAATAATTACTTGAAAAATTAGGAAAGAAAAAAAAAATCTCATTTGTAGAACCTAGAGCACTCTTCTTCATAGAAGTGCATGAAAATATTATTAAAGAAACTCATGTTGAAATAAATAAATTTCTCTACCACATCACTAATGCGATAGAAAAAATCTAGTGACCAAATAACTCTAAAATTAACAAACAATGGGAGAGAAAACTTGCATGATTGGGTTGACAAGATACTAGATGACTTATGTAAGGATCAAGCAATAGAAGACAAGAATTCTATCAAAATAATTAAGGCAAAATTTTTTGAGGATTTCCATGACAATTCTTTTGCACTATACTTTCTTTATTAGATAATTTTCACCTCGACAAAGGAGCCAGACATATAGTTCAATACCAACCACCCTTGCAAGCACCAAAAAAATTGATCTAAATAAGAGGCATGCTTACTGGGAGAATTTTCTCGATGCTTGGTGACGAAGAAAGTGAAAATGTTCATCAGATCCACCCTCATTGACCGCTAGTAAGTTGTTTTGACAATGGGGGCGTAAGTATTCATGACAAATAAAAAAATGAAATTAGAAAACAAAATGGATAAGTAGAAGTTAAATTAAAAAGTCATAATTAGAGGAAATCATTCGATTACACAGACACATGAATACACACTCGAGGATAAAACCTAATGGAGGACCAAATCATGTTCACACTAGTATACATAATTGAATCATATCCAAAATATAGAAAGGGAAAAAATACAAAATACGTGAGAAGAGATAAGGGACTATAGCCTTACCCAAAGATTTCAGAACCAAAGTCTGAGAGCATGAGAGAAATGGTGCATGTGACTCCTCTGAAGTTAGAAAAAAAACAATAGGATTTAAGTGATGTCACACCTCGCACTTTTGAAAGAAGTGAAATTCTATATTTAAGGCTTGGGAGGCATGTAGTTGACATGGAAATTGATAGCTTCAGGACGACAATGTCATTTTCCCCATTCAAAAAAATATCAGGTCCTATTTCAGGAGAATTCCTTCGTCAAATAATTCATATTAATTCAAATCCATCCATAGTTTAGTATATAAGAGATGATCATATAAATTTGAGACATTGACTTGAAATCAGAATTCCGACTATAAACCAAACTTGGAGAGACAATCAAGAAAATGAGGATAGACTTCTCCATATTTAAAATCTCATGAGAACACATGATTTCCACAATTATATTCTATTGAAGAATAAATATCTATAAGTTGAGATGATGAATCAATGGAACCTTGTACAAATTAGTTCATTGAATATATAGAGAAAGGGTGTCAAAATGATGATACATTAACAAATATCATAGTATTGGAAGTCAAAAAAGAAGAAAATACTCCATGCATAATGCACTGACCATCTATCAAGATCGACAAGTTGGAATTGTTACATGTTACCTGTTGGAACTGCTACTGCTCAGGTCCCCTATTTGATATTGAATTTTAGAGCTTGCAAAACTACTAACTTCTCCAAACCATATCTCATAAAATATAGAGAACTAATATTTGAGATTCTTAAATGAAGCTCACCAATATTTTTGCTATATGTGGTCAAAATTTCAGGTTTTGAATCCTTGAAAGAAAAAAATATAGACAAAATATGAAGATGACCTATTTGAAGCAGTGAAAAACTTGAATCCAAAGCTCTAATTCCAAATTTTATGCAGCCAACTCACAAAATAGAAGAAATTATAGATCAACGACTTGATAAATAAACTATTTGAGGGGGAAACTTGATTTACAACACTTAAATGAACAATTCTTGGATGATACAAATGAGAAGACCTCATTTCTATATATAGGAGTCGAAGGAGTCAAAATATAATTAGAGCCTACATAACAATAATAATGGAAGGGCACAAAAATAACAATAGTGGTATTATATCATGAATAACATTAAAAATATTGGGGCTACGTTAACAACAACAATAAGAGGACTATACTATTATTATAGGGACGTAACATGCCCCTCTCCTTCAAAAAATTTGTCGTCATCAAACACATGAGTAGTTTTGGATGCTTTTGTATAAAATTATCATCCTCCCATCTGAAATATTCAGTAAGTAATTTCTTCCACTTAATGAGATACTCTGAAAATGATAGATAATGTAGTTGTTGGGAGGCTTGTTTTGGTGACCATGTTAGTCTCCAATATGATTTTTCCTCCTTCAATTTCTGGAAATATTGTTTGAATTGGGAGCTTGTCATCGATAAGCTTATTTAAGCATGAAGCATGGAAAATTGGGTGTCCTCGAGAATATGTAGACACCTCAAATTTGTATGCCGTAGTACCTATCTTTTGCAACCACTTTTAAGGACCATAGTACTTGGGTGATAATTTGTTATCCTTATTAGCTTGCTTGAGGGACATTTGTTTGTATGGTTGTAGCTGTAAAAATACCCATTCGCCTACGTTAAAAAATATTTCACTAATATGTTTATATTATTTTTGTTTCATTCAATTTTGCACCAGATTGAAGTTATCCTTTAAGATTTGGGGAACTTGTTGTCGATGATCAATGTGATATTACAATACTTGAACCTTAGAAATTTATCTTAAAGATGATGTGATGTACAATGGGTGTATAAGAATAATTTGTACAACATGGAAGCCAAGAGGCTCCCAAAAATTTCTTCTAACTCTAGTCAAAACCACCTTTGGCTCAAGCGAGCGTGGCATAAGGATGCCAAGTCTTGGCTCAGACATTGGGAGATAAGGGAGGAGACCCTCTTGGAGAAGAAGGATAATATTAAAAATATCATTACTTCTATTGGCTCCCGTGATTTGCAAGATTGGCAAGAACAACTCTGCGGGGAACCACATCAAACTACTTTTGAGTCCAAGGAACTAGCCTTCCTGGACTCAGAGAGGGCTCTCTCTATGTAATTGTTTATAAATGATATGTATTTATGCTTTTTATTTATGATTTAGTGTAGTTATGAAGTTCTAAGGACTGTTTGTTTTGTTTCATTGATTGGTTGATAGATCAATGGTGTGATTAATTGAGGGAGTGTTTCAGTTGAATAGATAGGCCATGAGTAGCATTAATCCATTGGGCTATTGAGTCATAAAAGGATTTAATTTTTCACCAAATCTGAAAGGGTTTTCATAGGGCAAGCTAACTATATCAATTGGATCTCTTAGATTAGATGGAATATGAAATGATAGTAAGTTGTCAAAACAGTAAAACTAAAGGGAAATTAAGAATCCTTTAGCTCTACTTCAACAAGAAAAGCCTTTTAAGAAATTTTTTGAGACAAACCAAAGGACAAGGCTTATCATAGACTTCTTTGGCCAAAATATAATAAGAAAACCTTTAAGACAACAATCCAAAAATCCTAGAATTACTTTCAGACAAAGAAAACATTCAAGATAACAATGAGTGCAACTAAAGAGCATGATACACCTATCTTCTTTAATCAAACACTCTAAATACCTTCAAAGTAATAGTTTGAGACAAACCAAAGCATAGGTCATACCATAGAATTCTTTGGCTGGAATGTACTATGTGAACTTCAAAGAAAGACCTTAAAAACAATATTTCAAGCTACACCAAAGGACAGGGCATACCATAGAATTCATTGGCTTGAATTTATTGAATCATTTCCAAGACAACAAGCTAGGTGGAAGCATAGAGCAATTAAGAACTCTCTAATCAGACCTTGCAGAAGAAAACATTAAGATAAATATAGAAGATAGAATTAGGGCGCCAAGACAACATATCCTAATATAAAATTTTTGTTCTTTTATCAGAGAAACCATGGACAGAATGGGAAACGAAAGGAAAATATTGACAAAGAAAGGATAAATTCACCATTAACATAGCTCAAGAATCCTGTGAATGTGCTTATATTATTGATGTTCAAAACAGTTACATTACTCCAGTACAATAGATCTGTGCAACTCAGAGTTTTCTCAAATCCAACCTAGCAATCATCTACTAGCTCAACAACCAACAATCAATCAACCAACCAACAATATAAATGAATAATAAATGCAGTGTTTATCTACAAAATGAGGAGGTGATCCTAAGTTATGGTTTTAGATGTGTATTTATTACAGATTTAATGTGTTTTTGAACTTTGAGAGCATGCAAGGCCCAAGGAAAAATACCTGAGACTGACTCACTGTAACAATAACTCCTAACTTAACTATTTGAGCTAACTTTTGGAAATATTTGAATTTTAAGGCTTCTCAATAAATTTTACAATAACTGCTTAGTAGCTGAGAAATATCTCTGACTGTTTCAATAACTATTGATGCTTTGCTGAAATAAAACATGTTGTAGGTGGCATTATGTTTTTTTGAAGAAGTAAATGCTTTTGGTTTAGTCATTCGAATATGCCTCTGCACTAATATCCGTTTGTTTTATTCTTTAAAATTCTGTTTAGGCCTTCAAAATTGGATTTGTCTTCACTACCTTCCTTACTGTCTTTTCTTTTCATTATGCCTTTATCTCTGATTTCTGATTTCACCTTTCAATTTGTCCTTTAGTCATTGATTTGATCCTTAATCCTCTAATCTTTACTACCACGTTCTTTCCACTGTTTCTTATTCCTCTGCCTTTATCTCTGTTTGCAATTTTGCTGTGCAGTGAAGCATCTTACTCCTGCTGGAGTGCTTGAATGAACACCAATGGTCATGATCCATTGGTTTTTTTCTCGATCTTATGCTCCCGGTCCTCCAAATGAAACAAGATATCTGGATCGTCACCCAGAACTCTTATTCAAACAAATTTGGCGCATAGGAATGCAATTTTCTCATTCCTGCCATGAAACCTACACAATAAAAACATCGATTAGTTTAAAACTTGCATTTGTGGCTTTTCTACGTTTATTCATGGTTTTTGGGCTATTGAAGCACTGCAGAGGTGTTAATAGCGGATCGATCTTCATTACAAAGCCACAGGGCTCTAAAACATTTGAATTGGATGGTGGTATCAGGATTTGGCGTGAAGGAGGAAGAGTGGTTTTCACATGGGATGAAGAGTGGTTAGAGGTTTTGGAGGAGAGCGTGTGATTCCATAGGGAAGATGCCACATGGTGGATGGGACATGGGCAGATACCTCCCATTTTGCAGGGTTTGGGGTTGCTTAACCCCCGTGCTTTTGATGGCGCGATACATAACATGAGCTGTTGGATCGAGATATCAAAGATCAACGGTGATTAGGGATCGGCAAAGTAGTGGGTAAGTCTAATGGTGGAACCCGAGCGGACAGGTGGCAGGTTTTTATTAGAGCGTAGGGTTTGGTGTATGCGTGGCCGAGGGCTTTAAATAAAATAAGCGAGGGTGCTTCATAAGGGGTAGGGCCGAGGTTATATGGCTGTGGGGTTAAAAAACATTAAATAAGGGGCTCTAATATTTATAAAGGGCCGGGCTAAAGAACACAAAGGTTTAGGTTTTATATTAACAAAACAAGTTTTAATATAAAATATAGGTCTCGAAAGATTTATTTTTTGATTTAAAACAATGTAAAAAAGGAGTTTTTACATTGTTTTAATAAAACAAGGGAAATTGATGAGGGGGGTTAATGGGGTTTTTGGAGATGAAAGTGGGTGTTTGGGTAGGGAAAAATGGTGATAATGAGAGAATTTAATCCCAATATGAGTGTTTAGAGTATTAGGGTGATTTTTAGAAGGAAAACTGAGAGATAGTGAAAAAGGTTTTATAAAGATAATGAAGGCAGTGAGATTTCTGAAGATAGCTGATAGTCAAGGAACGCTATCTTTAGCAGACTGTAGAAAATCCATTGTCACCTAGTGAATCTGTAGAATACAGGAGGATAGCAGTGACTCCAGCTGGGGAGGGCATCTGCTTTAGGATGTGTCAAGAACCTTAGAGTTCAAATCTCTGGAATTTGTAGATCAGTGCCTTGAATGTACTTGGCAGATTTTCTCATTTTTCAATTGTTGCTTTGCTGTTGTTCTTTGTAACTTTTATCTTTAAAACTTGAAAATCATGCTTGCTGCAATTCACTTCTACCTATCCATCATACTTCCCTAGCATTTTTTCTTCATGTGGGTGCATCTACATTGGAAAACCCTTGACATCATTTTTCTTTGACAACAAAAACTATCTACTTCTACCCTTATATCATCCAAAGGCTCACATTAGGGGAATTTTGAGGTCTAAAATGGGCCTCCTAAGAAAAATGTACAAAAAAAATAAACTTTATAACAACCAATAGGATTCAAGATGATGATGTCAACCATGGGGGATGATTTACCATTTTTTAAATAAAAGGGTAAAAATATTAAAAAATAATAAAATAATAAAACTACTTTTTAAACTCGTATTTGCAACTTATCTCCCAAAATTTTTACTCAAATTTTGAGTGGGAGTACTCATTGGATGAAAAATTTAATTCCTCATCCAAGGAGTACCCATGTTGCATACTTCCGATGAACTCTACTACACGAAAAATGAGAAATACATAAAAAACGTGATTGTAATCACGTTTTTTTATGTATTTCTCATTTTTCGTGTAGTAGGACCCATCGAAAGTATGCAACATGGATACTCCTTGGATGGGGAATTAAATTTCGCATCCAACGAGTACTCCCGCTCGAAATTTGAGTAAAAAATTTGGGAGATAAGTTGAAAATATGAGTTGAAATAATAGTTTTTTCATTTTTCCCTCTAAAATTTGATGATGTCATCAAATCTTATTTGATTTTTTCCGTGCTATTATTTTATAATTTCCTTAGGAGGCCCATTTTATACCTCAAAATTCCCCTAATGGATTAAACTAATGAGCTCTTTTATTCTGTACCTAATCTACTTATCTGTCAAGATTAAACAATTTGACATATTTTCGTTCTCTACTCTGTCAACAGGAAATTGAAAGCATGACCAAATCAAGATTAAGAAGTTTGATTTGTCATGAGATGTGGCATTTTGGACAAGAGGCACCCAAATTTTATTTCTGCAAAAAGTAAAACTTAAAATAAGGGCTCTAATCTGGAAATTTTTGTTCATCCATCTCTTTTCTCTTTGGTTCAGATGTGAACTGTGGAACCAACATTCTTACCTAGTCTAATCTACTGATAAGCCAAGTTAAACATTTCGGAAAATCTTCATTTACTAACTTATCAGAAAAATTCAAAATTTGTTCAATCATGATTAGGCTATATGATTGAATCAATAATTTCTTTCTCAAAATTAGTGGCATTTGGACTTGTGCACTTTCAGAAACATTCTTTTTTGGTATAGGGCTTTACCTCTTCTTTTATCTGCCCTCTTTTCTTCTTTTATTTATTTTTGTGTTTATTTTTCTGATCTTTTTATTTAAGCAGTGTTATATATAATGAATGAAGCTTTAAACTTATATTTCTTACTAAAATAATGCTTGAGTATCCTACCATTGAAAGGACCTCCAAATAATTCTGTTCCATCCATTTCTTGTAGAAAAATGCATTGTTACCTTTTGTTGAATGGATGATGTATGGAACTTTCAATAGATTGTCAAATTTTCCATGATTGCATTTGTCCTCTCTTCTTGAATCCCACTTTAAAACTTTGTCTCCAATGTTAAAATCATTTTCTTTGGTCCATTTATCAAAAAGCTTCTTGATATTTTCCTGCACTTGTTGTGTTTTGTTGTACACTTCTTCCTAGGTTTGCTGCAGCTGGATAGTCTGGTTTATTATTCTTTGCATATCATTTTATTCAGACTGTATTTCTTGGATGAGCTTCATCACTGACACTCCTAAAATTGTTGGAAAAACTGCATCTGCTCCATACACTAGTTGATAGGGGGACATTACAATTGAATTTTTATTTTTTAATCTTTCTACCCATAGTGCATGCACTAGTTTGTTGTGCCATGACTTCTTGTTCTCTTCCAGCAAATTTTTAATGACTTTTACCAAAATTTTGTTTGAGGATTCATCCAACCCATTACCTTGAGGGTAATAATATGTAGAATGGCCCAATTTAATATGATATTTGTGGCAAAAGTACACCATTTTCTTGGATCTAAAAGCAACAAAATTGTTAGTGATGATTTTTCTAGGAAAACCAAATCTAGACAGAATGTGGTTTTCAAGGAATTTGATAATTATTGAGTCTGTGGCAGTTCTAGAAGAGATGGCCTCTATCCATTTTTTAAAATATTCAGTTGCAGTGAGAATCGATTTGTGTTGGGAAGAGGAGGTAGGATGGATTTATCCAATAAAATCAAGGCCCCATTGTTGAAAAGGAGATTCAACAAAAATTGGATGCAAAGGTAATGGCAACAGTTTTCTTTTTCCCTGAAAATTTTGGTATTTGTGACAGACAATTATGATTTTATGGATGTCTTGAAAGAAGGTGGGCCAATAGTAACCAGCTCTAAGGATTTTGTTGACAGTGGTTTTCCAATAGAGATGGCCTCCACATTATCCTTCATGAAAGTCATGCTTGATCTTATTTGCATCATCCTCATGCAAACATTTAAGCAATATACCATTATCATTTTTCCAATATAAAATTTTATCTAAAATGCAGAAGTTTACAACCTTTAACTTTAAGAATCTAGCCTTTGTTTTGGAAAAACTAGGAGGAACATTAAGATTAAAAATCACATATAATATATCAGCATACCAAGCTGAATTCGGAAATGATTCTTCAATGGGTAGAGTTGCGAGCTCCTCTTGTTCAACCAATGTATCAATCATGTTCATGTCCAGTGCTTGAAAGTTTGTTTCAGCCATGAGTTTAGCCAGTCCTTGCCCTTTGATTAGCTTAGTGGGCTTGCTTTCCAGATCATATTCTAATATAGCAACAATCCACTTACCTCTTTTTCCATCAGGATGTTGTGTGACTATGTCTTTTACCACTGAGTTAGGCACAAATGCAATGATGTGTGAGTGAAAAGTGTAAACTCTGAAATATTTTAATGCCTTGATTAAGGAAAAAGCTTTTTTTTTTTCCATTATGTTATATTTTAGAGGTGCATCTCTTAATGCCTTACTGAAAAATGCTTTGGGATTTTCCTATCCTTTTATATTTTTCTGCAGTAGGACAACAACAACTATATGTTCTGATGCAAAGGAGAAGATGAAGAAATATTTGGTAAAGTTGGGGCTGATTAGAACTGGAGTTTGTGTAAGTTCTTGTTTTACCAGTTCAAAGGATTTCTTTGCTTCTAAGGTCCATTTGACTCCTATTTCTCTTTTCAACATGTTTGTGATGTTCCTTAGGAGTTATGCAGGGTTTGGTATGAACCTTCTTAAGAAATTTATCTTTCCAATGAAAGATTGCAACTCTTTGATATTTATAGGATGATTTATTTGCAATATTCCTTCAATCCTTTTTGGGTTAATCTTGATCCATTCTTCAGATATGATGTGCCCTAAAATTTTTCCTTCTTGAAGGCCAAACATAGTTTTCTTGGGATTTAAAGACAAAAAATAGTTTCTACACTTTTCAAAGACTTTTCTTAAGTGAGTTAGGTGTTCTTCATCAGTTTTTGAGTAAAATGTGATGTCATCAAGGTATATCACAATGAAGTAACCTATTTCTTCTGAGAAATCAATATACATTTCTCTTTGAAAGGTGGCTCCAACGCTTATTAACCCAAAACACATTTTAACATACATGAAGGTGCCCTAGGGCGTAGTGAAATTTGTCTTGTGTTGATCATCTGGGTGTACCAACACCCGATTGTATCCTGAAAAATCATCTAGCAAAGATATTATTTTAGAACCTACTACCTTTTGTAAAATGTGATCCATTTTTGGTAAAAGGTAGTTGTCTTTTAAGGAGGCTTTGTTTAAATTTCTGAAGTCTATGCATAGCCTAATTTCTCATGTTTTCTTCGTCACTGATACAAGATTTGAAACCCACTCTGAGTATCTCAGAGGGACTTTTATTCTAGAATCATACATTTTCGTAATTTATTTCTCCACTAAGGGTAGTTTTACAAGGTTTATTCTGCGTAATTTTTGTTTACATGGCTTTTGATATTCTTTGAGAGGGATCTTGTGTTGGATTATCTTAGTATCATATGACTTTAAATCTTCATAAATCCAAGCAAACACATCAGTAAATTATTTAAACAGATCAAAATATTTCTGTTTTATATGAGCTGGCAGTGTTTTGGACAGTTTTATCATTTTTGGTTTTTTTTCACTACCTATATTGCATTCTTCTATTTCAGCTTTAGTGGGTTCCATTTTTGGCTTCCTAGCAACATCATCAAAGTTAAACAACTCTTCTAGAGGAACTAGTCCCTTTGACAAGTTATCATTATTGGACTGTAGCAGTTCAAATTCTTCTTTTTTTGAATTAGTGCACAATTCTGTTTTATGGGGGTGTTCTTTGGTTAACAGATTTATATCAGCATTATCAGGAGGTTCTTATTTGTAAGTTTGTTCCTCAGCAGAGCAGTCTCCTTCATTATATGAGTCTGAATTTGACATTTCAAACTCATTTATGGACTGCATGAAATATTCTATCTATTTATCTCCTTCAAAGACTTGCCAATATTTTATGTTATCAGGGACTGCTGGTCTGTATTTGACTTGTACTATGTATTGTTTTCTATCACAAGTTTTTTTATATGTACTGGCTGCAAATGCTAGACCATTGGAAAGGATGTTTTGATTTCTAGGGACAAAGGTGAGATAATATTCTTTTAAAGTTTTTAAGAGGTCAACGGTATCATCCTTGTATGCTTTTAATCTAGGATGCTTAGTTGTGTATTCTTCCTTAATCTGCCTAATGATTAGATTAGAATCTCCATGGACAGTTATCCTCTTAGCTCCTAATTTCTTCAATATGTGTAGCCCTAGGAGGAGTGCCTCATATTCAACTATATTATTCATGCATTAAAAGTTTAGCTTATATGAGTGACCTTCTACATGATTGGTCTTTGTGTTACGCACCCATACACCTGCTCTTGAACAAGTTTTTCCATAGGAACCATCAAAGATCATACTCCAAAGAGGTTCAATTTTAGTTTTATCATTGGGTTGGCTGTTGTGGCTGCCACTATGTTTTTCATTGCTTTGTTCTCCATGGTCTTCACTGGGTTTTCTATTATGCTCTATTTGGGTAGACTTTTTTGATTGTTCCTCCTCTTTTTCCTCTTATTGTTCATCTAGTTTCTCATTTTCTATCACTTTTTCATTAATGTTTTCATCATTGTAAATGATAAATGAATCAAGATCAGTGTGGATAGAATAAAGAGGGGAGTTATCTAGCTTTTCTTGACTACTAACCATGTATTTCATGTGAGTTTCTCTATATATTATTCTTGGTTGACCAAAGACATGTATGGTAGCATAGGTCATATCCATTTGGAGGGTACCCTGGAGTTTAGCACCCCATGATCTTGAAAGGAGCATGCCATACTTAGGAGGAATATCAACCACTAAAATATCCATTAATAGGCTCTTGGCTGGTATTTTTTCTAGATTTACACATAGATCTTTGATTAGGCCTAGACATTTGACTCTATTGGAATCAAAAGAGTATAAATATTTGTATGATTTAGTTATTTCAAGGCCTAGTATTTCCATTACTACTTTTGGCATGAGGTTCTGTGAAGCTCCTAATTCTAGCATGGCATTGTGGAGGATTTTATCATGGATGTTTAAACTGACATAAAATGGAGGAAAACCTCCCCCTTGAAATTTTCCTTCTACTTCTGGTCGAAACAGAAGTTCAGGTTTTTCATGATTTAAATTCATCGAATTAGCATTTTCTCCTATGTTTAAAGATTTAAAAAGTTGGGATATATATACATATTGAGTGACTAATTCAGTAAGAGGAATAGATATTTTAATCTTATCAATTTCATTCTCTATACTGAAAGGTGTATGAGTTTTTGAAATGTTGAAATCAACCATTTCAGATACTAATTTCACAGCAATTTCAGCTTGCTGGCTTTTATTAGGGAACTCAGTTAAAACAATTATTAGGGGCACTAGCTGTATTTCTAGTGCCACTTTGGTTACCACTATTCTTGCCACTAGGTTGGTTGTTTTTTCTTATATTTTTATCAGAACTTTCAGCCACTATGTTTATAATTTTTGTTGTCCTTTTAGGAGGGTTTTCAGGAATCTTCCTAGCAGAAATTTCAGAGGCCTTTCTCTTGGGAGTGTCTTGGTTTTTCTTGCTTCTGAGATCATATTGTCTATGTACTTCGATGATGGAATTTTTAAATCCTTGTTTGTAGTATTCAGATTCTAGGCTTTCTTCTTCAAATTGGGTTGGGGAAAACATGCCTTTTTCTTCCTCAGTGAGGAAGACAGTATCCTCATTATTTACTCCTATTAGATTTTTGTAACTTTCATCTGTTTCTTCAACTACCCCCTCATCTTCATCAAAATATTTTTCTTGGAAGAGAGGACTGATTTGCTTATCAGAAACTCTTTGTCTACTATGAGGGGGGTTTCTTCTAAAGTTTTGGTTTTGGTTCTGATTTCTATTTTGAGGAGTTGTTTGGTTTTCTCTAAGGTAATCTCTCTCATTTACATTCATCCCCTCCATCATCCTTTCAATGGTTTTAACTATGTTATCAATCTTTGTATCAGATGTGGAGGCTACAACTTCTTCCCTATATATCAATCTTTTTTCATTCTTCATTCTATCTCTTTTGGCAATCAAATTGGCTTCTACACTTATTTCTCCCCTCTGCATGTCTTCTAATGTGAGAGGTTCTCTTTCTCTTAATTGATAAGCCATTTATGAGTCAAAACCATCAGTAATTTCATTAGAGATAGACCTTGTGGAGGTTTCATGTTTGTAGGGAGGGCATTGTATACACTATTAAACCTAGTGCAATATTCTTGGACACCCCCTCCAACATTCCTCTTAATGTTTTCAGGCTCTAATAAGATTTGGAGAGGGTTCTTCTTGACTTCCGATTTGTTTAAGAATAATTGATGAAAAGCAGGGAGGTCATTTATACTATTAGGGGTTAAGCTTTTGAACCATTTTTTTACTTCTCCCCCTAAGATTTGAGAAAATTTTCTATGTTTAACAGTTTCATCATCTATTTCTTGTCTTTCAAAGTAGTCATTCATTCTATCCACATGCTTTTGAGTAGTAGTCAAACTACTTGAATCATATAAGGGAATCTTGGACTGATAGTCCTCTGGTAGAACAACTAAAGGAAATGGTAGAACTAGTGGAGCATACCATGTTGCCATGATCTGTGGTTGGGGAAACAAAGGAGGGTTAACAGGAGGAAGGTTTACAAAAGGGGGTACAGGGTTAAATAGAGGAAGGTGAATAATGGGGGATGATGTTAGTACAACAGAATTATGCTATAAGGTGTATGGGTTTAAAACTATTTGGGTTATCCAATTATGAGATTTAGTCCTAGACAAGCTTTGTTATAAGTGTAAATCAAAGGAGATATTATGCAAGTTTTCAATGTTTTCATGTAGGGAACTTGCTTTGTGGATAGGTCTACTAATAGTTGGATTTTTAGATCTAGGAGACTTCCTAAGGATTCTTTCAAGATTTTCAACTATTGCGAGAGGATTTGGGTCAAGATGGGATCTGGTACAAATTATTTTAGAAGCCAGACTTTGGACCCAAGCTTCAGAAAGGTTGAGAGTTATAAAAATTTTTAAATGGAAAACCAATCTGTGAAAGAAACACTTAATCCACAAACTATTCTTGACTAGGTTCTGTTGATGTTTACTGATAACATGATTTTCCCAGTGGAGTCTATGGAAAACCAGTGGAGTCAGCAGGCTTACTGAAAACCAGTGGAGTTGCCAGGTGGAGAGTCTTTGATTTTTTTATGGCTGGTTGTTGTCCACCATCAGCAACCAGGTACCATTCTTGGCTAACACTTGATCCATATAATTTAATATGAGGTTTTTTGATTTTTTGAGGTTATATTCAAGCTGTTTAATACTCAATATTCCCCAGTATGGTTGCCACTATGTTGGCTCCTTGTGATTCGCAATATTAGCAAGAAAAACTCTACGAGGAACCAAATAAAACCACTTTGGAGTCCAAGGATAGAGCCTTCCTGGAATCAGAGAGGGATATCTCTATGTAAGTGTTTATAAATGATATGTCTTTATGCTTTTTCTTAATGATTTTAGGCTAGTTATGAATTTCTAAGGACTGTTTTTTTTGTCTGATTGATTGGTTGATATATCAATGGTAATATTAATTGAGGGAGTGTTTCAATTGAATAGATAGACCATGATTAACATTAATCCATTGGGCTATGGAGTCATAAAAGGATTTAATTTTTCACCAACTCTGCAAGGGTTTTCATAGGGCAAGATAAATATATCAAGTGGATCTCTTAGATTAGATGGAATATGAAATGAAAGTAAGTTGTGAAAACAGTAAAACTAAAGGGAAATTAAGAATCCTTTAGCTCTACTTTAACAATAAAAGCCTTTTAGGAAATGGTTTGAGACAAACCAAAGGATAGCGCTTACCATAGACTTCTTTGGCCAAACTCTAATAAGAAAACTTTTAAGACAACAATCCAACAATCCTAGAATTACTTTCAGACAAAGAAAACATTCAAGATAACAATGAGTAAAACTAAAGAGCAGGATACACCTATCTTCTTTAATCAAACACTCTAAATACCTTCAAAGTAACAGTTTGGGACAAACCAAAGGACAGGGCATACCATAGATCTCTTTAGCTGGAATATACTAAGTGAACTTCAAAGAAAGGCCTTAAAAAAATATTTCAAGCTACACCAAAGGACAGGGCATACCATAGACATCTTTGGCTTGACTCTATTAAATCATTTCCAAGACAAAAATATAGGTGGAACTAGAGAGAAATTAAGAATTCTCTAATCATTTTTTGCAGAAGAAAAAATTAAGATAAAGAAAGGAGTCAGAATTAGGGTGCCTAGACAACATATCCTAATCTAAATTTTCTATTCTTTTATCGGATAAATCATGGAAAACATGGGAAACATAAGGAAAATATTGACAAAGAAAGGATAACTTCACCATTAACATAGCTCAAGAATCCTGTGAAAGTGCTTGTATTATTGATGTTCAAAACAGTTACATTACTTTAGTACAATAGATCTCTGCAACTTAGATTTTTCTCAAATACATATTAGCAATCATCTACTATCTCAGTAACCAGCAATCAACCAACCAACCAACACTAAAAATGAACAATACATGTAGTATTTATCTACAAAATGAGGAGGTGATCCTAAGCCAGGGTTTTAGATATGCATTTATTACAGAGTTAATGTGTTTTTGACCTTTGACACCATGTAAGGCCCAAGGCAAAATATCTGAGACTGGCCCACTGTAACAATAACTCCTAACTTAACTATTTGAGCTAACTTTTGGAAATATTTGACTTTTAAGGCTTCTCAATAACTTTTACAATAATTGTTGATTAGCTGAGAAATATCTCTGATTGTTTCAATAATTGTTGATGCATTTATTGAAATAAAACATGTTGTAGGTGGAAATATGTGTTTTTGAAGAAGTAATTTTTTTTGGTTTAGTCATTCGAATCTACCTCTATGCTAATATTCCTTTGTTTTATCCTCTAAACTTTTGTTTAGGACTTTAAAATTGGATTTGTCTTCACTTACTATCTTACTGTCTTTTCTTTTGATTCTTCCTTTATCTCTAATTTGTGGTTTCACCTTTTAATTTATCCTTTAGTCCTTGATTTGATCCTTAATCCTGTAATCTTTACTGCCATGGTCTTCTGATTGTTTTGTCTTCCTCTGCCTTTATCTCTCTTTGCAATTTTGCTGCACAGTGGAGCATCTTACTACTGATGGAGTGCTTGAATGACCACCAATGGTCATGATTCATTGGTGTTTTGCTAGATCTTACGCTCCCGGTACTCCAAATGAAACAAGATCTCTGGATCATCACCCATAACTCTTATTCAAACAATTTTGGACCCTAGGAATGAAATTCTCACATTCTTGCCATAATACATGCACAATAAAAACAACCAATTAGTTTAAAGCCCGTGTTCATGGCTTTTCCACATTTATTCCAGGTTTTCAAGCTATTAGAGAATTGTGGTGGTGTTAATAGAGGATCGAGCTTCATCACAGAGCCACGGGGCTCTGGAACGTTTGAATTGGATGGAGGTATCAAGATTTGGCACGAAGGAGGAAGAGTGGTTTTCGCATGGGATGAGGAGGGCTTAGCGGTTTTGTAGGAGAGTGTGCGATTCCATAGGGAAGACACCACATGGTGGATGGGACTTGGGTGAATATTACCCATTTCACAGGGTTTGGGGTTGTTTAACCCCGGTGCTTCTAATGGTGTGATACATAATGGGGGCCATTGGATCGAGATATCAGAAATCAACGGTGATCGGGGATTAGCAAAGTGATGGGTAAGTATGATGGTACAGCCTGGGCGGACAAGTGGCGAGGTTTTATTAGAGTGTGAGGTTTGGTGTATGTGGGGCCTAGGGTTTTAAATAAAATAAGCGGGGTGCTTCATAAGGGGTAGGGTCGAAGCTATATGGTTGTGGTGTTAAAAAACATTAAAGCAGGGGCTCTAATATTTATAAAGGGTCAGGCTGAAAAAGACAAAGGGTCAGGTTTTATATTAAAAAAACATAGTTTTAATGTAAAATATGGGTCCCAAAATGTTTATTTTTTTTATTTAAAACAATGTAAAAAAGGATTTTTTACATTGTTTTAATAAAACAAGAGAAATTGATGAGGTGAGGGGGTTAATGGGGTTTTTGGAGATGAAAGTGGGTCTTTGGGTACGGGAAAAATGTGAGAATGAGAGGATTTAAGCCCAATATGAGTTTTTAGAGCAGGAGGGTGATTTTGAGAAGGAAAACTGAGAGATAGTGAAAAAGGTTTTCTGAAGATAATGAAGGTAGTGAGATTTCTTAAGATAGCAGATAGTCAAGGAATTCTATCTTTAGCAGATTGTAGAAAATCCATAGTCACCTAGTGAATCCGTAGATTACAGGAGGATAAAAACTTCAAAATTTTAGGATAAGGTTTGGAGTGATTAGGAGTTAGAGGGGAAGATAAAGTTAAGATACTATAGGGAGGTAATCAACCCCATGCTTGCTAACCAAAATTACCTTTCCATATTAACCAGTGCTAAGAAGAAAATGGATATTGCAAGGACCAAAACTAACTCTCATGAGATCCAGAGTGAAATTGGACACTAGTCTATTTACAAGATTCCTTGGGATGAAATAATATGCCTCCTTTGCAACACTAAGAATGTTGAAGATGAAAAGAACTTTCTCTTGGATTTCCCGACCCTTACTCACATTCTTTCTCATTACATTAACATTTTCCCCACTACTAATCTCTTTTCCTTATTGAGTCAAGAACTCTACAGTGACCTCAGAATGCTTCTTTCCCTCCTTTTTGACCACATAAATAAAATATTAAAAAATCTCAATTAGTCGCTTCTTTCTTATGGTCTAATAGACCATATTGGTCTCAGTGGATGTTAATCATCATCATCCTCATCATCATCGTAAAGTGCCATAAATGGGGTAATTTTGGTTGTTGTATGGAAGGAAGTGTTGTACCACCAATCAGCCAAAGGTAACCACTCAACCTAAGGTAACCACTCAACCTATTTTGTTTGTTTATCAGATACAAAGCAGCAAAGATATCCTTCCAAGCATTTTTTCACTACCTCAATTTTCCCGTCATATTGAAGAAGATAAGATTATCTATGAACTAATTGAGTGCCAAGAAAATAAAATATTTTTATCCAAAAAAATTCCGGTGAAAATGGGATCTTTGTCACTTACAATAATATTCCAGTTTCCATCTAGCTTTTGAATTGTTTCCATAAAAGTAGTATCAAATGTATTGGATTTAAAAGGATGACATAATGCATAGAAGTGTGCATACTTGGTAAGTATATCAATTACCACCATGATTACACTCTTTCCTTTAGAGTTGGGTAAACCTGTCATAAAATCCATTGAGGTCTCTTCCCAACACTGACTTGGAATGTGTAAAGGTTGTAAGAGACCCGATCTTAATTGTGTCAGCTTTATTTTGTTGGCAAACCAAGAATTTTGCCACAAACTTCATAATATCAAATTTAAGGCCCTCCCAAAAAAATTCCTTCTAGATCCTGTGATAAGTTTTTAAAAATCTCATGTGCTCTCCTAAGGGGGAGGTGTGGAATTCTAAAAGAATATTTTGATTGAGTTGGGAATTCTTACAAAGATATAAGTGACCTTTGTACCATAGTGAGCCATTTTTTACAGCTAAATGTATCAAATTTTCTTGGGTTTTTCTGCCACTTTTGAATGAGGTTCCACACCTCTTAATCATTCTTCCATTCATCCGTTGCTTTGGTTATCCAATCAAGTTGGATAATATAAATGGCATAAATAAATTCTTTCACATCATCATGCTTTCCTCAGAGTGCATCTGTAAAAAAAATTGCTTCCCTTTTTTGTAGATGATTTCAAAGTCATAACCCAACATATTTGTGACCCATTTTTGTTGTTCTTCTAAAGATAATATTTGTTCCAAAAATTATTTAGGACTATCATGATATTTTTTTACCATGAAGTGTATTCCGATTAGGTAAGGTCACCATTCTTCAGCGCATGTAGAATTTTCAACATTTTCTTCTCATAAAAAGTTTCTTGTAAATATTTTCCTTTGATTGGATGAATTTCAAAGGAGACTGGTCTTCCTTCTTGCATTAAAACAACACCAATTCCATTTCCTGAGGAATAACGTCCCAAAATAAAGGTTTTTGTGCTGTTTGGCATAGCTATTAACAATTCATGGCACATTTCCTGTCTAAGATGTTCAAAGGCATTAGTTGCTTCTGGAGTCCAAGAAAATGAATCTTTATCCAATAATCTTGTTAGAGGTGTTTCTATTCTCCCATAATTCTAACAAAATTTTGATAATATCTTGTCAAGATGAGAAATAATTGAAGATGCTTTATGTTTGTTGGGATTTTCCATTCCTTAATGTATTTATTTTTTTAAGGGTCTACCTTAACACCCTCTTGGGATACAGTGTGACCCAAATATTCCACCTCCTATACTGTAAAGAAACATTTGGAGGTTTTTCCATATAATTGTTTCTCCTCCAACAGTTTGAGCACCCTATCAACATGTTGAACATGATCCTTCCAAGACCTGTTGTATATTAGTATATCATCAAAAAATAATAAGACAAATTTTCTAAGGAAGGGTTTGAAAATGGAATTCATCAAAACTTGAAATGTGGAAGGTTAATTAGTAAGGAAAAAAGTAATGACCAAAAATTCATAATCATCGTCATGAGTTCTGAATGTTTTTTCCCAAAATGTCTTCAGTTTTAATTATAATTTGATGATATCCTAAATGAATATCCAACTTGGTGAAGTAAATTTCTCCATGTAATTCATCCAATGATTTGTCAGTGAAAGGAATGGGAAATTTATCTTTAGCAGTGTGTTTTTGACATCCCTATAATTTATATACATACACCATGATCCATCCTTATTGTGCACCAATACTACTGGAGGAGAGAAAGAAATTTGACTAGGTTGAATGATACCGACCTCTAGCATTTTTGCAACCATACTTTAAATTTCACTTTTTTGAGAATATAGATATCTGTAGGTCTGATGTTTGGAGGAACACTTATTGGAATAATATAAATAGTATAATATTGATAAAAAATAGGTCATATGCCTTTGGGTGTTTGAAATACCTTGGAATTATTGTCCGAGAAATTTTGGAGATATGGAGAAATATATGATTTCGATATTTGAATCTATAGCGAGAATAATTGTTCAATTAATCCTATTTTTTCTTTAATTAGAAGTTTTTTTCATGCCATTAGATCTAATTTTATTTCTTGGTTTCCCTGTCATGCCCCTTAATTCAACTTCCTTTTCCTCACAAAAAAAATTCATGAAAAGTTCTTGAAAATTAAAGGGTATCATCCCCAAAGACTGTAACCATTGGAATCCTAGTACAACATCAACACGACCTATTGGAATGAAAATAATTGGATTATTCAATACATATTCCCACATGTTTAGCTTGGTATTATGACAATTTCTAGAGCAATTTATAGTTCCATCATTTTGAACCATCACTTGACACTGTGGTGTTGGATATAGGAAGTAATTCAATTCCTTGGCTATCTTACAATGAAAAAAATTATGGGTACTACTCGAATCAATCAACATTACATTTTTATTATTTATATATCCTTTTATCTTGAAAGATTTGAAGAGTGGAAATTATTTCCAATGCATTACAAGATATGGTTGGATTCATTTCATATTTCTCTAGAGTTGGTTCCTAGTGTATATCCTCCTCTTTTGATATTCCTTGTTCCTTTTCTTCCTCCTCTTCACAATCTATGTAAAATAATTTCTTATTAGCAGACTTATGTCCTTAAGTGTATTCATTATCGCAACTGTAACAAAGCTTTTTTTCTCATTTTTCTTCCAATTATTATGGTTTCAACCTTGTAGGTTTTGGAAAGCTAGCAGCAATGACACTTCCATATTTATAGTTGTGAGTGGTAGACTTCCTTGTTTCCATAATTTTTCTTTCAGGTTTTCTTTCTTCCTTGAGTGCCTTCTCCAATGAATTAGGTTCTCAAAGGCAAAACTCATGTTGGATGTTATCCTTTAAATTCCATATTAATACATAATTCATATGTTCCTATGGAATAGCAGTTACCCTAATGTTCACTTTTTGGAAGTCCTCAATGTGCTCTGCCATGGAACCCTTTTTTTTAGATTTATCAATTGGCTAAAGAAAGTGTTTCTCTTTGTATCCTCATAATGTGCTATAATTTCCTCCATAAAAATTGAACAAGTGATATGTGGTTTAGAATAAAAAATCCATCAATACCGTACAAACCGATTGGGTTCTAAATATAAATATGCAATTCATACCTTTTGTGTGTGTTGCACATCATGGAGATCAAAATATAGTATCCATGTTAACGGATCCTTACCATCAAAATTCCTCATACCAATATTTGTAATAAACCCAAATTTGGAGTCTCTAAAATCATAATTCATATTTATTTTTTCCTCATCATGATTTTCATGAATTACCTTGTCAGCACTCACAAGATTTTCTTGAAACAACTTTGTCAAGCCTTCCTTCAAGCCTTCCATGTCTGCTTTTAAACCTTGTATATCCCATTTTAAACCATCAATGTCTCTTTTTATTTTTTCTCTAAACAATCGATATTAGCATTAATGACTCCCAATTCATTTTTTTTTTCTCTTTGGGAGGTTGAAATATGTTGCATTTGATACTGTAACTTTGATATATCATGTTGCATTTCTTCCTCTTATTCATGCGTCATATTAGATATTTCTGGTGGCTTATTAGGTGTGTCCTTTTTTTTTTTTTTCAAGGAATATTGTAATGAAATAATTATACCTATGCTTCTATATTCCCTTTGAATAACTCCAAATTTATTCTTTAAGAAAAAAAATAAATTTAAAAAAATATACATACCTTTTTCCTTTTTTTTGGAGCTAGAAATTGAGACTATTATATCTCTATAATTTCATTTTTCCAAGATTTGAAATTTGGTCCTATGGTAGCTCTCTGAGTATTATTTCAAATGCCACAATTCAAACCAAAATTGGACTTTTCAAGGTAATTTTATTCCCAATATCCCAAGATGACCTTATTATGGACTAGTGTAGTAGAGTGAAATTGTACGGAGTGCCACATGTCATTGTTTCGACCTTTGATCCCAAAAATGATACAAAAAACTAAAGTCTGTGCAATTTTGGTCACTTTTTACAAAATTCAATTCTAATTCTCGGAGAGATATTTATGCTAGTTTATCTTAGGTGACCTATTTGAGATTGTATTCTAGAGCCTGAAAAAAACCTAACTTCTCCATGCCATATCTATGAAAATGTAAAGAAAAAAGATTTGAAAATGTTACATGAAGTTCACCAAGATTGCAACTCTACATGGTCGTAATTTCAGCTTCAAAATCCTCATATAAAAAAAATTATAGTAAAAATATCAATATGACATGTTTGAAGTGGAGAAATCCTAGAATCCAAAGCTTTGATTCCAAATGTTATGCAACCAACTCAATAAATAGAAGAACATATATATGAATGACTTGAAAAATAGCCTCTTGAAGGGGAAACCCCCTTTACATCACATAAATGAACAATTATTGGATGATACAAATGAGAAGACCTCGTTTATCTATATAGGAGTCTTAGGTTCCATGATATAATCATAGTCTACATAACAATAGTAATTTAAGGGCACAACAATAAAAATAGTGGGATTTTATGCGGAACGGAAATAAAAATATGGGGGCTACATTAAAAATAATAATAATGGGACTACAATATTATTATAGGACCTAACAAAAACAATTGACCAACCATAATAAAATAAAAGTAGTTCCTTAATAAAAAATGGGGTTGAATCATATCCCTCTCCATGAAGGCGATGCGGAAAAAAATAAGAGTTGGTTTTCAAAATAGAGGAATAACCTGTTACGAGCATTTTTAATAACCCAATGTTTGAGACTTATTAAGTGAGTCCATCATCAGGGGTAAAATTACTATTTATATTATTATTCCTTTGCCCTAATCCTTACAAATATTCCAAAGAATACTGGGCGTTTACCCCTGATGATGGACTCACTTAAGAAGTCCAAAACATTGGGTTATTAAAAATACTTGTAATAGTTTATTCCTCTATTTTGAAAACCAATTCACCTATATGGACTCTCTTTTTAAAAATAATTGGTTTGTTTGCAAAAAAATCTAGACTTCAAAAAATATTACCAATGAAGATAAAAAAATGGTGTATTTTATAGGATTTTTCCGAAAGAGAGCCCTTACCTGGTTCATGAACTTCATAGAAAAGCAACAAAAAGGTTGATATCAAGAGAAGGTACTTATCCTTCTTTAAAGCGCAATATGTTACAAATCCTGCAACCCAAAAATTAAAATAAATCAAACAACATCTAGAATAAATAGTTAGGGAGTACAATAATAGGTTTAAGGATTTTCCAAGTTAAAGCCTCTATAATATTGATGAATCCCTACTAATTCAGTGGTACATTGTGGGGTTGTTATAGAAAAATTGAGGGCCTTTGAGAATGTAGAAAGCTCAATAATGCAAAGAAACCTTGAAAATGGATCAAAAAATTGAGACAAACAACAAAGGGAAATTAATTTCCTCAATGGTTGAAAAAATATCATAAGAAACTTAAAAAACTGCAACAATCCTTGCTAGCGATATCATTGTAATAAAATAACCTTTGGTGCACAAATTATAAAAATGAACGGCATAGTAAAGATAGTTATAAATTCATTGACTACATTGATTAAGATGTCTAATGAGTCTATATAGATACATATTGGGATATTTTCCAGGTCACTTCAAGTGATAGTACTGAAGAATGCCAATATAATATGAGGAATGTAGAACCTAAATCTCATGGAATTTGTGAGAATAGCAGTCATTCTATGTAAGAATGTCAGTTAAATGATAAAAATAAGCCCAATTATCATGATATCTATCATACTTAGGCATCAGATCAATTTAATGGCCCAACCATGCAAGGAACAAGAAGAAATGGAAGAGGTGGATATGGTGAACATCGAGAGTTTAAATGGATGAGGTCATGGCTGATTATGATTCTTTATATGTTGGAAAGAAGGAAAAATAGTTCTTGGATTCCCTTTAAAGGAAAAAAATGATGTAATAGTCCACAACATTGTTTCCTCGGTGATCAATCTCTAGAGGATTTTCTCAAAGTTTTGGAAAAAATATTGAATAAATAAGAGGGGAATCTTCTCCAAACTGTCTCGAAGCAAGAGGTTTTGAACTAAAAACACCTCCATGTTGCAAATAGATTAAGAATGGATTAATTTAATACATTAAGAAATCAAAAAATCCTTCGACCTCCCAAGAACACTACGAAATACCTATATATGTAACAACTGTTGGCATTAACGATGCAATTGTTGGTGCAGGTGTTGTGTTACAACGATTGATGGTTGGCACTGATTTCAACCTAGGAAAGTATTGCATATGATTGTCTTGTAGGTGGTTTGATATTTCATATATAATTTGTGGCTTGTTACAGATGAATTTGTTGGTTTTTTCCATTGGTTGTAGGTGTTTTATTGTTCCAGGTGTTTTTAGCTCTGTTTGAGCATTTTTTTTCTAGTTTCCTTGCGCATATTGCATATTTCATGAGTAGAGTATTACCACGTTACATGTATTGTTGGTATTAAAATTATCATGGTATTTGTTTGTGTGTTAAGTAGGTTGGCATGCGATATTACCTTGGTGAAGATAGTCTTCATATTTACATAACCATGGTATTTTCCCATTGGTATTATTTTAAATATTGCCATGGTATAGGAGTGTGTGGTATTGACATAACCATGGTATTTACCTATGGTATTCGCTAGGATATTACCATGGTACATGTGTCTGTGGCATTGGCATAACCATGGTATTTACCTTTGGTATTGACTTGAATATTACCATGGTACATGGGTCCATAGTATTTACTTGTGGTATTGAATTGGAGATTATCATGGTACAGGGGCCCATGGTATTGGAATAACCATGGTATTTAACTGTGGTATTGACTTTGAGATTACCATGGTCCAGGTGTATATGGCTTTGGAATGACCATGTATATACCTGTGGTAGTGTTTTGTATATTACCATGGTACATGTATCCTAGGTATTGACATAACCATGGTATTTTCCCATGGTATTGGTTTGGATATAATTGAGGATAATTTGGCATATACTACAAAAAATGGGAAAATTATTGAGTTGTTTTTATCTTTTGGTGATGTTTGAGTGAGTAAGGAATAGTATGTGTGAGAGAATAATATTGTGTGCAGGTTGTGTAGGGAATTTTATAGAAAATATACAACAATTTACAATATTAATAAATGGTAGCAAAAGCATGATTCAACCATAAATTTATGTAGCAGTACGGTGATGGAGGAAGGAATGATTATAGATCATTTCCTATATGATTTCTCATTATATTTCCATCACATTATATTTTGTGTATACAACATGTATTTTTTTTGAGGTTTTTGCAGTGATTGAGTGAGTTGTTGCAAGATTGTTTAGGCTCATTGTTGTATTTATTTTGAGCCTATATTGCTAGAGGTTGCTATCTTGTTCTAGTTGAAAATTTCAGAGTGAGTCTAGTATGAAAATGAATGAAATGAGAGTCACATAGAAGAGTGGAGTGGGGGCTCCAGTAAATTCAGTATATATAACATATTTCTTTGTGATTCTAATTAGAGTTGGGTGAGGCTTGTTGGTCGTGGTGGCTTCCAATGGATGGATGTTTATAGAGTCATGAGTTGAGGATCAAATTTCTTACTAATAGTAGACATATGTATTTTATATGTATTGAATTTCTTGACGAATAATAAAATTATTGAGCAGTGCAACAACAACAATGGGTGGTTTTTTCCCTAGAGAGGGTTTTCCACTAGAAATACCTTGTGTCCTCTTGTGCATGTCTACTTGGTTGATTTTATGGTTCACATCTAATGATCTTGGTGTAGCTATAAATGCAGATTCATTATTTTCTGAGTTTTTAAATTTTTTTATGTGATCTAATATGCTAATGGCTTAATGTATGTGTGTGTGAATCAGTAATTGGAAAAAAATTGGAATTTTTTATATTTTCTATCACTATTGATTCACCCCCCAGGTACGTAGCTGATTTCCAAAAATTGGCATCACAGACGATGCATTTTTTGCAGATTAATTATTGGAAAGTGGATTTTCTAAATTCATGGGTAATAAAGAAGCTCGATGACTCAATGCCTCAAAATTTTTAGCATGGAGAGAGAAGGTGAAAATCAAAATCTATGCTCAAGGATACGAAGTTTGGAGAATGGTGATAAATGTATATGATGATAAAACCCATTTAAATCAAGCTTGGTTATTGGATGCACATGACATATGTGTAATGTGTGATAATATTCATGATTGGAATACTAAGAAAGTATCATATCTCAAGACTGCAAGAGAAATTTGGGATTAGTTACATGCACTGCATGGAATAAAGATCTCGAGGAATGATGATGAAAATGAGAAATCAATTGAAGACAAAACAAAAGTTAGTGTAGCACTAGTAGAATATAGAGATTTGTAAAAGCTTCTCCAAATTCTTGAAGAAAGACAATATAATTTCAAGTGATCATTTTTTTCTCATACAAAGTCGGTTATGATATATTATATGAGAAAAGGGAGGAAGATGATCCTCCTCATTACATGCTCACTCTGCCCAGCTTACAAAAAAGATTTGATTGCTGGGAGTCATTATATGTTGTTACATTGCACCTACTATTTATTTTAACATGACTTTTAGTTGTAGAAGCTATTGCATTTAAAATGTAGATCCTAACAAACTATTTAGGTAGAAAAATACATTTTGTTTTCATAATAGACTATACTAAATCCTATTTGGAAAGGGACAGTGTTGAGTGAACCAAGAGAAGGAGATGATTTAGTTATTAACAATGTTCTCACTCTCCCTGTGACCACTTCCTTGGTACATGGAGTTAGAGCCATGCTCTGATTTTTTGGAAAGGATGTCCTGAAGGTAGTTAATAGTTCCTTCTAGATGATTACATCTATTTTTAACTTCCATCACTGCCTTGCAGCTTGTAGACCACTATTGATGGAGGACTGCTATTTCTTCTTTGGTATGGTTCCTATTTTGAGCCATTTGATCCTTCAAATTCTTAATAATGAATTTTTTGGCTTTACAGAAGGTGCAAGGGTGTTTATTCTCTTCTTTGGTGTCCATATTCCTATGATGAGGGGTGGAGAGGTCTCTGTCATCTTTGATATAAAGTTTAGAAGTCAAAGATTTGAAGGAATCGGTCAAAGTATCTATTGATTGCGAGAGGAGATAGAGACTTTGATTATGAAACAAAAGTGCAGAAGAGTAGCAGGCAGAGAATGGGGCAGAAGGTGGAAGAGGGAGAGGGGAAGGGCTATTTATGCTAGAGATTTTTGAACGAACACTGCGAGGGTAGAGAAGGGAGGGAGGGTGAGGATTGGTTGCCCAAAGTGAAGAGGAGCTTAACAGAGAGTAGCTGCTATGACAAAGCCAAGCAAGAGGAACAAAATGAAAATGAAGAAACGAGGGAGGATCTCCACGATGAGGGAAGACAGGATTAAGATCGAGGCACAAGATTTGAGGGTGACTAGAGGGGAGAATTGCTAACTGAAATGAGAATTGAAGGGCACTATTGGAGGAAGAAAAACATGATAGGTGGGATTAATAGGAAGAGGAGGGCTCAAATACAGAGTGGTCAGAGGAGAAGGAATATTATTCTGATAATGAGATCGATGAAGGATGATGCAGGAGATCCTAGAAGGATTTGGGAAAATCATGATCTGTTTTTTTTAATTTGTTGTTAGGTCCCTGTATTACTACTGTAGTCCCTTATTGTTGTTAGTGTAACCCCCTTATTGTTATTTTTGTACCCCTGTGACCCCAATATTGTTATTATTGTGCCCTTACATTATTATTGTTAGGTCGGCTAGGATTATATTTTAACCCCATGGACTCCTATATATAGAAGGAGGTTTTTTCATTTGTATCATTCAATAATCGTTCATTTATGTAAAATAAAGTATCTTTACCCCTAGAAGTGGCTTATTTATAAGGCCTTGATATCTCTTTTCTTCTATTTTTGGAGCTGGTTTCATAACATTTGGTATCAAAGATTTGGATTCTAGGGTTTCGCTGCTCCAAACAGGTCATTGTCAAATTTTTGCTATAAAATTTTTTATACGAAGTTTCAGAAGTTGAAATTTTTAAAGAGAGAATCCAAAATCTTGAGGAACATTGTGTAAAAATTTCATATCTTGGTTCACAATATTTACAGAGATATGATCTGTGGGAGTTAGGGCCTTTTTCAGGGTCTCGAATTTCACCTAAAACAGGCCATCGTGGCATTTTCAATCTAGCGTTTTTTCTTTGAAGGTTCAAAAGCTGAAATTTTTATAGAGCGAAGAAGAAATCCTGAGAAAATTCCTGTAAAAATTTCAGATCTTGGTTCACAATATGTTCGGAGATATGATCTGTGGACGTTAGGGTCTTTTTAGTCTCCCGATTTTCATCTCGAAGAGGTGATAGTGGGAAAATCGTCATAACTCTCTCTCTAAGAATCTGATTGGAATTCTGTAAAAACTGGCTGCAATTACATGGACTTCAGTTTCCTATATATTAATTTAGAGCCAAAGGAGGAAACACTGACACATGGCATGTTGTACAATTTTTCTCTACTGAACTAGTCCATAATTAGGTCATTGTGGGATATTGGGTATCACTTTTCCTTGGAGAATCCAAGTCAAGTAAGACCTTTGGCATTCAAAATAAGATTCAAAGGAATAATACAAGGTTGAATTTAAGATATTTAAGATCTGAAATCACAAAGATAATTCAGTTTCAATATCGAGCTCCTCAAAAGAGAAAAAAAGGTGTGTATTTTTGTTTTTGTTTTTCGAATTGCATAAGTCTTCTGTGAAAAAATTGTTTGAAGTGATTCCAAGGGCATATTGAAGCATAGATATCACTATTGGGTTCTAAAATTCCACCTAAAAATAATTCAACACCCATTAAGCCTTCAGAAGTCTCTACTATGACTCATGAAGAGGAAGAAGTGAGACACGACATATCAAAATTACAAGAGAAAGTGCACCAAATTTCCCTCTTGCAAAGAGAAACAAAAAATAAAATGGAAGTTTTGAAGAAAGGCGTGGAAGCTAAGATGGATGGTTTGAAGAAAGGCATAGATGGTTTGAAGAATGGCATGGAAGCTAAGAAAGATGAAAAAATGAAAGACAACATGGAAGACATGAAGAATGATCTAAAAGCAGACATGGAATGTTTGAAGACAAGGTTAAGTCAAGGAATTATTCCTAATGACAGAAATATAGTAGAGGAAACTCATGATGAGAAAAAAAAAATGTTAATCGTGCTCTCATAAACTCTAATTTTGGATTGAAGAAGCACCATATTCCAAATATGGATATGAGGAAGTTTGATGGAAAGGATCCTGTAACATGGATACTACAGATGGAGCAATATTTTGATCTCAATAATGTGAAAAACACACAAAAGGTACGCATTTCAACTTTACATTTAGAACAAACTACATTTGTATGGTATCGATGGCTTTGAACCCATACAAAAATTGTCACTTGGTCAATTTTTATGGAGGAAATGATAGCACATTATGAGGATACAAAGAGCAACACCTTAAATAGCCAATTGATAAATCTCAAACAAAAGGGTTTAGTGGTGGAGCACATTGACGACTTCCAAAAATTGTATATAAGGGTAACTGATATTTCAGAGGAACACATGATTGATTTCTTCATATGGAATTTAAAGGATAACATCCAACATGAAGTTCGCGTTTGGGAACATGATTAATTGGAGAAGGCATTCAAGTTGGCAAGAATTATTGAATGTAAAATTATGACTACAAGGAAGCCTACAACTCACATCTACAAATATGGAAGTGTTGCTACTCCTAGACTTCCACAATATACAAGGTTGACACCACAACAATTGTATGAAAAAAGAGAAAAAGGGCTTTGCTACAGTTGTGATAGAAAATACACTAAAGGTCATAAGTGTGCTGAGAATAAATTATTTTATATAGATTGTGAATAGGAGGAAGAAAATGAACAAGAAAATTCAAAATAAGAGGATATACACCAGGAACCAACCCTAGAAGAAGAAGACATGAGTTCGACCATATCGTGTAATGCATTGGCAGGAATTACCACCCCTAAAACTCTCAATATAGAAGGAAATATCAAGAAGAAAAAGGTAGTAGTGTTGATTGATTCGGGTAGTACCCATAATTTTATTCATTGTAAGGTAGCCAAGGAATTGAATTGTTTCCTATACCAAGCACCAGAATGTCAAGTGATGGTTACAAATGGAGGAACTATAAATTTCTCTGGAAAATGCCATAATACTGAGCTAAGCATGGGGGAATATGTATTGAATAGTCCAATTCTTTCCATTCCGATGGGAGGTGTTGATGTTGTACTAGGAGTACAATGGTTACAATATTTGGGGACGATAGATTTTAATTTTCAAGAAATTTCGTTGAATTTTTTTTCGGAGGGAAAGTAAATCGAATTACGAGGTATCACAGGGAATTCAGGAAAGTTAATAAGCTCTAATGTCATGACAAATCTTCTGAAGAAATAAAAATGAGGCATAATTGCACAATTATGCTCACTAGAAGTTCCATCATCAAAATCATCTATTTCTCTAGATCTCCAAAAAGTCTTGGACAACCATTCTAAGGTGTTTGAAACTCCCAAAGGAATCCCACCTATTCGTGATCATGATCATATTATTCATTTGATTCTAGGAAGTGTTCCTCCAAACATCTAGCCTTACAAATGTCCTTAGTCCAAAAGAGCGAAATTGAACGTATGATTGCAAAAATGTTAGAGGCTGGTATAATTCAACCTAGTCAAAGTTATTTCTCTGCTCCATTAGTATTGGTGCACAAGAAGGATGGATCATGGCCCATGTGTCCAGATTATAGGGAGTTCAATAAGCTCACTATTAAAGATAAATTTCCCATTCGTGCGATTTATGAATTATTGGAAGAATTACATGGAATAATTTATTTTACCAAGCTAGATCTTCGTTCAAGATATCATCAAATTAGAATGAAGACTGAAGATATTCTGAAAACAACATTTAGAACTCATGAGGGTCATTATGATTTTTGGTCATGCCTTTTGGCCTTACCAATGCACCTTCTACATTTCAAGGGTTGATGAATTCCATTTTCAATTCCTTCATTAGAAAATTTGTGGTAGTATTTTTTGATGACATACTAATCTAGAACAGGTCTTGGAAGGATCATGTTCAACATGTTGACAGGGTGCTCAAACTGCTGGAGGAGAGACAATTATATGCAAAAACACCCAAATGTTTCTTTGGAGTACAAGAGGTGGGAGATCTGGGTCATATTGTATCTCACGAGGGTTTTAAGGTAGACCTTAACAAAATTAAATACATTAAGCAATGGAAGTTCCCCTCGACCATAAAGCAGTTGCTAGGATTTCTCGGGTTAACAGGGTATTATAGCAAGTTTTTTAAGAATTATGGGAGAATAGCAGGACCTATAACAACATTATTGAAGAACGATGAATTTTCATGGACTCCTGAAGAAACTGAACCCTTTGAACATCTTAAAGAGGCAATGTGCCTAGTACCAGTCTTCGCTACGCCAGACTTCACAAAAACATTTATTGTGGAATGTGATGCCTCAGGAAATGGAATTGGTGTTTTTTTAATGAAATAAGGAAGACCCATTGCTTTTGAAAGTTTTCCACTCAAAGGAAATTATTTGTAGAATTCTATTTATGAGAAGGAAATGTTGGCAATACTACATGCACTAAAGAAATGGCGACCTTATCTAATGGGAATACACTTCAAGGTAAAATCTGATCATGATAGTCTTAAACATTTTTTGGAACAAAGGCTATCTTTAGAAATAATCTACAAAAAGGTAAGCTAAATGTTGTTGCAAATGCACCCTAAAGAAAGGATCAAGAGGTGGAAGAATTTCTTTGTGCCATTTCTATTATCCAACCAAATTGGATAACCGAAGCAAGGGATCAATGGAAGGAGGACAAAGAAGTGTGGACACTCATTCAAAATTTGCAGCAAGATCTTAGTACATCTGATATATTTAGTTGAAAAAAAATGATTCATTATGGTACAAAGATCGTTTATATATTTGCAAGAACTCCCAACTAAAACAAAATATTCTTTTGGAATTGCACACTTCTCCTTTAGGAGGACACTTAGGATTTTAAAAAAATTACCACAGGGTGAAGAAATAATTTTTTTGGGATGACCTTAAATATGATATTCAAAATTTTGTGGAGGAATGTTTGGTTTGCCAACAAAATAAATTTGAGACGATTAAGACCCCGGGTATTCTACAACCTTTATCCATTCCAATTCAATGTTAGGAGGATATTTCAATGGATTTTATCACAGGTTTACTTAAGTCTGAAGGAAAGAGCGTCATCATGGTGGTAGTTGATAGAATTACCAAGTATTCACCCTTTTGTGCATTATCTCATCCATTTAAAGTATAGTTGCTACTGCATTTATGGAAACAATTCAAAAGCTACATGGAAACCAAAATATTATTGTAAGTGACAGAGATCCCATTTTTACTGGAAATTTTTGGACAGAAGTATTTTCTTGTTTGGGTACTCAATTAGTTCATAGCTCATCTTATCATCCTCAATCTGATGGTCAAACTGAGATAGTAAATAAATGTTTGGAAGGATATCTTCGTTGTTTTGTATCTGATAAGAAAACATAATGGGTAAAGTGGTTACCTCTTACTGAATGGTGGTATAACACTTCCTTCCATACTGCAGCAAAAATGACCCCATTTATGGCACTTTATGGATATCATCCACCATCCATCACATCATATTTAAGAGAAAATTCTAATATCACATCGAGCATCAACAAGAAGTTCTCCAACTCTTAAAGGATAACCTATATTTGGCACAAAATCAAATGAAACAATAAGCAGATCAACATCGCACCGAGAGAAGTTTTGATGTATGAGGATGGGTATTTTTATGGCTACAACCATATAAACAAATGTCCCTCAAGCAAGCTAAGAAGGATAATAAATTATTTCAAAAGTACTAAGGTACTTACAAGGTGTTGCAAAAATATTGGTACTATGGCATAGAAATTAGAGCTTCCTACTTCTTCGTGAGTGCATTGAGTTTTTCATGTTTCATGCTTAAAGAAGGTTATAAGGGACAAAATTCCAGTTCAAACAATATTTTCAGAACTTGATGGGGAAGGAAAAATCATATTGGAACCTGAAGCTGTCACAGAAATAAGAACTCGACAGCTACGGAATCGATCAATTTCAGAGTATCTGATCAAATGGAGGAACTTACCCACTGAAAATTCTACATGGGAGGATGAGAATTTTATACAAAATCATCTAGAGCTACTAAAGCATTGAGGACAACACTTTTTGAAGGAGAGGGGCATGTTAGGTCCCTATATTACTAATATAGTCCCTTATTTTTGTTAGTGTAACCCCCTTATTGTTATTTTTGTACCCTTGTAACCCCAATATTGTTATTATTGTGCCCTTACATTATTATTGTTCAGTTGGCTAGAATTATATTGTGACCCCATGGACTCCTATATATAGAAGGAGGTTTTTTAATTTGTATCATTCAAGAATTGTTCATTTATTTAATGTAAAGGAGGTTTTCCTCTCGAAGTGTCTTATTTCTAAGTCATTGATCTCTATTTTCTTCTATTTTTGGAGCTGGTTTCATAACATTTGTCATTATAGTACTATCAGAGAATCTGGACAGACTGATATCATGGGAACTTTGTCCTTTGAGAGAAAAATTTTCATAAATGAAATTTTGCATCAACTGGGCCTTCACAGAATGGGAATTATTGTGAGATGACCATCAATGTTTTCTTGTCATGTAGCTCTATTCACAGCCTTGTATGCATGAGAGTCAACCATTTTATTAATTTTCCTAAGAATGTGGTGGTATTCGATCTCCCCTACCTGGCTTGTGTATTGATCAACTCTGTTTAGAATTTGTCTCAGAGCTGCACTCTTTCGCGTGTTCCCACTGACCATTGCATGGATGATGATTGAAGAATCCTCAAAACATATTGGATCAAACATGTTTTTGTATTTTAAAATTTTAATTCCTAAAAAGATTCCATATGCTTCTGCTCTATTATTGGCCATTGTGCCCATGCCCCAATTAAATTGTATGGGGTTATTTTTATCCTTGTGTATTATTACTCCACCCGCTCCAACGTTGCCTGGATTTATTTTTGAGGCCCTGTCAAAAAAGAGGCAAGGCCTGTTGAGTGAATTGATCCAATTTTGAAAGTCATTTTCCTCTTTCCTAACTTTCCAATTTGGATTTCCCTATATGATTTTTGTCACCATTTTGAAGGTAGAATTATTATATGCAAAACTAATCCAACTATTTTATTTTATCTGTAGTTGTGTTATGTCAATTCCAGTGGTCCCTTTCACTGAGAAAAAATCATAAATTTTTCCCAAGGACTTTGATATCACTCTTTCCATAGTTGGTTTTTTTATTTTTGAAAACCTTATCGTTCCTTGCGAGCCAGATCTGCGGGCATAAGAAATAAGGAATGCTAAGGCAAAATATTTTCACAGTAACTTTGTTTTTGAGAGAGTAGGGATAATTGTGCTTCCATTTGAATAGGAATTGATTGAGAGAAGTATTGTAGTTCATATTTTCTTCTATTGGAGACACAATTTTCATCCAATATTCTCTGGAGCAATTGCAGTCTAGAAAAAGATTTTGGATACTTTCCTCCTCTTGTAAACATAGGGGACATTGTGAAGGCCCGTGAATTCCTCTTTTTTCTTAAATTTTAGCAGTGAGAATTTTTCTATGGAGAAGAGTCCATAAAAATATTTTGATCTTTGGAAGAGTTTCCACTTTCCAGCCACATTTCCAGAAAAATTTAGTCTTGATGCCTTTGCTTGTCTTGAAACATGACATAACCTGACTTGACTATGTATTCACCACATGTGGGGATGCAGAAATGAGCATCATGAGTATTCTGAGCTAAGAGAGTAGCTCTGATTAGCAGAGAAGTCATGGTGTTCCATTTCTCGGTTAATATTGGCAAGTTGGGGTTTTTCCATTGATTCCAAGTACCATCTTCTTCCCATTTTGAGATTTTCCCCAAATTTTTGAAGCCCTCAGTTATTATCCAATTCTTTAGGCTGTAGATTTATGGGATGCTACCTAGGAGGATATTCCCCATTATTGCTATCAGTGTATAATTTTATTCTTTTCCCATTGGCCTTGCAGTGATGTTGTTTCTTCTCAACGGAATTTCCTTGGAGATGAGATTCCAGATTTGGGAACATGGCCTTAAAGGAGGATTTATTTCCAAGAATGAGATCCTTGGGGATTTTAGATATTTATTTTGTAAGGCATGTTTCCACCAACTTATTTCTCCAATTAAAAATTTCCAAGCGATCTTAGATCCAAGGGCCAAATTCATAAGATCAGGGGTTCTTATCGAAAGGCATCCATTCTTGTAGTGGGAAGTGACATGATTCCAATTGAAAAGATTCAATTTCTTCATTTCTACTTTGCCTCCTTTCCATAAGAAGACTCTAATTATTATTTCAATTTTCTTGTGAATGCTAGTTGGAGCTGAGATTAGTGCAAACTGATAGAGGGGAATAGCTGGAAGAATTGATATTATGAGGATGACTCTTCTGCCTGATTTAACCATATCAAACACCATGAATGTATATTTATTTTCATATTTTATAAATACTTATTCCAAATATCATTCTTAAATTTTTTATTTGTGATGGGTAGCCCAAAATATTGAAAGTGGCTCTAATTTGATTGGAAGGGAATTTCCAAAATTTGAGACATTCTTTGAAGAGTTCTTAAGGGGGTGTTCCAGCCATAGAGACAACTTTTTCCATTGTTTACCAATCCTCCTGAAGCTTCCATGAAATTATCAAGAACTGATTTAAATCTTCTAGAAAAAATACAGGATGCTCCCCCATGAGGAAAGTATCATCTGCAAACAAAGAGTGGTTAACGTTTTTGGCTCCCTTGCTTATAGTCAAGCCGGTCAAGGAGGAGTTTCTATGGTAATGCCGAAGCTTTCTACTGAATGAATCAACCATAAGGATATAGAGGAAAGGAGACTAGGGGCATCCCTGCCTAAGCCCTCTTGAGCTTTGGAAATAATTGCATGGTATTCTATTTATAAGAGGGGTGATCCATGGGCCAATAATGTAGGCATTGATAGTTTCGATAAAATCGTCAAAGAAGCCAAATATTTTTAAAACAACTGAAAGGTAGGACATATTAACTCTTTCAAAGGTGTTTTCCATGTCCACTTTTAAGATGAAGCCTTGTTAATTGTGATTAATTCTGGAGTGAAGGGCCTATTGGACAAGAATGATGTTTTCGACTATTTTTTGATTAGGGACGAAGCCTCCTTGGTTTTCAGAGATGAGAGAGTGTATGATTGGCTTGAGTCTTCCCGCCAAAATTTTGGAAATGATTTTGTATCAGGCATTGCAAAGAGATATGGGGTGAAATCTACCAAGGGAGGACAGGTGAGGGTCTTTTGGAATGAGGGAAAGGAAGGTGCGGTAGAAAGAGATGGGGAAGCCATCCAGTCCTGGAGGATTTTCCTGATGGAGACTCCATATTGCTTCCATAACTTATTTTTTTTTACTTATTTGGAGATATCTTTGTTTATTTCCTCATCAATTATTTTTAGAATTTTCATTAAGAATTCCCCCGTATTTGCATGGCTTTCCATTGCTGTTATAAGAGTTTTGAAGTGCTCGAACACTTCCTTTTTAATATATTCTTGGCCTTTTATCTCAAGCCCTCCTTCTCCCATATTTTTTCTATATTGTTCCTTATCATTCTGATTTTGGATGAATTATGGAAAAAAGTAGTGTTTTTATCCCTTGCTTGGATCCAGAGCTGTCTGAATCTAAGCCTCCAAGTTTCTTCTTCTTGCCTATTACTTCTGTATATTTTCCAATATCTCTCTTTCTCCCTAATCTAATTTTATGTTGTATTTTCCAATTTTTCCATATTTTCTTGAATTTTTGCTAATTCTTGTTGCAACCATTATTTTTCTTTCTGTGTTTCCTTATAACTTGTCTTTTCCCATTATTTCAGACTTTATTTTATGCTCTTTAGCTTTGAGTCCCAAATGAAGCTGGGTGACCCATTGATTTTTTGTTTCCATATTTTTGTGACTTCTTTCTTTACCTCTTCATGACTGCTCCAAAGCTGATTATACTTAAAAGGAAGGTGCCCGTCGTTTTATATTGAGCCAATCTCGATAGCTATAAGTTTCTGATCCGAGGCTACTGAAGGGATAATCTTAAATGAAACTTGCCACTATGTTGGCCCTAATAAGGATTTTTTCCAGCCTTTCTTTAATATTGTCCTTACCCACTCTCTTATTATCCCAAGTGAATTTCCCATTTTTGGGAGGAATATCCAAAAGATTGCATTTCTCTATGATCTCTTCGAGAGTTTCCCTAGAGGGATCTGGATGGAATAGGCCACCTCTTTTTTCTTCTTCTTTGAGCATTAAATTTAAGTCTCCTCTAAAAATTACATTTTCCTCTTGATTTTCTAGAGTTGTTTCTTTTAAAGTTATCCAACAAATTTCCTTGTCTTTGTAGTGAATTGAGGAGTAAATGTTGTATATGTTGATTTTCTTTTCCGTGGCTTTATTTTTTAGATTTTTTTTTATCGAGTGAGATTCCATTTATTGATTCTGCATTTCCTACTTTTCTTTATGCTAGAGAGTACATATCCCTTTGGATGCACCATTGGTTGAAAAACCTATTCCTTCATAGTTTTTTATTTTTGTTATGATACTCTCCATTTCTTGACTGCTGGATTTTGTCTCTTAGATCATGAGGATGTCTAGTTTTTCCTTTTTGATGAGATCTTTGGTGATATTTAATTTAGAGGGATGTCCTGATCCTCTACAATTCCAAGAGACTATTATCATTATTTATTGGGGATTGAAGATGACTGACCTTTCCTTCTATGAACTTGATGATTTTTTTCTTTGCTCTTATTTCCTTTCTCAATGTATATTTCCATTAGTTTTTGAGTTCCTAGGGTGAGTTCCTTCACTGTTGCCTCATCTCTGAGATCTTTGTTTGAATTCCTTCCATTAGTTGTCAGAAGAAGGGGGCGAGGGCTAGGGAGGAGGGGAGGAACCCTCAAGAGAGGGGGATCAAAATGGAAGATACCCAAAGGGGAAGAGGAGCTGGGGAGAGGAGATAAATGGTCAGAGTTATTTGGAAGGATGAGGGTAAGGGAGAGGGAAGGATTGGGGGGATACGAAGGAATGGAAGCGGGTTCAAAAGGGTTTGATACGAGAATGGGTGAGGACTCAGGGAAGGGAGGGGAAGGAGGGACTGAGGATCTATGAGAAGGTGGGGGGGGTGTGGGGGGCCAGAAGTAGAAGGTGGGGGGAGGGAGAGGGACGAACTAGGATTTTTTTTCTGTCTTTTTATTTTTGACTTGTTCCCATTTTTGTTCTTGGATTTCTTTATTTTTACTATCTTGTTCATATTTTTTGTTACATCTAATAGAAAAATTACCGTATTCATGACATACCTTGCACTTGCAAGGTATTTTCTCATAGTACAACTACTGAATGTTCATCCAGCTGTTGACTTTGAGCTTGATGGCTTCCGGTAGTCTGTCTCCTAGATCGACTTCAACGCAGATCCTTGTGCATGCTTGCATGTTGTCTTTTGGTTCATCCTTATGAATGTACTTCCTGACTGAATTTACTATTTCTCTTATAGATTCGTCTCCCTAGAAAACAGAGAGAGATGCGGAAGCCTGACCCAAAGCAAAACTGCGTTTGGGACATCCAGTTTCGGGTCAAATTCTGGCGTCCATCTATTCAAATATAGACCCATGGTATCCATAAAATAAGGGCCGATTCTGAATATTAAATCTTTGTCTTCCTTGGATTCGAAATTGAAAGTAAAATATCCTGCACCACAAAATCTAATGGTGATGTTCCCTTGAGTCACTTAGGACCAATTTAGTTCCACCCATTTTTGAATAGTTTTGGGTGAATGCCATAAGCCTGTAAACTATCCGAAAAGTCATTTTTAGGATAGAGTTAGAGCTTCCCTACGTGGGAGATTGGGAGTTAGGTTTATCTCTGGAAATTATTCTATATTTTAATCAACTTAGAGATTGTTAGACGATTTCTCTCAGGGCCCATTGAGGCAATCAAGGCGGAAAAAGAATTTGCAGCATCATTTGGCTGGCCATGATGGATTGTTTCTGAAGCATCGTTGATAGGAGCCCCGCTCGGATCAGGCTCTGGGAGGGTAATGGTTGAGGTGGAAGTCCCAGGCTCTGCACAGCATTCAGGGAGCCTCTAGGTTAGGTGTAACACAAAAAAAAGGAAGGGACATATAATTGAAAAAGAGAAATTGAAGATCTAAAAATGAAGTAAAAAGAACTAAAGAGGATATTAGCGGTCAAATCAAAGAAAAAATTAGCATTTGTGAAAAATTAAATATTGAGGTGGTTTCAACAAAAGAAGATGAATTAGCCTCATTGAGATGTGACTTAGAAAAATCTAATAGTCAACTATCTCAATATCGAAAGTTGGAGAAAAGCACTTGAATTTTGGATGAGATCCTTGTGAGTCAAATATCCCCTTGTATGGTGAAACTATCGTCATCAAATAATTTCCAAAACATAAATTATCAATCTGAGGGTTTCGTAGACTTACAAAGCACATGCATTGGAAATGTAGGAATGAAGTTAAAATAATTCTTTCGTATCTGATTCAAGATGCAGTAAACAGCGAAATAGGCTCCTAAATTAGGAGAACCTGGTTGTCCTTCCTCAGATTATTTTCCTTAAAAATATAGACTAAAGGGAAACAATATGTGATGTGTAGAAAGTGAGAGAAGAGGCTACTAACTTAGGATAACCTGATTGTCCTTCCTCAAAAATTCTACTACAATAGCATTACCACCGCATCATATCAAAAAATAGAAATGTGCAATTGTATAAGAGAACAACAACATGTGAAGAATAACCCCGTGTCAACATATATTAAGAAATACAATGAAAGATTACAAAACTAAAACTTATTTTAATTCTCCTCTCTATCATATCTCTATTTCTATTATATCTCTACCATATATCCTCTATATCCAAATGAAGAGATAGCACTCCCTTTTATACATGAGTTCTTTGAAAAAAAGATAAGCAACCCATAATTACAAATCCAATTTTCTCTCAACAAATATCCATATAATTACATGATATGATCCCTTCAAATCCTCACTCATCTCTCACAAATATTGGACAAGATATGTCATACAAATCTTCATGATCTTCTCCTTGGAATATTTGTGATATTATCCTTGAAATCTCCATGATCTTCTCCTTGTTATAATCTTGAGAAATTACCCTTTGAATTATTGAAATGGTGGAGGAAATATTCAAGAGGATTTGTGAATAATCCTTCCAAATAATCCTACACATTACAAAGGTCATCCACATTTGAGCTATTAGTGAAATATGTCAATTTTCCAATAATTAATCATACATTCTCTTATAATATTAAAAATAAATAAATTGGAAAATAGTAAGGTGAACCCATGGAAATGTATGATGAATGATTAAATGAGGTGATGGAATGTGAGAAATTGTGAGGATAAACATGATGAAAATGTGACAATTACGAGGCCCAACATACCCCCCAACTGAGCTTGTTGAATCTCCTCATACAACCTGGCATGGATTAAAACTTTTGTCTCTGCATAATTATGGTTTCTAGCAATGTATCATTCTAGTATGTAAATACATGTATTGTAACTGATATTTTCTATGGTTGGTTCTTGTGTTAACAACCATGTATATAAAAAATGTTGGTTCTTATTATGATATATATATATATATATATATATATATATATATATATATATATATATATATATATATATATATCTTTAACACATGTATTGATATTGATAAGTCATGTACTGGAAATGATAAGTCATGTACTAGAATGGATAAGTAATTAATATGCATAAGAAAACCTTTTCTCATATTTTTGAATCATGCCAAAAAAGATATCAATGTATGTGAATCAATTGCGACGAAACTAAAAAATGTGTTATGTTTATGAAAATGTGAAAGATGATGTAATATGGTGAGGGAATTTTCCAAGTTCATTTATTTTCAACATGTAAGAAATTATTTGATTAAAAATTATAAAATAACATACCTTCACTTACCCAAACAGTTGATGAAATATGCAATATAAATGTATCTGATTTCGCTTCTAGATTTGGAAAATTTCATGCTGCTAGATCAGGAAAATATCATGGTGTTGGATCATATGAATATCATGCTGCTGGATGAAGTGAAGAATTTGAGGTGATGATTGGTTGTATGAATTTGAAGATGATGTCTGAAAATGGAATTGTTGTACTATCATATGTCTGAAGGAATGTTGTTTGCAACTGATGATGGAGTCATGAAAAATATATAGTCTTCACCCACTACAAAAATCCGATGGTACAATTCTAGTCATGCGAAGGAATGTGTCCATGTAGAGCATGAAAATAAGTCATTGGATTACCAACCATTAATGGATGTCATTAACCAATGCGAGGAAAACTCACCATTGATGTCAATGAGTGCCAAGGTACCCTAGTACATCTTGCAAAGTGAAAATAAATGATTTGATGTCAAGCCACTTGCAAGATCCAACGATCAAGGGACATTGATGTATTTCCATGACTGTTAGCGTGAGAACCTGTCATTAGGGCATACAAGCCTTAAGATACTAATGATGACTCTAGTCTCTACCCCAGATAAAGTGTTGATGTTGATGGGTCAAGAGTTGTTGAAAGGTGGGCCTTAAGGAATCCCACATCAGTCAACGCGAGTTTATAAAAAATGATAGGTAGGACTATTGATGAAAATATTGCAACAGAAATAGGTTTTTAAGAAAATGATAGCAAGGCAATGGATTCATGGAAAAAGGAGATGTTTGGTTTTATTGACAAGGAAAAATGAACTGAAGAATAAGAAAGAGATGATGTATGCAGTTCAGAAAAATAGGCATGTATGAAGTAATGAAGGATAAGGAAATGGAAGATGGGTTGCAACACAGGGATGATTAAGGCACTTGGAAGGAAAAATGTCAATAAACATATCATGATGAAAAAGGGTTTTTGTATAGCGAAAAATGTCATGATATGTGCAGTGAAGAATTAGTTTCTTCAAGCTTCCAATAATGCATGTTTCATTGTGGTTTCGAAAGAGTATTTATGCACGAATTTGGATTGTCTATGTACTTGTAAAAGCTTAGTACAAATCTTGCATGAAATTTTTGAGAACTTTGAAAATCATAAAATGTAGAAATGAGTATTGTTGGACAGTGAAAGAGGTATGAAATTACTATGTATTTTCTCATTCTTTTACCATAGACATACTCCTTTTTTCCTTGGAAAGGTAATTTATTGTAAGAATTATAATAGAATTGGAAAGGTTTATGTTTAGTACAAAAAGATGGCTAAAGGTTCCCTTTTGCTGAAAAAACAGGAATTCGACGAGGTGAATAGTTGTAGCAAAGGTGGGGTTGAAACTATTGTAACTTTTGCTCCATCAGCGTTGAAACATATCCAACCAAAGGCAAGGAGATCCGAACGAATTGCCAAGAAAAGGAAGGGGACAACTCGGCCTCGGTCAGAGTAAACAGGATGATAACTAAAGAAAGAGGAGAAAATCCCTTAGGATCGATCTTTTACCATAGACATACTCCTTTTTGCCTTGGAAAGGCAATTTATTGTAATAATTATAATAGAATTGGAAAGGTTTATGTTTAGTACAAAAAGATGGCTAAAGGTTACTTTTTGCTGACAAAACAGGAATTCGACGAGGTGAACAGTTGTACCAAAGGCAGGGTTGAAACTAATGTAACTTTTGGTCCATCAGTGTTGAAACATATCCAGCCAAAGGCAAGGAGATCCGAACGAATTGCCAAGAAAAGGTAGGGGATCGCTCGACCTTTGTCAGAGTAAATAAGATGATAACTAAAAAAAGAGGAGAAAATCCCTCAGGATCCTTTGATCCTGAGGGATCGCTATTCAAAATCATCTTATTCCTTGAATTTTCCATCGAGACTTGATATAAAAAGCAATGTTCTTTAGTGAAAGTCAGTCAGTGAGTTAGTCGAAAGGCTTTACATTTAAACAATTCCTCTGTAATATAATGTTTTATTGACTCTCGACTTTGAAAGAACCTCCTATGTAATGCTTTATGTTGGTTTAATATAAGACACACGTTTCGTTCATCTTCTAAAGTTCTAAATTAAGCCCAGCAGTATTTCACTGGCGCTAAGGGCCCGACTTTGGTGGAATCACTTCACTGCTTGTATTTTTAATCCTGGCTTAATGTTGTGTGAAGTGTGGTTAATGTTTATTTCAATTACATAATTGATTTATCATTGTTAGATCAAATACAGAGTCATTTCTATTTCATCCTTTACAAGAAGCACATTTTTTGTTCGGTCATCTTGTTATCATTATAAAGCTTTGTTGTTCTGTATCCGATTATAGTTGTTGTTCCACTAATTTATTTGTTATAATTGATTGTTGCATGGTAAGTGGCTGTCGACAGGATTGAAGTGTAGAAATCTAGTTGCTTGATTACATTAGAGTTGTAATTTCTGTTCATTTCATATTGTGGTTCCATTTCTGTTCATTGTTTATTCATAGCCTCCGATTAGCAAATAGATGAGTTATAGTTACATGCTGTTGTTCCTTTCCATATTTTGTTCCTTTTAGTTATTTCATCAGTGCACAGATTGAGTTTGCTTTTATTTCAATTTCTTTAAAGATCGCCAACTGTAGAGGACACTGGTTATTGCTTCCAAGTCCCCAGATTGGTTATCATGCATCGATTTATAAGGGAAGGAGTTATTGTTACTGTATCCCTGATCGATGTTTTGTAAATATTGATGTAGTTTAATTTTCAGAGCATTTCCATTCATTTCATTGTAATTATATTTCTTTACAAGCATTTGTTACTTTTGCATTTAACATTATATACTACATCTTTAGAGTATTGCTCTTAGATAATTGTAGCCTCAGATAGAGTACACTCTTGAAATAAAAAGTCGCTCCTGGATTGATGATTAATGTAGGCTAATTAGGTGTTCAAAATATACCTTTTTATGACCCAACGTTTTGGTGTCGTTGCCAGGGAGAGTGTATGCCATTTCAAAAGAGTGATGCACAACTTATTTTCTTCTGCTTGCGAAGAATTGGGTATTAAAGACAGAAGGTAAGAACCAGTGCACTGGGTGAGAAACGCACTTGCTCGTAGCCTGCTTCACAAGAGAAGCAGGTAAGCTTCTTTATTTGGGTAGGAATGAAGATTTCTTTTCTTGAATGAATAGACCAACTAAGCAAAAAAAAATTTCTCCTAAAAATGAAAAACCTAAGGGACCGGTGACCCTTGGGCGAACAACTTTTATTCACGAAATCCTTAAGAGAACTGAATCTCATCCATTGGTAGGATTTAGAAGAACTACTTCTATATAGCATACTAGTTCCCTTCAAGTTATAGAATCACCATCTGAAGCCTTCTCTGAGATACACAGTCAAACAGAGGGAATTGAGCAAGATTCCCAAGAAATTGAGAATCCATGCATACGTTTCCTTCAAGAAGGGAACTCTAGTAGCCTCTAAGAAGGAGAAGGGGAAACAGGAGAAACCAGAGACTCAAAATATGCTATTAAATTCACCCAAAGAATAAGCAACCCAGATAAGGGAACTGTTGTTCAACTTATTCAGAACCAAGGTCCTCAATCACCTCAAACAGTAGGTCAACAGGGAATACTTATTATTCCAGACAAAGGGACTGCTGTCAAAGCCATTCCTACCCCTACTCATCAACCTATAAATTCCTTGGAAATCCTAGAGGGATATTGGCATATCTTCGACCAAATGGCCCGGAACCAAAATCAGAACCAATAGACACCCCAACATACCTCTACGCTGCAATATCCTATAGTAGATACTGCAGTCAACGCACCTATGAAAGCTATCCCCCTTCAACATATTCCCACATTTCATGGCTTAACATCAGAGGATCCAGACATGTTTTTGTTTGAATTTGATGTGCTGTGCAAGGGATATGATTACACCACCGATGCCCAAAAACTAAAATTATTCCCTTCTACATTAAAAGGGGCAGCCTTACGATGGTTTATGGGATTAGGTGGGGGTGTCATAATTGATTGGGATCATATGAAGTTTGCATTTTTAAATATGTATCAAGATTATTGCAGGTCTCGAGAATTAAAATATGAAATATTCCAAATGACGGAAAAACCAAATGAAACCTTGGAAGAATATGTGGAACGGTTTCAATACAATCTTCAGAGATCCCCTTATGCATCTTTACCTTTACCTGATAATATTTTGAAAACCACATTAATTAGGGGAATGAAAGACCAATGGGTTGAAACATTAAATATTATGGGAAAAGGTGATATATATCAGGAAAGTTATCCTAACATCATTGATTTGTGTACTAAGAGTTCGAGGGGCAATACAAGGTTAAAATAAACAGAACGTGATATAATTACAAGGGGAAATAAGACCTCTAATGAAGGTGTGACTCGTGCAGAGATTGGAAATTTGCTAGAAGACTTTAAGACAGACATACTAGGGACTTTAACAACGCAGTTCGATATTATGCAAGCCAAACAGAAACAAGCAGAAGCAGAGCAAAATTTGGCAATATTTTGTCCCAGATGTAGGAAGAAACACAGCCACAAAGAATGCCCGTTGGATGTGATTAAATTTTGCGCCATTTGTACGAAATATCACCCTACAGAGGGATGCCCTTTTCTTCCTGGCCTAATATTAGTTTATAAGGAGGCAGAAGAAGAATTAGAAGTGGTATGTCTTCTTAATCAGCACCGACAATGGCAGATGTGACAATTAGGTATGCCAAATAATCCATTTTCTTTTCAGCCTCCTCAATATATACTCAACCATATAGTGGGATGTGGCAAAATCAACCACCTTTCCCCAATTGGTCACAACAGCCATTTCCTCCCACATCTTGGCCAAATCAAACAAACCAAAATAATTGGCCTTAGCTTTCCTTTCTGCCCACCATTTTGGTAGAATAACTATCATACACAATGGTCCCCCTCTACTTCCCAGAGTCAGGCCTGGTAGTCAAACTGGAAAAAACCTACAAATCAGCCAGCCAGATCAATTCCTCTCTCTCAACCTACACTGCCAGCTCCCTATACAAACCCCCAAACCAACTTAAGATCGCAACTCTCAGCCCAGCCCAACCCAAACCCAAACAATAGGCCAGTTCAGTCTGTCCAAATAATAGAACCCCCAGAATTAGAAACTGAACTGAAGGAGTGCAATGATCTTCAATTAAGGTCTGGGCGCATAGTGGAAACAGAGAGAAACAATGATGCTCATATTGAAGATCTGTTATCTGTAGAACGAACATTACAAAATGAGAAGGAATTTCAACAACAAAATCAACAAAAAAATCAACAACAAGTAACAACTTCCTCTCCACCATTCCTAGAATGATTAATCATACCATGTCCATCAGAACAACCTAATTTTGATCTTCTAGGAGAATTTAAAAAAAATTGTATAAAAATCCCTCTCCTCCAAGCTATTCAAGACATTCCTATATATGAAAAAATCATTAAGGAATTATGCATAAAGAAGCCAAAGAGGAGAAAAATCACCAATCCTACTGTCCAAATAGTCGGTACCTTATCTGACTTACTATCAGGAATGGAAACACCTGTAAAATATGAAGACCCAGGAAATCCTATAGTGACAGTGCAAATCAATGGGAAATCATTTCCAAATGCCTTAGTTGATTTGGGAGTAGCAATCAATATTCTAACAACTACTACCTGTCAAAAAATTGGCATTACATCACTAGAGGCAACAACAACCTTGTTGGAATTGGCTGACCGATTGGTAGTGAAATCAGAGGGTACACTACAAGATGTAATGGTATCCGTAGATTCCTAGGAATACCCTGTTGACTTCCTGGTTATCAAACCAAAGAAATAGCTATATGGACACCCGTTAATCTTAGGTAGACCTTGGTTGGCAACTGCCGATGCTTATATTGGATGCCGACAAGGCAAAATGACAATAACAAGGGGAAAATATGTCAAGAATTTAGCCCTATATCCCCCAGCCCAGCCAAGTCTATCAATAATCAAAACAAGAAAACCACCTGCATCATATCTTATGGAAAATATGAGATCACCTCTAACTATAGAGAATGATATCATTAATAGTTTTATTAATAAACCACAAACCAGATCTCATCTACAATGTCACATGATCAAGGCAACATTCGATAACAAAGAAGAAGAATATCCTTTCAAAGATATTCCTGATCAAGCAATACCTACTACTTCTATGTAAAATATCAAGATTGTAGAAATTGAGCCGGGAAAAACTCTAAGCATTAACAAAAATCTCACTGCTAAACAAGAAGAGAAATTGGTCCAACTATTACGAAAATACAAAGCAGCCTTTGCATGAGATTACCCCGATATGAAAGGAATTGACCCTCAATTGTGTACACACAACATCTATATCGAAAAAGATGCAAGACCCATTCACCAACCCCAAAGAAGACTAAACCCCCACCTCAAAGATATTGTGAAACCTGAATTACAAAAACTATTGGATATTAATTTCATCTACCCAATATCTGATAGCAAGTGGGTCTCTCCATTAGTAGTGGTACCAAAAAATAACGGAAAGTGGAGGATATGTGTATATTATCGTGAAATTAACAAGGAAACACAGAAGGACCACTTTCCTCTTCCTTTCATTGACCAGGTATTAGACACATTGGCAGGAAATAAATTCTTTTCTTTGCTCGATGGCTTTAGTGGGTACAATCAAATCCAGATTGCCCTTAATGACCAGGACAAAACTACTTTTACCTATCCATGGGGGAGATTTTCCTACCAAGTTTTACCTTTTGGCCTATGCAATGCCCCTGCTACATTTCAAAGGGAAATTCTCAGCATCTTTGCAGACTTAATAAATGAAGGCCTCAAAGTATATATGGATGATTTCACACCTTATGGGGATGATTTTGAGCCTGCATTGGAAAACCTAGAAAAGGTATTGCAAAGATGTATTGACACTAGGCTTTGTTTAAGCCATGAAAAGATTCTTATGATGATGACCGAAGGAGTTATCTTAGGGAATTATATTTCAGCAGTAGGAATTCAAGTGGACCCAGCTAAAATTCAAATAATCTTTTTAATTCCCACACCCACCACACAAACAGAGGTACGTAGCTTTCTTGGATTTTCTGGTTACTATAGAAGATTTATAGAACATTATTCTCGAATAGCTGCACCTTTATATGCACTGAGTAGAAATGTTGATTTCATTTGGATAGATAAATGTGACAATGCCTTTAATGATCTGAAAAATCTTGTTTCAACAGCCCCAGTTTTGAGGGGCCCGAATTGGAATTTGCCATTCCAAATTTCACCTGATGCCTCAGACACATCAATTGGAGCGGTACTTGGGTAGGAGGAAGACAAGAAGCCATATGCAATTTATTATACTAGCAAAAATCTATCCCCTGCTGAATTAAATTATACTGTGACTGAGAAAGAATTTTTAGCTGTAGTTCATGCTATAAACAAGTTTAGACATTATATAACTGGGTATCCTGTAGTACTATATACTGATAAATCTGCCATTAAATTTTTAGAAAATAAACCTATTACAAATGGAAGAGTGACAAGATGGTTGATTTTTCTACAGGAATTCGATATCACAATCAAAGATCGACCTGGGAAAGAGAACCCTGTAGCTGACTTTCTGTCAAGAATGCCAAAGCCAATAGATACAGAAGCAATTGAAGACCACTTTCTAGATGAACATATCTTCACTGTTACTGTCAGAACACTGTGGTATGCTGATATTGCAAACTATTTGGCAATAGGTAAATTACCTAAACATCTATCCCTTAATGAACGAAAGCAGATAATACACCGTAGTACCCGATTCTCCTGGATTGGGGGCTACCTATTTCATATAGGTGCAGATATGCAAATAAGGAGATGTATTAGGGAGGATGAGGTATTTGACATCTTGAAAGAATACCATGATGGACAGTGTGGCAGACATTTTGCAGATCATAGAACTTCCCATAAAGTTTTACGAACAGGCTATTATTGGCCTACTATCTTTAAAGATGCCAAAAAATTCATGCAGGCCTGTGATAGCTGCCAAAGGGCAGGTCGCCCTGGGAAGTCTGATGAAATGCCTTTGAACCCTCAACTAGTGATTGAACCATTCGAACGCTGGGCCCTTGACTTTGTTGGTCCTATTAGCCCTCCATCAAACCAAAAAACATATATCCTAGTTGCAAATGAGTATGTCACCAAATGGGTTGAAGCAGAGGCTCTTTCAAAAGTTGCAGAGGACTCTCTAATACAGTTTCTTTTCCAAATCTTTGTGCGCTATGGCCTCCCAAGGGACATAATCACAGATGGAGGACCACAATTTGTAGGTAATAAATTAGCTGAAACACTGAAAAATTACCACATTCAGCATAAGATTACAACTCCATACCACCCATAGGCTAATGGCCAAGTAGAGAGCACGAATAAAGTAATTGAATCTATATTAACAAAAACCGTTGCCTCACACAGACGAGATTGGGCCTACAGATTGCCAGAAGCATTGTGGGCATATCGAACAACGTGGATACCTACTACAGGATATTCACCATATCAATTGGTATTTGGGAAAGAACCCATCTTTACTATAGAATTTGAAATTCAAACATTAAGAACAACTCAAAAGGTGGGTCTAAATCTGAATGAAGCCCAGGCTAAAAGACTGCAGCAAATTAATGAGTTAGATGAAATTAGGCTCTCTGCTCTTCAACACACAAAATTAATTCAACAATAGAGAGCCAAATGGCATGACGCCCATTTCAATGAAAAGATCTTCCATGAAGGAGACTGGGCACTCCTATATGATTCTAGGTTTCTAGAATTCCCAAGGAAACTCCAAACACGCCGGCTTGGACCCTATGAAATACAAAAAGTGCATGATAATGGCACTATTACATTAGTTACCATTGACGGATCTGGACATTCCTTTAAGGTAAACAGTCATCGAGTACGATTGTATCATAAACCGCTTACCTGGGAATCCTTTTACCAACAGTTACGAGAAGATTCTACCATGGAAATTCTCGCTGAAGAGGAGAACTCCTCCTTGGCACCAGTTTGTTAAATCATTCCTTTTTTTTAATTTTGTACATAAAGAATTTTTCATTTTCTTGATTTTTGTTTTACAAAATTCGTTTTTAAAAATTTATGTTTATATCCTTTCTTTATTTCTTCATCATTTGTTTCGTGAAATTCAGTTTCTTTAAAAAAAAAAAGAAAGAGAAAAAACTCTGTTTATTTCATTTTTTTTTCTGTTCCTTTCCAAAGGAACAACACTTTTGATGTTCCTTTCGAAAGGAACAACAGTTCTGCAGAGTATTTTTTATGTTCCTTTCTAAAGGAACAACACTTCTGCAGAGTATTTTTGTTGTTATTTTAGAAAGGAACAACACTTCCGCAGATTGTTTTTGCTGTTCTTTTTAAAGGAACAACATCTTTTTGAGTGGATTGTTTTTGTTTTAAGCCAGCATTTCGAGAATTTTTTTGATCACTTTTCTAAAGGAAAATATATCATTTATATACAATCATACAAATTAAAGCCTACTGTAATCAACAAATCAAAAGAAATGGTCATTTTTAAGGAAATTGTCTAGTAATGATAAGAAAAAAGGAAAAGGGGCATGATCAATAACATAATTTTGCTACTTTATTACCATTAAATTAATCCGATCGATTATCTTTATCATGACTGGTTCTTTATCATATGTTATAACTTTCTTTGATTTTTATTTATGGAATAGGAATAAGGGCATATTTTTTTTATTTTTTTTCTATTGAGATGTTAAGACTTCTTCCACGATCCCTACTCTTAAGGAGTGTTGAGCCATCCTTTATGAATAAGTTAGGAAAACTAATGTATGAAAAAGAAAAATATTTACATATTTTATTAATAATATTATGATTTTGCAGATGGAGGATAGGGGGTCTCATCAAGAGCCACCCTACCGTGATCATAAGGAAGGCAGTGAAGTGGCATTCCCATCATGGCCACCAAACCAGGGATATGGTCCAATAGACAATTGAAAAAATCAAGAAGTATTTGGAACAGGAAGTCTCATCATGAGCCAGCCTGCCCACCTTTCACTTCTTCCCGGTGAATGGCATTGTGGTTTATCTGGTCACCAAGCCAGCACAATGGCCTCTGTCATGATATTCAACAAAAAACACTTCCTCAGCATAAATAAAGGACAATGGTTCCATGGGTAAGAAAGCAACTCTGTCAAGGTTATGAACACCTATGGGAAACAGAGCTCTGCTGATGGTATTGGAGTCACATTTATACACATCAATAGTTATATTTAACCCTTTTCCTATATCTCTATTTAAATATCAAATGAAAATATGAATCCTTTACCTTTACTTCCGAACCTATTATACATGAAAATCATTACAAATCGATCATATTAGTCTCAAATGGTAAATAATGCAATTATAATTATGTTTATCTTATGCTGCCCCTTCTCCTCATATTTGAATCATTACAAAATGATTTTCTATCCATTACCAATTCATCACACGCGTTGATTTCAGTAATTTCTATAATTTGATTGAATGTATCATAATTACGTCTGCTTTTTACTGCAGTACTACTGTTGTGCCACACTTTCCTCTCTTAATTGACGGTCGAGGATAACCTATCACCCATCCGGGGGGCGCAGATGTCTGCATGCAGATCAAACTCCGAGATTTCTTTACCTGTATATGAACCAAATCCCTGCATTTTAGGAAATAACAAACTTTCAACGACATTATTCCAATTCATTGTGTTGTGCTGTTCCATTGCGATTACTGTGTGTTGAGAAAAATTTACAGAGCGTAGAGACGATGGGAGGACGACCAATTCGCAGTGAACCATAGGTACTGATCGTTTCTGATGTTGCACGAGCAATTTTAGAAAGACGAGTGGATTACATATTTCATGAGGATGCAACAACCCCATGAAGCAGTGGCCACTGAATTTTTACTGAACTTGCAGGAAGGTTCCTCCATGGTTAGAGGAAGATAGATAGTTGTATCTGACAAAATAATTGCAGAGGTGTCTGGTATCCCAGCGCAAGGGACTATTTGGACTCAGAAAAAGATTAGGATTCCAGAAGCCATGAATATTTTTCAAGATGATGGACAGATGTTAGTTATCAAAGGCAAAGGAGTTCAGCTAGCATCATTAGAAGAACCATGGACAGAGTTGACCAAGATTGTGCAGGCTTACATAACGTGCGACAGAAGAAAGGATGTGGTAAGACCTCGCCACCTTAAGTTACTGGCTGTATTAAAATAGAAATGCACCATTAATTTTCCTACATTTTTAAATTCTTTGTTGCATGATATTGCTCGTGGTATAAGAAAAGCTCAACATGCAGATATGGTGGTTAGCCACCATTATCTAGTTCGATTAATAGTGAGTCATAGCCTCGCCCAGCAACAGACCAGCTGGGAAGAGTTGATATTCTCCATTGACAAAGGGTTAGCTTTACCTGCTCCAAAACGGAAGAGGATGGCCGACTCAATAGCTCAGACATCTACTCACAGACAGTCCCTCCGATCAAAACGAAGTAGGAGGATGGTGGAAGGACTTCCAGGTAGCAGCAGCCAGCCTCTGGAATTGCATAGCTCAGAGGATGAAAAACCTCCACAATTGGAGGGAGCAAGCCCCTGCACTGATGAAGAACATGAATTGGAAGGAGAAATTCGCTACTCGGATGAAGAAGAAATAAGTCGCCACACCGGTAGTGAAAAAAATCCAGTGCAGAGGAGGGAAATAATGAGGAAGAGGAAATTGAAGGAAATGCTGAGGAGGAAGAAATTGAAGGAGAAATTCAGTATTCAGACGAAGAGGAAGGAATTTATCATACTTGTGAGGAGGATGAAGACAATCATAGCAGCGATAAGGAAGGAACAGAGCCTCCCGAAAATGCTATTGTAAGCCCTTTATAGGAAGACCAATTGGCCCAGATTTTGGCCGATATGAGTGATTATGCACAGCCTCGTAGCCCTTTGGACCTTAATATTGATATTAATCAACTACCAGAGTGCTCTTCTAATGATAAAGAATTAGCTAGAGAAATGTTGAATGCAACAGCAAACCCTAGCGAAGCTAGCGTTGCTTCTCCTAAGAGGCGTGAACAAGAGACAGAGAACACCGAAGCAATACCTCAACTTGGGAGCCCCCAGGAGATTGCAGAGTCAAATGAGAATATGATCCCTAAAGAATTTAGCCAAGGGCATATGAATGTGGAAGAATGACCCCAAGAAGAAGATCAAGAAGAGAATTTAATTGAAGGCACGACATAAATATACCAAAACTCTGTTGAGCAAATGGGTTCAGATAAAGGAGCGGCTGTTCCATTAAGAAAGAGGAGGAAAAAAACTGAGATTGAGAAGCTTCGCAGGGAACAAATAAAGCTTCATAAACTAGTAGAACAGCTCAGGCAAAAAATTAGGGTGCTGAGAATGAAACGGATACCTAAGCGAGCCCCTAAGAGAAGAAGCATTGCTATCAAAAGAATTTCAAAAAAGAGAAAGGTGACCACTAACAGGAACCCCCAAGTTACAGAAGAAACCATACCTGAGCCTAATTATGAGGATGCGGAGCAGCAAGCGGCTGTTCCAACACAAGCTATTCCAGAGGAACCTGTTTCAAGTGAAAATATGAAATCTAGCAGTCAGCACACTTTTAGTGACCCGACACTGGGCAGACTCCAAGAAGAGTTGGCACAGGCCCGAATAGAAAGGCAGAGATTGGAGGAAGACATTGTCCCAAGAAAGAGATATCAGGAATTGCAGCAACAAATGAGAATTATTCATGAAGCAGAAGTTGAAGCTCATGAAAAATGTCAGAAAGTAGAGAAAAAGGCTGATAAGGTAATGAACCAACTAAAACTAGCCTACAATCAAATGGCCACTCTCTGATCCTTGTATACTGATTTCTTAGCCTGTAGATACCCCGCCAAAAACTATGCTTTGTTTTTACTAGAAAGATATTTACAACTAAATATTAAGGTATTTAAGGTAGGTAAATCCATAGAACTAAAAACCATAAACGACTTTGTATCATGCTGCAAACTTTTTGGGATCAAAGTACAACACCTTTTGTGTGAATTTTACCTGCATAATTTAGTACTTGAAAATGATTGTGAGTCAAACCCTAGCCCTTTTGTGGGAGATGTTCAATTTCAGGCATTCATTTCCTTTGCTGTAAATCAATTAAAATGGCTTAAAGCCTATAATGCTTTCCAAAGGCAGGAAAAAAAATTAGATTTGTGGGTTAGGAGTGAACCTCAGAACCCATCCCAATTTTGGGCTAGACAAAAAAGTTTGATGACAAAGGAAGGCGTTATCCAAGCATTGGGGACTCTCCACAAATCAATTATTTTGAATGGAACAGATTATTTCTTATCCATTAGAAACCAAGCTTATATAGCAGCTAAGGTCCGGTGGAGAACCTCCAATCAGAATGTGTAAAATAGGGAAACATTTAATTATAGAAACTTTGGGCTAGCTGCAGACCGTTTGATTTCCTATAGCCATCTCGTTTTAAAAGAAGGACCATTCTGGTTAGGATGTAGGTCCCGCAACCCTATTGCATGGTACCATGCTTCAGACTACAAAGCTATTTATGAACTTCCTGAAGGACAGACAAAACATGTTTTTGAGGAATTAGCTGCACTACGTGGTTTTAGGCCTGTCGATGACAAACCTTATCTGGCTTATTCTTTGACTGCTCTCCATGTGAACTATAGTTTTCATGAGGACATGAAAAAGATTAAGCAGGGGGGTATGTTGGGTAGTGAAAGAGGTATGAAATTACTATGTATTTTCTCATTCTTTTACCATATACATACTCCTTTTTTCCTTGGAAGGGTAATTTATTGTAAGAATTATAATAGAATTGGAAAGGTTTATGTTTAGTACAAAAAGATGGCTAAAGGTTACTTTTTGCTGACAAAACAGGAATTCGACGAGGTGAACAGTTGTACCAAAGGCGGGGTTGAAACTAATGTAACTTCTCCTCCATCAGCGTTGAACCATATCCAGCCAAAGTCAAGGAGATCCGAACGAATTGCCAAGAAAAGGCAAGAGACAGCTCGGCCTCGATCAAAGTAAACAGGATAATAACTAAACAAAGAGGAGAAAATCCCTCAAGATCCTTCGATCCTGAGGGATCGCTATTCAAACTCATCTTATTCCTTGAATTGTCTATCGAGACTTGATATAAAAAGAAATGTCCTTCAGTGAGAGTCAGTCAGTGAGTTAGTCGAAAGACTTTACATTTAAACATTTCCTTTGTAATATAATGTTTTATTGACTCTCGGCTTTGAGAGAACCTCCTCTGTAATGATTTATGTTGTTTTAATATAAGACACACGTTTAGTTCATCTTCTAAAGTTCTGAATTAAACCCAACAGTATGTCACTGGCACTAAGGGTCCGACTCTGGTGGAATCACTTCGCTGCTTGTATTTTTAATCCTTGCTTACTGTTGTGTGAAGTGTGTTTAATGTTTATTTCAATTACAGAATTGATTTATTGTTATTAGATCAAATACAGAGTCATTGTTATTTCATCCTTTACAAGAAGCACATTTGTTGTTCGATTATCTTGTTATCATTATAAAGCTTTGATGTTCTGTATCCGATTCGAGTTGTTATTCCATTAATGTATTTTTTATAATTGATTGTTGCGTGGTAAGTGGTTTTCGACAAGATTGATGCGTGGAAATCTAGTTGCTTGATCGCATTAGAGTTGTAATTTCTTTTCATTTCATATTGTTGTTCCATTTCTGTTCATTTTTTATTCATAGCCTTCAATTAGCAAATAGATGAGTTATAGTTACATGTTGTTGTTCCCTTCCAGATTTTGTTCCTTTTAGTTATTTTCATCAGCGCACAGATTGAGTTTGCTTTTATTTTGATTGCTTTAAATATCACCAACTGTAGAGGACACTGGTTATTGCTTCCAAGTCCCCAGATTGGTTATCTTGCATCTATTTCTAAGGGAAGGAGTTATTGCTACTGTATCCCTGATCAATGTTTTGTAAATATTGATGTAGTTTAATTTTCAGAGCATTTCCATTCATGTCACTGTAATTAGATTTCTTTACAAGCATTTGTTACTTTTGCATTTAACATTCTATACTACATCTTCATAGCATTGATCTTAGATAATTGCAGCCTCAGACATAGTACACTCTTGAAATAAAAAGTCGCTCCCAGATTGATGATTAATGTAGGCTAATTAGGTGTTCAAAAGATACCTTTTTACGACCCAACAAGTATGAATGCTCGCAACCCAATAAAATGAAATGCATTCACCTGATTTTCATTGAGCGCAAGTTCCTCTGAGACAACTCCAAGAAACAAATCAGTGTAAATCATTTTCAGGATTTATGAGACGTCTAATTGCTTCTCTCTCTTTTTTTTTTATTTTAAAGAATTAGTAAAATGAAAAATAATTTATTTATTTTTATGTTGGTTTTTTTTTTAGGCAACGAAAAAAAATTATTTTGTTATTTATTATTATTATTATTATTATTAAAAGTAACAAATTAAAAAACAATTTTTAAAATTTTTAAAATTTTCTTTTTCTAAGTAAGGATAAATTCTATTTATGAAACATATTATACATGGAGGCTCAGGCCTCTACATTTCTGGCCTATTCTAGAGGCATAGTTATACACAAACTCAAAACAATGACTGCCCCCGAAAGGGAAATAAACCAACTTAGTTGTTTTACAGCTGCCCATTGTGGGAAACCAACTTCGTACATGGAGAGTAGATAAGTGTTTAAAAACATCAAAAAGAGAAGAAAATAAAGATTCCAAAAACTTGGAACCTAAAACCAGAAACCAGAGAAAACCTCATAGCTTATGTGGAATTTTCCAAGGGAGTTGTTTCTTCCACGATGAGACACTGATACTCCTCGGTGTCATCTACATGCTTGTCATAGGTATTATTAGCTACGTTCTCAGGGAAATTGGTGGTGAGTGTGCTGCCTGCGCCTCCATTGTCACCCGACCAATCCTCACTACTACTGTCGGAGCTCTTGCTTTTGCTGCTGGATGGAGCACCCTGTAAGACTGTGGACAGAGCACCCTGGGTCGCCCCCTTACCAGTGAGCTGCTGAGTCACAAATTCTGAGAGCTTCCTCTTTGAAGCTAATGGTGATAGTCACCATAATGGGAGTTCGGTCCATCGTAAAAGTGTAATGGAATTGAGAAGAATAGGTGGGCAACGGAGAGGCCACCGTCTCCGGGCAAGGCAACGACAAGGGAGAATTGGTGGAGGGAGGAATCAGTGATGGGGAACGAGACCTTCGTGAAGCCTAGTCTCGGCAATGACTGTTGCGGGTGGCAGGGTAACACCTAGGAGAATTATCCAATGATGGGGAGGAGGAATATGAATGAGAAGAAATTGGAGGCCTGGAAGCTCTACCTTTGTTTCTGCCTTTGCGAAAATTAATACGGTGGCGGCGGGGCATGGTGGAGCTAGGGGAAATGCAATGGTGAGGTGGTGGTGACCAAAGAGGTAGAGGAGCAGCAAAATGTGAGGCCAGAGGAGTGGAGAGCCAAGGAGTTGAAGGCCTGCAAGGCGCAGAGACGAAGTTCAGGCTACAGTGAAGGATGTGAGAGAAATGCACACCAGGAACAAATTCAATGCAGCAAAGGAGACTGTAGCACCTCCCTGTAGGTGTTTGAGAGCTCGGCTCTGAGACTCTAGGGAGACAAATGCAGCTTGATGGCAGAAGAAATGGAGGGAGATGGCCATGCGAGTTCATTTTGAAGAGCAAGTGGGTGCGTCGACAGGTGAGCATAGTAAATGAAGGCCTATAGGTGCAGTTAGGATGATTAAATGCCCATGGCTGGAAACCATGGGTGGCCATGTATCTTAGCCACGTACCACCCCATGCGATCACCGTATGCCTGTCCTTAGAAGTCACCCGCATCCGAGAAATTTTTTTAGTTTATTATTTATGCTGATTTTTTTTATTTTTCAAGTAACAAATTAAGAAAAAAAAAATATTATTATTTATGTTGATTTTTTTATTTATTTTTTTTAAATCAAAATGAGAACTTGTTAAAATTTGATGTCCAATTTAAACCTTTTTAACATCCCCATTAGTTGAAGAAAACACATTAAAACTGATAGAACTACAATAGCCTACTACGTTTTACTAATAGGCTTCTCTGTAACTAAGGAGAAACAAAACGAGGCCATATAACTGTCCAACAATAAAGCTAGAAATTTACTTCTTTTCAATGGTACTAGCAACTCTCATCTTTATGAGGACATTGGACATCTCCTCTGCCTTCTCCTTGGCCCTCTTGTGGGTTCCCAACTTCTTCTTTGCCACTTTAAGAGAACGTTTATCCTTCCCCACCTTTAGCAGCTCAGTGATCCACTTCTCATAAGGGGAAAAACTTGCTACTTCCCTTACTAAAATCCTCACGAAGTCCGTTCATTTTCTCCTCTTCCATTTGTTGGTGGAAGGGCTAGGCTACAGAATTTGTCAGTTCTATAGTGTAAACAAAAGTTCAATGCATCCAGACGTTAAAGAAACCGAAACGAAAATTTTTAATTTCAAAACGTTTTCCAAAAAAGAAAAAGAAAATAAAAGTCTAGGTGGTTTAGATGTCATTAATTTGAAGGAGAAAGGATGAGGGAAAGAGATATCAATTGGAGGCCTGGAAGCTCTGCCTTTGTTGCTACCTCTGCGAAAATGCATACGGTGGCGGCGGGGCATGGTGGAGCTGGGGAAAATGCAATGGTGAGGTGGTGGTGACCAAAGACGTAGAGGAGCAGCAGAATGTGAGACTAGAGGAGTGGAGAGCCAAGGAGTTGAAGGCCTGCAAGGCGCAGAGACGAAGTTTAGGCTACAGTGAAGGCTGTGAGAGAAATGCACGCCAGGAACAAATTCAATGTAAGAAAGGAGACTGTAGCACCTCCTTGTAGGTGTTCGAGAGCTCGGCTCTGAGACTCTAGGGAGACAAATGTAGCTTGATGGCAGAAGAAATGGACGGAGACGGCCATGCGAGTTCATTTTGAAGAGAAAGTGGGTGCGTCGACAGGTGAGCATAGTAAATGAAGGCCTATAAGTGTAGTTAGGGCGATTAAATGCCCACGGCTGGAAACCATGGGTGGCCATGTATCTTAGCCATGTGCCACCCCATGCGATCACCGTATGCCTGTCCTTAGAAGTCACCCGCATCCGAGAAATTTTTTTAATTTATTATTTATGCTAATTTTTTTTATTTTTCAAGTAACAAATTAAGAAAAAAAAAATTATTATTATTTATGTTGATTTTTTTATTTATTTTTTTAAAATCAAAAGGAGAACTTGTTAAAATTTGATGTCCAATTTAAACCTTTTTAACATCCCCATTAGTTGAATAAAACACATTAAAACTGATAGAACTACAATAGCCTACTAAGTTTTACTAATAGGCTTCTCTGTAACTAAGGAGAAACAAAATGAGGCCATATAACTGTCCAACAATAAAGCTAGAAATTTACTTATTTTCAATGGTACTAGCAACTCTCATCTTTATGAGGACATTGAACATCTCCTCTGCCTTCTCCTTGGCCCTCTTGTGGGTTCCCAACTTCTTATTTTCCACTTTAAGAGAACGTTTATCCTTCCCCACCTTTAGCAGCTCAGTGATCCACTTCTCATAAGGGGAAAAACTTGCTACTTCCCTTATTAAAATCCTCACGAAGTCCGTTCATTTTCTCCTCTTCCATTTGTTGGTGGAAGGGCTAGGCTACAGAAATTTTTAGTTCTAAAATAGTGTAAACAAAATTTCAACGCATCCAGACGTTAAAGAAACTGAAACGGAAAATTTTAATTTCAAAACGTTGTCCAAAAAGGAAAAACAAAATAAAAGTCTAGGTGGTTTAGATGTCATTAATTCGAAGGAGAAAGGATGAGGGAAAGAGATATAAATTTGTGAATTGCCAGAAGTTAACGCCTAGAGCTTCAAAGAATTTCAAAAGGAAGCAGGCTCATGAACATTAGATGTGAAACAAAGCATGCCTTTATGATAGATCCATTCCAATAGCTTCCGAAAATTATTAGGATGCAGGGATTACACATCAAATAGCAAATTTAAAGCCGACAATGATGATACTTGGACTTCAAAATAAAAATGCATAACTTCAGGTTAAAGTGCATAGGCCTTCACATGGAAAAGTAGAAATGGTAGTCGTTTAAATCTCATGGCCTAAAATAAACAAATATGCAATTCCAAAGTCCGACTTAAAGCTTGTAAAACCAGATGCTAATCGGATGCAGTGAACATATTCTTGATCATGTTGGAGATAGTAGTTGTCTTTCGATCAATAATGAATTCAAAACCCTCTGAACTAATGAGTTTTATTGTTTCCTCCTTCCTCATTTTGTTTCTTTTTGCTATCGAGAAGAAGGACGGCGAAGCTACACTGGCGATGACCAGAAGATTTGAGCCCCAACAAATGGAATTTTATGCCTCCTCCATATTTGATCTAGTGATAGAAAAATTGGATTTCTGTGTATCTCTTCCTCATTATGTGTACCTTGGCATGATATCTTCCTCATTCTGTGTATCTTGGCGTGATCTCCTCCTCATATCATGGACAGAAAGCCCAATTTTCCCATTGACATATGGGTTTTTGAGAATTTTTCCACGTAAATTGGATGTTGCAACTTCATGAGCGTAGATATTCTACCAGAATTTCGCCAAGTTTATATGCAGATTACTTCGTTCACCATAGGTTCATTTCAGTTGAAAATAACTCCACAAAATTGGAAATCCATTCCAGCTCTGTGCACAGTGGGAGAACAATGGCAACAGTGTGCACAAACCAATTTGAATGCTCTGCGTCTTCAGCACCGACTTCTTCCTCGACCTCAACCCTCACTTTTCTCTTTTGCACCGCTGCTTTGACATTTACTGTGGAGTCGTGGTTTTATTTTCTATACAATGAATGGTTTGTCATTGCTTTTTTATGTTTTTGTTATTTTTTATTATTTCTTTTAAATTTTTAATTTTAATTTTTTAATTTTTAATTATTATTTTGTTTGTTGTTTTGTTTATTTTTATGTTATTTTATATTTTGTTTTTACTATGTTTTATTTGTTTTAATTTTCATTGTTAATGTTTTTTTTTCAAAGTATTTTTTTAAAACAAATCTCTTTTTTTTTCTTGAAATTAAAACTAAAATTTTAGAAATCTAAAAAACTATTTATTCCTAAAAACGTTAGAGCCATCTTACTTTCAGATCCTCGCGATCACGCTAAACGTGGATGAGAGCATACTTATTCTAAGAAAATGGTATTTTATTCATTCTTCCTACTTACTCTACGCTAATTAAAAATTATAAATTAGTTATGTGTAGTCAAATAACTAATGTAACCATCCACGCAACAATATTATGAATATGTTCATTGTGAATTTTATGAATGAAAAATAAAAATATGCAAAAGTGAATAAATCTAACAGTTGTAACTGGAAACTACCTAAATAAAAATAAAAAGGTGGATCTAATTGGGTATCTATTTGGAACCATTTTTAGATAAGGCTTTCATAGGCACAATTTTCCTCACTTAGATCATTTGTATTTCTTTTTCATCTTCCTATATCTCTTGTTTGAAGAATTGCTCGTCCTCAGATGCATAGGAGTTTCCAGATGTTGAATCTTCATTCGTTGCTGGAGGAGGAATTAAGCTCTTGGTTGCTGTCAAGATCTCTTCTTCATAGGAAGAGGACATCCCTACTTTTGCAAGGATCTGAGTGAGTTGTTCCAAGCGAATACTCATTGTTAAATCATTTTAAAAACAATAACAATTACTCTTCACAGTTGCAGAAATCAAATGATCTTGCACACATATCAAACTTGCAGAAATTGAAATTCACACTTGCAGGAAAAGTAACCTATGCCTCAATCTGTCGTGCTTCCTTGGAAATGACGCCAAAATGTTGGGCAAAGCTATCGTCGTCAAATAATTTCCCTAACATAAATTATCAATACAAGGGTTTCGTAGACTTACGAAGCATATGCACTGGAAATGCAAGACTGAAGTTAAACTAATTCTTTTGTCTATGATTCAAGATGCAGTAAACAATGGAAGAGGATCCTAACTTAGGAGAATCTTGTCGTCCTTCCTCAGATTACTGTCCTTAAAAAGTGAGACTAAAGGGAAACAATATGTGATGTGTATAAAGAAATAGAAGAGGCTCCTAACTTAGGAGAACCTAATCGTCCTTCCTCAACAATTCTACTCCAACATCATTAACACTGCATCATATCAAAAACTAGAAATGTGCAATTGTATAAGAGAACAACAACATGTCAAGAATAACCCCGTGTCAACATATATTAAGAAAGACAATGAAATATTACAAAACTAAAACTTATTTTAATTCTCCTCTTTCTTATATCTCTATTTATATTATATCTCTACCATATATCCTCTATATCCAAATGAAGATAGAGCACTCCCTTTTATACATGAGTTCTTTGAAAACATGATAAGAAACTCATAATTTTAAATCCACTTTTCTCTCAACCAATATCCCTATAATTACAAGATATGATCCCTCCAAAGCCTCACTCATCTCTCACAAATCTTGGATAAGATATGTCATCCAAATATCCATGATCTTGTCCTTGAAATCTCCATGATCTTCTCCTTGTAATAAGCTTGAGAAATTATCCTTTGAATTATTGAAATGGTGGAGGAAATATTCAAGAGGATTTGTGAATAGTCCTTCCAAATAATCATACACATTACAAAGCTCATCCACATTTGAGATATTAGTGAAATATGTCAATTTTCCAATAATTAATCATATATTCTCTTATAATATTAAAAATAAATAAATTGGAAAATACGAAGGTGAGCCCATGGAAATGTATGCTGAATGTTAAATGAGGTGATGTAATGTGAGAAATGGCTAGGACAAACATGATGTAAATGTGACAATTACAAGGCCCAAAACCCCTCTTATCAAAACTATATCGGGTTTTGAAGAAGAGTCATGATCCATAAAGGAAAAGGAGAAACTATATGTTATAACTGGAAAATCGTACAAGAAAAAAACATTAGGAAATTTCAAGCAGAAGGTACAAAAAATTATTTACAAGGAAGGAAGACATTACAGGATTTGAAAAATTTAACCTTTCCTAAGGTCAGCAGGCATATTTATCAAATAGCACACATAAACCATTGACCCCAAGTGATCCACGCGAACTTTTCTTTGATAGTAGCGAAGATCATCATGACTATCCTTCAGATAGCCTCTCGGTCCTGAGTATGTGGAAATTCACCATCTGGGACAACTTGGAGCACTAGAAGAAGAAGATTCCCACTCATGCCAGCCAAGTACAGCTGTCTTGGAGCCACCTTGAGGCCTTATTGCATCACACAAAGGAATCATTATCCATTTCTTGTGTCAAAATAAATCTTGTACCAAGAGATGGAGGGAAAATTTGAAATTTGTCTATAAAATACTGCCATGGGAAGACAAAAAGAAGAAAAAATTGTTATGTTGGCCAAATTGCTTGAGAGAAAACCAACATTGTGTTTTCAAAACAACAACGAGTGGAAGGATTCAGCTATTGGTGATCCAACACCTCAATCCAAGGGAATAAGTTCACCAAGTGTCTGTTATTCTACCATTCGTTGAGGGGAGAGAGAGGCTTGTAAGAAGATTAAATGGAAGAGACCCCCTTGCGTTAATATTAGAGCTCCATAGCTCTAAGGATTCATTGCAAGTGATTTAGCATCCTTTTCTCTTATACCATCAGCAGGTAATAAAAAAAGAGAGAGTTATCCATTTGAATTATTAGTGTGTTTGACTCAGTTGAGCTTGTTATTATACATGATTATTTTGTTTCATATTTCTTCATTAATGTAGCATGATATGCTATTTACTTAGTTTACTACATGTTATCTTATTCCACTAATAATATAACAAACCAATTGACCTATTACTTTCTTGTAGGAAAGAAGCCTCCCTATTAAGCAGAATGTATTTCGTCTGCCCATGTGTCGAATACACTACAACTGGAATGGCGACTTCACTTCTTTCTTTCTTTTAAGCTAGTGGTTATAGATTGTAGTTCCTCTCTCCTACCAAGACTTGCTACAAGATCACTCCTGCTTCCCCTCAACACTTTTTAGTCACCCTCAGTGAGAAATTTGGCCCAGAGAAGGAAGAGTTTTTGGACATTGTAAATCCACACATGTTCAGCCCAGACAGACACACAAAACCTCACGCTTGTGTGAAAATAAGCTCATGGTAGGCAGTGCGCACATTTTTAACTGCTTTTTCTCATTTTTTAGCAGTTTTAAGGTGTTGGAAACCCATAAGAAATTTTCCATCACCATGTTCTCGTGTTTCATAACTGGTTAGGACACATTTTTTTGGAGTTTATCATAGAAACTAGTTTGTTTTAATTTTATTTTTTTATCATCGCAAATCACACATAGTTTAAGTAGGGGTGAGTAAGTGGCCTTAAATCCATAGATGCTATATGAAAAAACTATTTGTTGGTAAAAGATACCAAACACATAGAATAATCAACAGAAAATTAAGTGGCCCATACATCCACACATCTTTATCTAGTTTTTCTTTTTTCAATTTTTTTGCATTAGTTTAGTTCAATTTTTTGCATTAGGATTCAGGACCAGGACCAAAATTTCAAAAAGAAGGTAGGTAATCTCTACCACCATTGCACCTCTCGGTGAGCTTGGGTATGCATATTAAATATTTCTTAAGATAATTTTCCATCTCCCTATAGTGCAAAACTTAGTCTAACTAGGAAAAGTGTAAGCGGGGCATTATTCACACATTGTTTATTTTTTGCAAGGAAAAATCACACATAGTGTAATTAGTGAAGGATTTTAAAGGGTCACCGCATATCCATATATTATAACACTTGTGATTTTACACTCCAAAGCACACATGAAGTATCGATAAGCATTGCACCAAAAGGCACCCAGTGTGTTGGGACCTTTGTTCTCTTCTTACGGTTCCTTCACCAAGGCACACCTTAAGAAAATTAAGGCTCTTTAAAAGTAACCACTAATTGAACTCACTAAATTCTCCCAGAGGGGCCAAAAAATAAATTATAGTTTAGGTTAGGACCATCGGGGGTAGGAATCCAAGAAGCCACCATGGTCATTCTACATTTTGAAACATATATGTTAACTTTTTAGGGAGCTTAAAATCTGTCTATCCGCCAACAGAACAGAATAACTGAGAATTACATAGACCCATTTCAGAGGGGGTTAAGCTTAGTCCTAGTGTGTTTTGTACTCTTTGGGGCTACCTAACCAATCTAGTGCTCGGTATTGGTAGCTGAATACCAAGAAACTGAAGACTCGAACACTCACGTGGGACGACAATATTTTAGTGGCCAAATCTAGGGCGTCCTTCCCTATAGATGACGATGCAAGCAGCACTAGATCCTCATTCCTTTACCTTGGTCAATTATTTGGCTGCTAGAAATCATCACTATTTCTTTCAGGACATTAGCCCCAATACCCATCAGAATATATCTTCGCAAGGCCTAGTTACATTTAAGAGTGTCAGGACAAATAGGTTTGTTTAGGCTTTTGAGTATCATATGCAAAATAACCAAAACCATATTTTTTCTTGCTTGATCACATAGCATTAATCTAAAAGAAAATTTAATTTTTATTTTTCTCTTTTTCTTATGTATGCGATAACATTTTCTTCGGTAATAATACCATCCTCTAAAAAAACTATAAAATATTTTGAAAATTAATCGAGTCGACACCATAATATACCCAACAGTACCTCGTCGATTTAGACGTTTTTTGGACCTCCCCCCATTAGATAGAGGAGTTCCAGGTATTTTTCCATTTAGGCATTAAAGACAACACACTTCCACCATTATTAGATCATCCTTTATCGAGGCATCTTTAGTTGGCAACGCCCAAGGGTGACCCAACACCACACCCATGGAAACCCCAGCAGGGTCACCACACTCAACTCCTCCCATAACCTTTAAAGGGCAGAGGAGTGTTACCCCTCTAGGGAGTCAGGAGAAAACACAACAGGGTACATCATAGGGTAATATTCCCCAGACACCCCCATACATCCTCACACTCAGATTCCCGTGTTTCCATAATACACAATGGAAACCAATATTCAGTTACCCTTTTTAGCATCATTAAACCTTCCATATCTATCAAAGCTCACTAACAAAACCATTTCACATAGCACCACTTCCCCCCCCATGCCCACAAAGTTCCCCTCAAACATATCAAAATTCGAAGGGAAGCAAGCGGAAGACCCTGGAAATCATATTATGAATTTCCACCTATAGTGTTCATTCAATATTATTATTGATGATATTATTTGACTGAAACTATTTCAATGCACCCTAACTGGACCTGCCATGAAATGGTATGTGGAGCGGCCTTCTGCTTCACTTGGAACCTTTAGCTCCCTCGCTACTATGTTCCTCACTTATTTTCAACTACCCATCCACCATGATTCGGGGATGGAGATGTTGAGTCATTTTAGGCAAATGCTAGTTGTCCATATCCCAGACCATCTCCATGAATGGTGATGATGTCGTAGTTTGTTCAAAGCCAAAGTCAATGATATAATTTACTGTACTTGTTTTTGAAAATATCACAGTTGAGATCTTAAAAGATGTGGCAAAGTTAGAAATTTTCTACTGGGAGTCAAATGGGTTAAGGAAAGAATGAGTAGCACTGTAGCCAAGAAGAGCTTATTTATGATAGGAGAAGAATACATTGATGATAAAAATGGAGTGACGAGAGAAAACCTTCAGTACCCACGGCATGAGGTAGCCTTCCATATCATTAATTTTATTTCTTGTGAAGGAAAACTTAGTGTGGTCTATGAGTATCATTTCAGATCGTTGAATGAACTTAGGTTTCAAGGAGAGCTCCCTCTAGAAGAGAGATTAGGCATATTTCATTTCCTCCTGAACTCCATAACTAACATGAGCAATAAGGCGAGGTAAATAAAATACCAACACTTGGCTCATCATGGCATCATAATGATAATAGTAAATGATTCTTTGAGAAGATTAAACCTACTTGTATCTTGGCCTTATTTTATATACATGGATAGGGAAGCATTCATAACTACCCAAATAGGGAAAAACTATACCTCTAGCCTTAGAGTGAGGGAGGTAGAAGAAGAAGAAGAGGAGGCCGAAGAGGAGGTAGAAGAAGAACTAGAAGAGGAGGCATAAGATGAGGAAGAACAGGAAGGGATGGAGATTGAAGCAGAAAAAATAGGGACAATAGCGAAAGAGAAATAAAAATATGAGGGGAAGGAGGAAGAAAAGACTAAGGAAAAGAAAGGATTTGACCCTATCCTAGGCAGTGAAACCCCCCTCAAGACACAAACATATCACCAGAAATTACGAATCAGGAAGTGGCTACTATCATAGCCACTTTGAGCACACCTATAAAAAAAAAAAGGAAGAGGAAAACACATATGTATTTCAAGATTAGGAAGATTCAGAGGGTGATGAAAGGGAAACCATAGACTCCCATGAAGAGCCCTATTGTCATTGAATAATCACCAAAGAAATATGATGAAATAATATTAGAGGAAGGAAGGGTGGAAGAGGTCATCTCACTTGTTAGGACACCTGTAACCTACATCTGAAGACACTCGGAAAGGTTGGCTTCCCATATAACTCATGCAACGCCCACAGACCCTCCAAAGAATGAAAAGAGTGAAAAAACAAGAAAATGAGGGTCTTCAGTAAGAAAAATAGAGTTTGCTACAGGAAAATATGTCTTTTCTAAAATAAACTCTAGCAGGACCAAAATTAGATAAAAATTGCTTGTTTGAGGAAGAAAAGACAACCATAGATGGGCAAGAGGTCAAATAAGTTAAGGGCAAGGCACAAAATGAAGGACCAAGATGAGCAGACTAGAGAATGGGAGGAAGCAAAGAGTGATGGATTTTACCCTCCTTAAGGGACTCCCACACTTCTTCCTTCATAAGTCAGAGGGTCCATCAATGCTTTGAAATAAATGCAGAAGGAGGACTAAGTTTCTCAGAGTATGAGAAACCATTTAGTATGGGGCTGATGATGAGATCCATGACTAGGTACATTGGGAGGGGTTAATTTTTAGCTTTTTGCCTTATTATGTATCTTTCTCTTGCATTTTAATTATGGTATGGTATTATGTTGCGAGTGTATATGGTGATTAAGGATTGTCATACTTTGAATGCCTAACATGAGTTAAATGCAGATAAATCACGAAGATATTGCATTTTTTATGAATATTTTTCCATTAAAGCTCAGATTAGACAACAAGGAGAGATTCTAGGGTGGTTTTCCACCTCCTTAACTCCCAAAGGCAACCAAGGGATCCTCAATATTCCCTCTAAAAACTTGAAATCAAAGACAACAAATCAAAATCAAGATCAAGTGCACCAAATCTACTCTTCACTTGTAGTCCAAGAAGACACATCACCTACTTCTTAGGGATCTATTGGTAGCTACCCTCTAGGTTAAATAGGGCTGAGCAAGAGCTCATTAGGATTTGAAATTTTAAGGAATCTAATAGGCTCTTAGGTCTTGCAATAGGTTTTTGAAACTTTCATGTTGGTGTAATGAGATTGTCTTCTGCAATAAAATGAGTACTCAGACTGTGCTTCACCAATCTAGTTTCAGAGGGCTAGGTTTGTGGGTTAGGGCCCAATTCATTGGCCTTACACTACAAGAAAAAATCATATTGGTGAGGGGAAAAAATGGTCACCATAAGCTCATTGGTGAGGGTCTAAAGAGCCTTCGTCACAAAAAACTGAACGTCACCAAAGGTGGCGTCACCGAAAGTATAGGTGTTGTAGAGACATTCAAGGTCCATGACCAATAACGATTTATAGTGATGGATAGTGATCGTCACCATTTCATATGAGAAATGGTGACATACAATAGCTTCCATCACCAAAAAACTGAACATCACCAAAGGTGGCGTCGCTGAAAGTATGTGTTGTGGTGACATTCAAGGTCCGTCACAAATATTGATTATAATGACGGATAGTGACCGTCACCATTTCATATTTTTGCACTAAAAACTGTCATCCTGACATTTTTCTATGTGTATGAGCTCAGTATCACTCATACTTCCTCCTTTGCAAGTATAACACATCAGTTCCTCATGTCAAGCCTTGAAAATAAGAGAAAATTTCCTAAAAATCTCCTTAACTCTAGTATCGCACTTTCTCTGTATCTTGCCTGCGCTACCGCAGTTAATGTTCATGACTCCTACGTACCTAAACAAACTTTCTCTATGTTATGGGTGCGGACCCCTGTAAATATTAAAAAGGCACAAGTAAACTCAAAAAATCTCAGATTCAGTAAATTCTAAAAGCTTCTAGAAAGAATCTTGCGGTGGCAGAACCGCTCTTTTGAGGTTCATGTATCCCTTACCTTATGGAGCTAACCCCTTGATGTGAGGAGCTTATCCATTTGAAGGAGGATTCTATCCCTTCATAGTTGGAACTGAAACCTCCTCTTTTCCACTATAAAAAGAGGCATTGGGTAGCCTCAAGGGGAGTTTGAGCTTTAGAATTATTTAAGGTTAAGTGCTGTTGGGATTCAGACTCATTTAACTGAGATTTTTGTGAGGAGAGATCACATACCTCTATTTTTCTTCGTTGGAGGAGTGAAAAGATTATCAGAGTAGAGTAGACTCCTACTTCGGACCCCGGGAAGGCCTATTCAACATCAAGGCTAAGGTTGTAAGGTTTTCCTTCTTTTAAAGTTAATACAAATGAATTCATTTTTCTCAATAAGTTGTTAGTTAACTAGTTATTTCATGGATTCCTTGATCACCATGATAAGCATGATTTATGATGTTTACTATATAGGTGCTATTTAATGTTTGATTGTTTGTGACTACAGGTTTACGAATATAACTCCTTCAAGTGCATGAGGGACAACAACTACTTCAAACAAGCATTGGACCTACGGTAAGTCTTTGACACATATATAGGGCTTTTTGTAAATCGTATATGTTTAGAGAAATATAGGTTTATTTGGCTGTTTGTTTCTAGATTACCTTTTGGTACTAGGGAGATCGATCTTGTCCACAAGATTGATTAATCCGCCCAACAAATTGGCGACTCCGTTGGGGAAAGAACTTGTTGTTTTTGGTTCTATTTATTTTGATTTAAGGAAAAGTTTTTCCTGGTTTTTTATTAATAGATATATGCCTGGGTAGCTTAGGTTTTCTCTGTTTTTGAAAATTTTGAAATCTTTTATGTCTTTCTTGAACTTTTCTTGGGACCGCACTTTGTTCTTTTGCATAGTGCGGGTAGCTTCACACTTTACTTAAGTAAACAGTGCGGGGCCGCACCTGTTTCTTCTGGAAGCCTACGGACCCTGTTAAAATTTTGAAAAAACTCCAGATTTATTTTTCCAGTTTATCTTTATTTTTGATTTAGAGTTTTTAGTATCTGCACAGATTGACGTTGTTTCTGTCAAAAACCTTTTGTGAATGAGTTCCAATGGTATTTGTGTTTTGATGATTTTCTAGAAGTTTTGCATTTTGGACTGCTTTTCACTTGGTCTCTGTAGTGATTCGAAGCATTAGCAGTTTGAAATTCCTCAGATTACATTGGTATTTTTGCCTTCTTGCGGAGTCTGACCTGATTGTGAAATACATCCGTTATTGTGAAATAGATGTACTTGTTTCTTTGCAAATCTTCGAAAAAACTTTCTTATAAGTTTTGAATTTCATTTTTATAAAGAAAACATATCTGAGTGTTTTTTGATTTTTTTGTTATTCTAGAAAAATATATCCTTAGTTTACTGAACAACTAAGTAAAACATTCTTCTAAAAATATTAAAGCTTTTATTCATTAGATTTTTAAAGTCTGTAGATCTCAAAATTAGTTTTGTAGTTTTGAGTGGTTTTAAAATTTGTAGATTTATTTTGAAGGAAAATTGTTTTTGTAGTTTCAAAGTTTTTGAAAGTGAAAGGATTTTGTTGTGTGCTTTGATAATTTGTCTCATTTTGAGTTATTTTTGAAAGGAAAAAAATATTTTCTTCCAATTATTCTTTATGTTCAAAGAAAGAATTGTCTCTTAAAAGAATTGCATTCTCGAACTCTTTCTTTAGCTAGAATTTCATTGAAAGAAAACGAATTGATTATCATTTTTAGGTGCATTTTTAGTGTTTTTGGAAGTCGAGTCTTCACACCATCAAAGTTTCATTTCCGTACCTATTGACATAATAAACAGCTCATAAAAAGTAACACTTAATTAAAATTCATCTAGTAGACTTTTTATTTCTAGGGCTCTTATCCCCAACATAGCTTAGGCTAGTATCTTGGAGTAGGGAGTGATTAACTCTCCAAGATAGTTTAAAAAAAAAAGTAGATAAATCTTGTGGTAGGAAATAAATCTAATTGTAATTGGTACAATTTGGGAAGCTTCTCTTAAAGGAGTTAATCACGAGATCATGTCCGAACCTTTTAGACAATCAATTATGTTTCATTGGGAAGGATAGAATATTTTGCGCGCATTACAAATGGTAAACCTCAGATTAACCATTGTCGAGGAGCCTGGGGTCACTTGTCGGTAAACCTCAGATTAACCATGTCAAGGAACCTTCAAGGGGATTGAGCTTTGTGACTCTGCCCTTGCGTGTGGGATCGGATCGTAGACTATTCCCCCAGTTGTATTTGTTACTGTTGGTAACCTTAGTGTCCATAAACTTAAGATTATTTCCTAAGGTGACGGTGAAGGAAAGATCTCACTATACCTAGAGCAAACATAGACTAGACTCACTTGGACTCTCTGGGGGGTTCTCTTCACGCGAGATGGTTTTATGAAGAAACTTGTGCTAGTCTGTTTCATTAAGCAGGTTATCAGGGTAACTGTTCCAACCACTCTTTCTGTATTAAATTTCTACTAAGTTGGATTTAATCACCAACTAGTGTTTTTAGTACGGGAAGATTACTATTTGTGTGTGGTTTGAAATCTTATATTTTAAAGCGTGTGATTCAGTTGTTTGTTTGTTTAGATACTTTAGGTGTTTTTATTGAGATTTTCCTTGTTTGCATGTGATTGGTTAATATTTAATCATGGCAGAATTACCAAGACAATCCCGGAGACTTCAGGGGAAGCCCCCTGAATATACACCAAGTCATCTTGAAGGACTATGTGCTCTAGTATCATCTAGTAACGGTAGAATTAGATCAACAGAAATTGGAACTTCAGCTATAGTTGTTCATCTCGATCATCAAATACCCACGACAGAACACATTCAAGAACAATTTCAGTTTCATAAGTTACTGATAGTATTTCTCCTTCCAATGAACTAGCTGACAAACCTGAAATTCTTGAGCCTGAAACTAAACCTTTTGTTTTGGAAACATCCTCAAGATTTATTACACCAACTTCTAGCGATCCTGGTTCACCTAGGGTAAGAAATATTGTTACTAAAGATCTTCCATCTGGCCTTATTTCTATTGAAGAGCTTACTAGTCCAGATGAAGATTTATCTCTTCCCGAATCCCATCAGTATTTAAATCTTAGGGAGCGTGAATCTATTTTCTACAGCCCTATTCGAACTAACACTTGGTATCTATCTTTGACAAACTTTTTAGACAACCCGGGTCTTTCTTTTTCTCCACCTCGAATTCCATTTCATCCTACACCCAGAGTTTACTATCCATCATCCATTATGGCAGGAGAGTCATCCATGTTTTCCCAGAGACCAGAAGAATTTTTACATGGTGGTCATTTTGTTCCTTCGAGATATTAGGCTCTGTCTGGTACTTTCTCTGGAGCAACTCCTCGACCAATTGAACATGTATTATCATCTAGTCTAAATGGAATTAAAACTAAAATTTCAAACACAAAGCAAATCTTTATGATGTCTGGTAATATTCTGAATCCTCAACCTCAAGGCAGTCAGTTACCGCCTGGAGGACAATTTCAGGGAAATCAGTTACTGCCTGGGGGGCAACCTCAGGGTAGTCAATTACCGCTTGTGGGGGAGCCTTCAAGTAGTTAGTTACCACCTAGGGGGCAACCTCAAGGTATCTTTTCCCAGGAAAAACTGTGGAATCATATTATTTTGGAGGAAAACCTCAAGGATAGTTCATATCTCAAGGCTATCAACCTTCATGACAGTACATACCCCAAGGTCAACCCCTAAATCATTATGCTCCTCAGGGTCCTTATCAACCCCAGCTTCAGTACGTGCCTCAGGGTTATAAACCTCAAGGTCAATACCCAATTCAAGGTTTCCAACAACCTTCTGGTTAATCATATGTACAAGGAGCTGGAAATTTACCACTTACTTATTAACCCTACATTAAATTAGGCTATGGTCCTTACATTCAACCTTCTACGAGACAATACCCCAGAATGAATATGTTGTGGGATCCATCCCAATATCAACAGCCTATACAGCCTAATGTGCAGTTGTCTTCTCAAGCTGGACAGCCTTTGGTTTCTGGTCCAACCCAACAACCTATTCAGCCTACTATTCAAACTCCTGCACCTAGTTCTGTTCAGCAGTCTGGGCCTAGTACACTTCAGACTCCGCCTCAAACTGCTGCAACTATTGCAACGTTTGTTCAACCTATAACACGTGTTTCTGGAGTATATGTAGCTCCAATTTCTTCTATCCCTGCATCCGTGCAAATCCCTCAAGTCTCTGTACCCCAGTCAGGACCTTCAGTTCAGACTTCGGTTCAGATGCCTACAAGGCAAGATGGTACAAGTACAATGGTCACAATTCATCGCAATTCACGTATCAACCGTACCAGGGACAGCCTCAATTCAGTCTCATTTCACAAAACCCAGTTTATCAGTATCAACTGTACCCTGGCTATACTTATCAACAGCCTCAAAAACCCCAGTTTGGTCCAGTTAATCCTGGTTACTCGGAAGGTTACACAATTCCTAACGCAAATCTGATTCCCAGTTATCCTAGGTATCCTCCTCCCGGAACTGCTTTGGCTACTCAAGGTTTTCGTGACCCTAACTGTCGGTTACCATTTATTGCAACTTTGGATTTACCTGATTTGACGCGCCTTACGAATGATCCAATTTTCTATTATCCGTACTAGCCGCCAATTTTTCATAAGTTTCCTAGTGATATACCAAAATTCGAAGGTAAGTCAGGAGAGGATCCATCAAATCACGTTATGACTTATCACCTCTGGTGTGCCTCTGATTCAATAATTGATGATTCAATTTGCTTACATCTTTTCCAAAGAAATATTATTGGTCTTGTCACCAAATGGTACATTGAGTTACCATGAGGCTCTTTTAATAATTTCAGTCAGTTAGCAACTGCCTTCTTGACTCATTTTCAATTGCCTATTAGATATGACAATGGCACGAAACTATTAACTTCACTAAAGCAATCCACGTCCAAATATATTTTTGATCATATTCATGAATGGCGACGTAGAAGGCGTTTGGTGAAAGTTTACATTCCGGATCAAATTTTGGCGGAATGGTTTGTTAAATCATTGTTACCCAAAATCACTGAAGACATAGCTAAGGCCGGAGTTTTTACTGAGGAGAAAGTAATTTCTCAAGCTCAGTACCTTGACCTCGTCTATATGCAGTCAGGTACTTTACATGAAAAAATCCCTGATCTTCGAAAACAAGGTCAAATAACTGCAGCTCCTTTAGGGTCTCATGCCACTGATGGTATGATTAGTACAGTCAATACTAAAATCAAGAAGAAATCTTCAAATAATTCTTCTCCTATTATAACTTTACCTGATTCCCTGAAAGGAGAATCTTCCCCCGAAATTTCTGCCGAAATTCATGTCGTAGAGACATCTACGACCAACTCTAAATCTGGTGGTAAAAAGAAAGGGAAGAATAAAAACAAAAAGAATTCAAAAGAGAAAACTGATAAAAATGAATCCAATGACGAAAAATGTAAGCCTCGCTATCCTTGTTAAATTTGTGACGAGGATCATTTTACTAAAGAATGCCCACATCGAGCAGAGGTTGTGAAATTCATTAAAGGTTCACAAAAACCTGTTGTCTTGAAGGATCCTTTTCCCACTCAAGATAGTAAAATGATTGGCTCTACCTTGAATGCCTCAGAAGAACCTATTCTGATGATGTCTCATGTCAGGATTGTGACGCGATCGCAAGATTATGGTAGTAATAATCTTGTTGATGGTAAAGAAGTAGAATGTTCTAGTGCAAACACATCAACTACACCTCCTCCTATTTTTGGTCCACTACAGATCAAGAAAACAAATCTAGAATTAATAATCAAACCGCCTGCTAAAGGTATTCTTCATAAATCAACTTTCAATGCACATGTGAGAGCTGCTCAGAATTATAACATTGTTGAGGACTTAGCTATTTCCCCTTTAGCAATGTCGGCTTTGGAAGTGTTACAATCATGCCCAGCACAGTGTAAATTGCTTTTGTCTGCTATAGGAGCTATCGATATTCAGGAATTGAACCTAATAATCTTCGATTTAGAGAATAGTACACCTAGCCTACCTCACCAAATGGCTTTCCAAATTACAGTGTTAGTAAAAAGTAGACCGATCTTTCAGACTTTGATTGATGAGGGAGCTTCAACATGTATTATGTCGATCTAGCGTTGGAAATATCTTGGTTCTCCTATACTCAATCAGTCTCCGAAAATTCTAAAGGCTTTTGATGGCCGAGGTTTCCACCCTTTTCATATTTTGCAGGATTTACCCATAGGGGTCGAAGGTAAAACCGTAAATCTAGATGTGGAAGTGGTTGATGCCCCTCTATATTACAACCTTCTTCTCGGTCGTAGTTGGTCTTATGTGATGACTGTTGTTGTTTCTTCGGTCTTTTGGCTCATAAAATTTCCACATAAAGGAAGGATCGTTACAATAGATCAGTTAACTTACTTTTCTTCCGATCCAGCCTCTACAGAAACAATCCAGCATGTCAGTAAAGCGACTATATCTTACAAGGATGTTGGAGTAGGTTTGAGTAAAGATTCTGGTTTACTAGGAACGTTTTCCTTTCCTCCTCCTAACGTATCGCCTTCTATCACAACTATTCATATGATTTCGTCAAATACCATTATGTTTGATGATCCTTGGATCATACCTTTCGATTCCGAGTTAGATTCATTTGATGGCATGATGCCTTTGAGTCCATTTGAAATTGCATATTAGGCTGTACGGTCACTTTCTGACCCTTCTTCAACCGAAACTGATCCAATGAATGGGATCCATGAAGAATCACTTTCTATATCTAGTTCAGCCACAATGACATTTCTTGATCTTATTCATACTGATGAGAAGATTCGTGAACTTTTGTATGTTGACGATTTACCATGGGAAGATCTACATCACCGATCTTCATTTTTACCTGAGCTGGATCATTTGAAGATAATTTAGCTCCAATTTTTACTGCTGAATATGTCAAAGAACCGCAGAATCCATTGCAAAATCCTGATTCTGAGTTAAATTTGGAAAGTATCTCTCGAATGATTCCAATTGACTTTTTGGTAAGCCATGAATAATTGAAAACATTCATATAGGTGCTTGCTGTAAGAAAGATGAAATTCAAACTTATAAAGCCCTATTTCAAGAATTTTGTGATGTGTTTGCCTGGTCATATGAAGAAATGCCAAGAATTGATCCGTCAATTGTCGTACATGAAATCAAGACTTACCCGGATGCTAAACCTGTCTGTCAACGTCTACGTCAAATACATCCTAGACAAGCTACTGTTATCAAAGCCGAAGTTCAAAAATTACTTTGTGCAGGTTTCATTTATCCAATTCCTTTAACCGATTGGGTATTGAATATTGTTCCTGTTACCAAAAAACAAGGAACGATATGAGTATGTATCGACTATAGGGATATTAATCAAGCTTGTCCTAAAGGCAATTATCCACCCCCCTATATCGATCAAATAATTGATGATTGTGCTGGCAGTGAAATGTTTTCCTTTATGGATGGTTTTTCCGGTTACAATCAAATAAACATACTCCCTGCTGATCAGCCGAAAACAACTTTCATTTGTCTGTGGGCGACATTTTCTTATTGAAAACTACCCTTTGGATTGAAGAACTCTGGGGAAAATTTTCAAAGGGCTATGTCTTATGCATTTCATGACATTAAGCACATTATGCAGCCTTATCTCGATGATTTACCTACTCATTCATCATGTAGGGCCGACCATCTGCCTCATTTACGAGCTATATTTATGAGATGTAGGAATTATCAAATTAGGTTGAATCCACACAAATGTGTTTTCTATGTAGAATCGGGTCGCTTACTGAGATTCGTTGTTTCAAAATCAGGCATTCACATTGATCCATCGAAGGTCGAAGCTATTGTCAATCTACCTCCTCCTTCGACTCTGCTGCAACTCCAAATTTTGCAGGGGAAAGAAAACTTTTTACGTCGATTCATTCCTAACTACGCTGAGCTAACAAAGGGTTTTATCCAGTTGTTGAAACAAAACGTTCCATTCTTTTGGGATGAGATCTTTGATCGATATTTTGATGCACTTAAACATGCGTTGACCCATGCACCGTTATTGCATCCTCCCAACTACAACCAGGACTACGTTTTGTACCTCGCCACCTCTAATTCCACAATTGGGATGGTTTTAGTTCAAGAAGACGAATTCAAAAATGAACATGTGATTTACTATCTTAATCAAAATCTGCATCCGACTGAGATCAAATACACACATGTGGAGAAAGTGGCCTTGGCAGCTGTTCAAGTTGTCCAAAGATTTAGACACTACATCTTATTATGCAAAACCATAGTAATTTCTAACTGTAACCCTATGATGTACATTTTAATCAAACAATTTCTAGGGGGAAAGTATTCCAAATGGATAGTTATCATGAAGGAATTTGACTTGGAGTTTGAAAAATCCAAGGCAAAGAAATCTTTGGTTTTTGCTGAACTGATGTGTGATTTCCCCTCTACTGATATTGAAACTATGGTGGAGCAGCCCATTGCGGATGAATCCTTGTTTCTTATCAGTACTCTTAATCCATGGTATGGGGATATTATCGTTTATATCCAAACCCAATCTTTTCGGCTGGAAATCTCATGATCTCAGTGATGGAAAATACGTTTCCAATCCCAACAATACAATATTATTGGTGATACACTCTATCATCATGGAGCAGATTCTATTTCCCAACGTTGTCTTACTCATGAAGAAGTTGAAAAGGTTTTAAATGAATGCCATTTTTGAGTATGTGGCAGTCATATGTCTGGGTATGCCATAGCCCAAAATATATTGCGCGTTGGTTATTTCTAGCCGTCGGTATTCAAAGATTGTATCTATGCATTCCGGAAATGCCACAATTTTCATGTTTTTTATCGTAAAATGTGTGCGCCACCCGCTCCTCTTCACCCTAAAATTGTTGTTGGTCCTTTTGCAAAATGGGGTATTGAATTTACGACATGTAACCCTCACTCGGTCGGAGGGCATGCGTATATTATCTTAGAGGTAAATTATTTTACTAAGTGGGCTGAGGTGATGCCTACATTTTCAGTAGATGGAAAGACTACTGCAAATTTCGTATTCAATCACATAATTTCTAGATTTGGTGTTCCTCAAGCCATTATCACAGATCATGGAATTCATTTTCGAAATATCATGATGACTGAACTAACAGATCAACTTAACCTGCGCCACGATAGTTCTACTCCATATTATCCACAGGCTAATGGTCTGGTTGAAGCTATCAATAAATTTTTAGTCACTACGATTTGATGAATTATTGGTATTCATAAGTTGAATTGGCATTCCATGTTATTTTCAGCACTTTGGGCATATCAGACCTCATTAAAAACATCAACTGGTTTCACTCCCTTTCAACTGGTTTACGGTTTGGAAGCCATGTTTCCGATTGAATGCGAAATTCCATCATTGAAATTAGCCATAGAATTACTCCCAACTACGTCTGAAGAGAAGAATTTTTTTTTGTACTCGGCTCACCTATATGAGAATCGACGAAATGCTGCAATAGCAAACGAGGCTCATGTCAAACGAATAAAAGCTCAGTATGATAGAAGTGTTACCCCTCGAAATTTTTCAGAAGGAGACCTAGTCTTAGTGTATGATCAAGCCAACGATAAGCTAGGAGATGGAAAATTCATTCCTATGTGGCATGGTCCTTTCATTGTTAAGCGAAAGCTGGAAAAAGGGGCCTATGAGCTGATAGATTTCGACGGTGTCTCTTTAGATAAACCTAGAAATGGGATTTATCTGAAGATATATTATGCTTAAAATTGGTGTGGGGATTTATTAGATTAGATTTCTTTACTGTTGGTGTGTCTTAGATTAGAAAAGCATGCCTATTTTAGAGTTTGTTTTTATCACTATTCCTTCTTATCTGACTTTTACTCTTGATATTGTAGATGTCGACGTCTCTTCAAACCTACATTGGTTTTGCTGATGGTGCTTGTCATAGTACAGAGAACATTTCTTCCACAGCTTGAGTTATCTATTCACCCTCTGACGAGTTAGTATCCATGCATGGGGTAAGCCTTAGTCAAACAATGAATAACATTGTAGAGTATAGTGCAGTGATTGAGTTATTATCTAAATCCATATCATTTGGAATTCGGAGTTTTATTGTTAGGTTGGATTCTGAAATTGTTGTATTACAGCTTAACAGGGTTTATGCCATTAGAAATCTATTTTTATTACGGTCATTTTTAAGAGTTCATCTCTTGGAACGTGAATTTGATTACATTGAATATCAGCATATTCCAAGACATTTAAATACATTAGCAGATGTAGTTGCTTCTAGTATGATAAATCGACATTTTCAATAATCAAAACAGTAAATTAAACAACATTCATAACATGTACACAGATAGCCAGTAAATAGTGATATGTCATAGTATAGAAGTGTTTCAAAAAATATACATCGTCTTCAATCATAGGTTGGAAACACCTTATGATTGGAAAAAATGGTAATACAAAAGGTCAAAAATATGAGTCTAGGACATGATCATCCTATCACTAATGGTGATCACGATAAGAGACCAATGCCCGGGCCACCCTACATAGGAACCTCCTAAAAGGTCTTGGGACACCAATCACATGTCTCTGTAATCTGAGTGGGATATCATATATGCCAGTCTCTGGAATGTCTAGAGTCAGGCGCTCTAGGTGATGCTCTAAATCAGATAGAATATTTGTTGATTGGCCCTCTAGGGCTGGTGCTGCGGTAGCTGGATGCCTCCTCTCATAAGGCTGGAGATGGAATGGTCGTTGTGGGCCCACATCTGCATTTAAAAATTTTGATTATTAGTTTCAAGACGATTAAAATAAAAGAATTAGAACTTAGAGATTGTTGAAAATGATTTTACCTGATTTATCCCACTGTTCCCCTGCTGGGAGAGCCATCTCTCAATCGTTGCAAAAATCTATCTCGGCATATGGAAAGTCCTCTATAGAAAAAAATTGTCGTTCCAGCCAACGAAAATATGTAGAAGGAAATTGAACAACCTCAATGCCCTCAGCAGCGTGACGGGCCATCAATGCAACTGAATGAACCATCCCAGGTTCTCGAGGTCGTCCAACATCAATAGGAATATCTGCGGAGCTAACATGGGGATCCTCTCTAGAGAAAAGGTGACTAAAATGGATCCATATCCAAATTTATTTAGCTTTCCATTATTTGCTCTGGTTAGTTGGCCTTTTACATTGGCCAACACAGCTTCACACTAGTTGAAAATGGTGCCTTGAAAATAGTCTATAGCAATGCACATTTGGGAACCGGTATCCACATGCAACGCTGCACTCCCACACAGTTTGGTGATAGTAAATGCAATAACTTTAAGCTCAGGACTGATGATATATTTTATGTCAATCCGTTTGTCCCCGGGGTCTGCCTGATCATTACAGAACTCTTGTTGAAGACTAGCGACAGTCTGGCCACCTAGCCTAGTCCCAAACAGAGAAATTTTTACGCCCCTATTGGACAAACCAGTCAAAAAATAGATATTCTCTAGCTCAATTTCGAGCCGGTGGCCACCAATAATGAAACATTGGTCCTGTACATTCCACTTGTTCACCATCCATGTTAGGAGGTCTACTTGTGACCTCATGCCCTGAATGGCCTAGAATTTATACAAACTGCATGCTCTTAATGCCTGCATTGTAGGCAAATGGAGCATTGTAGTGTCATCTACGTCTTCATGCTCACATTCTCTCCAAATTAGCATCTTGTATATCCTACAATGCATAAAAATATATATTAGAACAATCTAATTTTGGGTGGAAATTGAGAAAATTTAGTTTGAAATTTAAATTGTGCGGGGTCTACACTTTGTTCTCATACACAGTGCGCAGGAACGCATGGGTGCTGTGAGACAAGTGCGGACCCATGACTTTTTTTCTATATAGGAAAAATTCGGGGTCTGCAGGGCCCGCGTGTTGCACCTGCAGACCCATGCAGGTGATTTTTTAAACATATTTTTCTCTTAAAAACGAAATCTAAAGCCTAAAAATGAAATGTAAACTGACGAAATGCAAGATTAGGAGGTCGTGGATTACCTGGAGCAGATGGTTCTCGACTTCGTTGGACGGATTTTCCAGAATCTTCATAGGAAATTTTTTACCCAAAAGCTTTTACTTTTCACTCTAAACTCAAATGGTAAAAATGAAGTTAGAAAAGCCCTTTTTATAAGTTGTTTCGAATAAATGAATTTTTAATTTGTTTATTTTTCACTTTAAAAAGGTTATTTTTGAAATAATTTTTTATTTATCTTGAACAGGTATGTGTAATGTTTCAAGTTTTTGTGCAGAAATTGGATTTTTCAGGAGAATTGATCATTTTTCAACAAAGAGCATACTTTTATCACTTTTTCGGACTCTTTCAAAATTTACAAAAAAGAGAAAAATTGGAGTCCTATTTTAAGCTCTTTTCAGACTCTTGAAAATTGAAAAGATTGTCGAGCACTTGATTATTAGAACTCGTTAAAATAAATGAATGATCGTCCTTTCAGTATAAGTTTACGCCTTTTATGAACTGAAATGGATTATTTACGAAAAAGGTATACATTGACTAATTGCGGTCAATAGAGTTCTCTCCCACATTATTTTATCCTTTTTCGGGCTTAAGAGACTGAATTTATGAAAATGTACAACCATGGTTTTTTCTTAAGTTTTTTCTTCTGACTCCCTAAAATTGAAAAACACCGAGTTTCTCCTATACTGGACTCGTTAAAACTTAACAGTAAAGGACCTGTTCAATTTTAAATAGGAACGAACCACTCCTTCTTAGGGTTCGAATCTCTTAAACTAAGTTGGACTCATCCGAAGGATCAGCTTATAAACAAGAAAATGTTATCCTCCTCAAGCTTGTCAAAAATAGAGAGGTACTTGCCAGAAATGGTGGGGAAAAGAGAGAAAAATGAACCTATTTGTTACATTTTAATTATTCGGAAAATCGTTAACCACTCTTGAACACGACACTTTTGTTCACCTGGGTTGGGAAAATCATTTGCCTAATAGTTAATCAAACCACATTGAAAGTCTTCAACCGGTTTCTGGGTATTAGCTTTAGGTCAATTGTCACCAAGCCATCTGCAGTGTCGTTATGTGTTCAAGAGGACAGTTCAAATAAACCATTCATCTACAAAATATCTGTCATCCATTTTGACCATCCCTGAGTCAGTCCTTGCCAATATATTTCTTTAAAACTTGATCTATGATTTCGTGTTGTGGGCTTGCCTATGACAGATCACTTTGTATCGAAGATAGCTCATCATCTAGGAAGTTGATCTAAGAAATCGTCAGTACCTTGGAATCTACATGCCTCAATGGCAGGTTTCTCCCCTTCGACGAGAGGTTGCATCATTGACCTTCGATTGAATGATTCCATGACATGTTCGAATTTAGCTCATTCATTCACATTTCATGGATTGTACTGAGTACTTTGAGAGCCATTGACATTGCTGGTGGTTACTCTCACACTTGTTAACAGTTTACATTATTGATTGGTAATCAAGTGATTTCTACCATGTTCGACTTTGACACATTCATTCACATGGATAGAATCGTACTAGTTCGAGATGCGGAAATCGAGACCCTGGATCTAGTTTCTAACATCCAAGCTATAAGGAATTTTTTTATCATTTATATAGTGGACTATTGATAAACAGATGGCTGCATCCATACTATGTCTACACATGTCTATAATGTGATGTATTAAAAATCATTCCTGTATCAGAACAGTTTGAATCAGTTTCTATTTAGTTTTGATCTCAGTATGGGAATGCCTACCTCAGCAATGATATGTACATATATATATTTTGCATTGAATGTTTTTACTAGTTCCAAATGGGGTGTCCACGGGATGATCCTTGAAATGATAAAGTACTGCACTCTTCATATATGACAGACTTCAACTTCATCTATTCCAGACTTTTCACTTTAGGGGGCAATCCGTTGCACTGAAAATTGTCATCCTGACATTCTGCTATGTGTATGAGCTCATTATCACTCATAATTCCTCCTTTTCAAGTATAACACATTAGTTCCTCATGTCAAGCCTTGAAAATAAGAGAAAAGTTCCTAAAAATCTCCTTTACTTTGGTATCGCACTTTCTTTGTATCTTGCCTGCGGTTCCGCACCTAATGTTCATGACTCCTACGTACCTAAACACACTTTCTCTATGTTATGGGTGTAGACCCCTATAAATATTAAAAAGGCACAAGTAAACTAAAAAAATCTCACTTTTAGTAAATTCTAGAAGCCTCTAGAAAGAATCTTGCAGTGGCAGAACCACTCTTTTGAGGTTCATGTATCCCTTACCTTATGGAGCTAACCCCTTGATGTGAGGAGCTTATCCCTTTGAAGGAGGATTCTATCCCTTCATATTTGGAGTTGAAACCTCCTCTTTTCCACTATAAAAAGAGGCATTGGGTAGCCTCAAGGGGAGTTCAAGCTTTAGAATTATTGAGGTTAAGTGTTGTTGGGATTCAGAGTCATTTAACTGAGATTTTTGTGAGGAGAGATTACATACCTCTATCTATCTCGATTGGAGGAGTGTAAAGATTACCAAAGTAGAGGATATTCTTGCTTTGGACCACGAGAAAGCCTGTTCAACATCAAGGCTAAGGTTGTAAGGTTTTCCTTCTTTTAAAGTTAATACAAATGAATTCATTTTTCTCAATAAGCTGTTAGTTAAATGTTTATTTCATGGATTCCTTGATCACCATGATAAGCATGATTTATGATGTTTACTATATAGGTGCTATTTAATGTTTTCTTGTTTGTGACTGCAAGTTTATGAATATAACTCCTTCAAGTGCATGAGGGACAACAACTACTTCGAACAATAATTGAACCTATGGTAAGTCTTTGACACCTCTATAGTGATTTTTGTAAATTGTATATGTTTAGAGAAAGACATGTTTATTTGGTTGTTTGTTGCTAGATTACCTTTTGGTACTAGGGAGATTGATCTTGTCTGCAAGATTGATTAATTTTCCCAACACATATGAACAACAACGATTTTTTGTGATGGACCTTTCGTGGCCGTCACTATTGGTGCATATATATGGCAATGTTCATTGACCGTCACCATAAACTCATTGGTGACATCAAGGTCCATCACGAATAATGACTATAATGAAAAACAGTGACCCTCACCATTTCATATCAACAACAACGATTTATGGTGACAGACCTTTAATGGTCGTCATTATTGATGCGTATATATGGTGGTGTTCATTGACCGTCACCATTTCATATTTTGGTGAGGGTCGAAAAATTTCACCATAAGCTCATTGGTGATGGTCAAAAGAGCATCCGTCACCAAAAACTGATCTTCGTCATTCCCTATGAGTATCAGGGCACGATGGAATCAAACCACCAACCTCCTGCTTGTAAAGCAGGTGCTCTTCCATTGAGCTAGCACCCTTTAAAGAATTAGACTTTAAACTAGAAATTGCCCCTAAAGGTGCAAATATGCACCAAAGGAATAAGAACTAGGAAAACTGAAAGAATTCAGTGTCCTTGGTCCTATTTTTATTCTACGACATTCTTCAAAGTATGATCTTGATCTATTATGTATTTGTGCCAAGTGTTTCTAATTTAATAATAAATGTTATATTCAGATAAAATAAATTAATAAATTTGAGGCCTTATGGGCTAATTTTTAATCCTTACACTAAAATCTCTTAATATTAAAGTCTATGGAACAACTCGTTCAAAGTTTAAAATGGAAAGCCTAAAACCAACTAAGTAGTTTACAAGTTAACATTTTCAAGGATATAACTTTTGTTCAATTTATATGACAAGTTATGCCATAACCTTGAAACTAGTTTCTTAGCTAAAAGACTTTCTTAAGTCAACACTGACAAAGAAAGATAGTCATGGTGAGAAAAATTCTCTTTTTTTTTCTAATGAGGGTGCATGTAACTTGATAAAGGTTGTATGAGGGTATCAAACCATAAACAGTTTCACTAAAACATGGAAATGACAATGTCTTGTTAAGAAATATAGGTTTAGTTGAATATATGAAAAGCATCGAGCTAAATTATATAATTAAACTAAAATTAACTGTAAAAAATGAAATTACCATCATATACCATCTGCTTTGGATAGTTTTTCAGAAAGAGAAAGTGCAATTGCATGATCCAGCTCCTCATCTTGATTTTGTAATGGACCATCCTGAACAAAAATGTCCACATACAACAATCAATGATATCATATTGGTAATACTTTTGATATAATATATCAAAGCATGTACTATGTAGGAGAATAACTGGAAAGCACAACTAGAAATTTGAATCACAACATAACAATATAAAATAGCATGCAACAGGAAAGGAACAACTCCACAGTTTGAGAAATATGAAAAATACATGAACCTGTTCTTATATATTGATATATATAATGAAATAGAAATCTAGATTTATGAAATTCAAGTATCACACAACAAATATGCACAAGTATGAAAAGGAATATGCACAAGTGCATGTTCGACTATAATAACAACTCACTCCTTCCTCTATTTATATGAGAGGTAAAGGGTATTTACAATAACAAGTGGACCTAGTCCACTACAATCAAACTTGAAAGAAACATTTAGGTCCACCCGTGTGAAGCACTCTACTCTACGTGACGTGTGTCAGCATCAAAGTTGACAATGAATAATAAGCAAGCCCTCCATGGCATGAGCACTACTCCCCAAGGTCCAACAATTCTCCAAAGGTCCTAAGCTCCAATGCATCTCCTAGGTCATGTGTCTCCTTAAGGAAAATGCATATCCAAGTTAATGTGTCACTTTAAGGACTCCCAAACCTACATATCCACTCCCTCAACCCAAGAGTTCACATGTCAAGGGATTTTATGTGCTCATGTTGATTTTGGGATGTTTTTGTCATGGTGAAATACCAAACTCTCACTAGCACATTTGGCCCAATTTCTAATGGCCAATTGTTGCTATTCCAACATATAGGCGTCCCAAGAGCGACACTCTGAGGTGGGACAAAATGTGGTAAGCCATTACGTCGCAATTCTGACACTTCAATAAAGTGTCAGAAAAGCGACGCATTTTCCAAATTTTCCAGATGTCCATCGCTCTTCGGACGTTATCCAAATCGTCGCTATTCCGACATCATCAAAGGCCCCGCTATTCTAACATTAGCCAAACCATCGGTCTACTGACATTGTCAAAATCTTCGCTATTCCGACGTTAGTTAAACTGTTGGTCTTCCAACGATCCATAACTATCGGTCATCCAACGTTCCATAACGATCCATATTTTTCAGTCTTTCGATGAGCCATAACTATCAGTATTTCAATGTTTATCAAGTTTTCAAAATAATGTCGCAATTTCGAGGTTATCTCTTTCGACGTTTAAAGCATCGCTCTTCTGACGGCTTTAACGTCGCTCTTCTAATGGATATAGAAACTCTTTTCCTACGTTTATACCATCGCTCTTCCAATGGAAACTAAAAAATATTTAAAAAAATTATTGTTGCTCAAATGGTGTGCTGCTGAAATCCTATCCCATAGTTTCTTCAGTTGCAGCTACTGAAGCATCTTCCGTGCTAATTTCCCAGCATATTTCTGGTTGAATAGCTTTATATACTCCATATATTCTACATTATGGTAAATTATATTATTCTTAGTATCTAATGACTGAAATCCACCTTTTACAGTGTCATCCTGCAATACAAACTCCATTTTTTGCTGGCTAGCCGCAAAGTTTGTTCCACTTTATCATTTCTACAAGTCTCAGATTTCTCAATGGTACTGATTTTCAAGTCAAACACAATAGTCTCGTCAGCCATTGTTTTAATGTTCCAATCAATATCATTTGAGTAAACTTCTACCTAAAATGTTTATTCCTGTTCTTTAGTCATAATTGCAGTAGCTGCAACCTCGGAACTTGAAAAAACATCAAGAACAAGAGGGTTGTCATGAAGATCTCTTAAACTTGGAAGCAAAATTCCTACAAATTTCCTTTTCTCTATATGTGCATGATAAACAAACATTTGGCAGAATCCCAATGTTTTTTTGAACAGAATCACCACATAAAATCTCCACAATCTCAGCAAATGTTGATGGAAGTGTTTTAGCCATTTCCAGAAGTTCTAACTTGACATAATACTCACTCTGCCAGCAAACAATAAAGGTTTCCTTGATTGACATACATCACCCATATGGGGGTAGTGTGGTGGATACATGTTATTTTGTCTTCCCACAGAGTGCATTTGAAAACCATGAAATTATTTTTTTCCACCCGCAATCTGATGATCAAGGAGTCTTGTGTGAAACAATGAAAGCCAATTATGCTTTGCATAATAAAATAACCCTTAATATTTGGTATAAGTATTTGAATTGTCCATGGATAATGTCAAGATACCACTTTATTCACTGCCCAAATCCGTGTTACAATTCATTGATACTAATACGCGGGATTCATCTTGAGGAAAATAAAAATCTAGCCATCAAATAGAAATATATTCCCATGTCTTTGAAGAACAAATTAAGTATGATGTCAATACCGAACGTTAGAAAAAAAATGAAAAATATTTGATTGTGTGAATTAGTTATAAATGCAGAATATTTGATTGTGTGAATTAGTTATAAATGCAAAGATAATAGACTCCCACTCCCTCTTAATTTATCTCATTTATTACCAACAGAGATATGTATTCTTTATTCCTTTTTAAGGGTTGTCATCATTCATTGCATAAATTAAGGAACTTTTTTGAATTAGAATTTTTTGTTTGGTCACCTCTAGAGTTCATATCACCTCCATCATCCAAAGACTAAATTCTGTGTGACTTTTGCGGTTCAGCTCAAATGCCTTGAATCTTTTATTATAAAAATTCTTCCTGGAATGTTTGCTTTGGTTTCATATCATGCACATGAAAATAAAAATGTACTGGAAACCAGTGAAAGATAACAAGGGAAAGTTTCTCCAACAATGGAGACTTGTAAAATTTTACTTAAGTAGGAGAGTTTTTATTTTTTTCTAAGGTTGAAGCTGTTTCTTTCATGGAACAAATAAGTACATAAGCACATCATAGGTCAGAGAGGTGGATGACAAGAATAACAAGGGTAGCAAGAAAATCCTGACTTAAAAAACCCAAAAAGGCAAGCATATTCTCGTGCACACCGAGAAAAAGGGGATTGTACCACAAATACCCTACCCTAAAAAAGGGATAATTGGAAAGCATAAACTCCTATGTATGAAGAGAAACAGAATTGAAATCACAACAAAATACAACTTTGAATTTCACAATCAAAGCCAACTCCTTAAATCTACCCAAATCTTGAGATCTAAAAGGGGAAGAATCCTCCTGAAAAGTAATTTCACATCAAATTTTAAGGTAATTGCGATGTAAATAAGGCTTCTATGACTATCAGAAGTGAATGAAGAGAAATAAATCATATTACTCTCTACTCTCACTATGTTATTCTTAGTCTCTTTAAGTTGAAAATAAACATTTCATCCATTTTTCTGTTCTTAGCATGAATCTCTTCTTAAAATTCATGCTAGATTTGTTATATAGGATGAGTAATGGAAATGGGTTGAAAAGCCAATTTCTCTAAACATGAAATATATATTGCACAATATGCCAATAGAAAGGCACCATTAACAAGGCATTTTTTCTATTTTCCAAATTTTCTTCTAAAATATAATTACTAAAAGTACTTCTCACATGTTATAGCATTTCCAGAACCTAACATGGAACACAATCAAATTTATGCCTCTCTTTTACATTGCTTACTATTTTTCTTAAATTAATATAAAATGTGATTACCACAAATAATATACAATCAACACAAGACTACTTAAGGCCAAGAGAAAAGCATTTAGGTTTGAGTGTGTCTTAAGTTCATAACCTACTAAAGACTCTTTCTAAATCTAAACAACAAAATCATCTCATTGATAAGTTCTCTGAACAAAAGCATCCCACAAATTTCTCCAACTACCCTGGTAAACCTGTTGATAATTGAGCATGCACCCATAATGGCTAGAAAAACCAACAAGAATGTAGTCCACACACATACCCTGTTTATAATCAGCAGAGAACTTGTAGTTATTTAATGTTAATGCACACTTATTTGCATAAATCTCTATTGTTCTTAATTAAAAAACTACAAAAATACATTGTACTGCAGGTGTCAAACATTCTACTATTGAAATTTAGAATGAATTTGTAACTTGTTGACACAAGGTGATCAAATTTGAAGTGCATACCACCGTGTCCAAGCCAGAAAAAAATTTGGGCCTAAGTCTTCTCTGTGTTTGGAAAATTTGTACATGAATGTATACATAAGCATAGTAGGTTCAGCCACCCCAAGAATTAACAAAGGCTGACCTCTGAAAATAGAATGGATGATGCCACATATTGTAGTGGATGATAGTGTTTGAACTGTGGTCAGGATTCCATCTGCAGTGCATTTTGATACTCTGTTTTTAATAGCATTTATCAGTAAAGCCTCAAGAAAGAAAAAAATGCAGCTTTTATTAATCCTATTGCTATTTTTTTCCCCAAATTTTCAGTGAAATTATCGACCAATTTCAATGGAAGATTCATTTGAATAACTAAAGTGATTGGAAAATTTAAAGAATGAGTTTTTTCAAGGGATGAATGTTAATATTCCTGCAATGAATTCTTGTTAGTCAATACTATTACATGAAAAATATTCCCCTTCATATATTATTAGTTATGCCACAAAGACAACTTAACTCGTATTAGAATTCCTATGGAGGAATTCAACTCTAGATGAAGCAATATGGAGTGCACATATGGTAGATTTCAATGAGGTCTATTGCTTTCACAGACGATCAATAATCTTCAAATCCCTTTCCCACAAAAAAATTGCATCCCCTTGCGATATAGATATAGTGGATTGAAGTTTGCCTCTGTCAAAGTGTAGATTAGATCAAGGCCCCTAATTGATATATGGACCTTGAATGTACATGAAGCTGCAAAAGCCTTTCCAACAACCTCCTAGTAATTTAGAACAAATTTATTTTTCCAAGATATATCTAGAGTCCTTCAGTGGAGTTTATCTCTAATGCCAAAACTTCCTCAAGTGTGCTACCTTTTTTCTTAGAATCATTTTCGAAAGACCAGTTAAATCATACTGCAATGATTCTCAGAATCATTTCTCTTGTATTTCCAAGAGATATCAAAGAGTCCTTAAGTGCATTTTATCTATAATGCCAAAAGCTCCTCAAGTGTTTCACCATTTTTTTACAATTGTTTTCAAAATTTCATTTCTTAAAGCATACTACAATGCTTAGAATCATTTTCAAAAGGTAATTGGGTCATATTATGGAATGTGCACATCCAATGGGCTATTTAAGCATACTACAATGCTTATAGTCATTTTCAAAAGTTAATTGGGTCATAGTATGGAATGTGCACTTACAATGGGATATTTATGAATATCTGTGTGCATAACTACCCTTGTAGATAGGATGGATATCTCTTGAGAACATTTTAACCAATTTCCATCATCGATTTTGCGGCTTTCAAGGGATTTTTATGGTTCAGATTTCTTAATAAGCAGGGTTCAAGGTTTAAAGCCTTCACATTTTTGGTATAATGTGTTTAAATTTTTAGGGTCTAAGATTTAAGATGTAAGATGAACTAGCTCAAGGACATTCGATACTGGACTTGTTATGCTATCAGGTTGATGTTATACTTTGCGATTGAGTTGGATATTCTAGAATTTTTACAAAGCCAGAAAATATACTTGGGAAAGATTGTGATTTGAGTTGTTAGTTGATTCACATATTTCCAAGTTTTATCAGCATTGCAGTGCATTGAGCATAATGAAGCGTTAACATATGAGGTGAGCTAATTGTTACAGCTAAAATTTGGCATGTATATATTTTCACCCTAATCAAATTTTAATATGATAATGTAATTTCCTTTTGGTTGACAGCAAGTGCTGTTGCTAGAGGAAACTCTTATGTCAAATGGAATAATCCTGCATGATCAACACAGTGCTATGCGACTCGATATAGACAACATGTCATATGAGGTTTCTCCATACAATTTATTAACTGTATATAGACAAATGGATATGAAATGTGAAGGAAATGATTTTTTTAATTCGGAAATATGAAATTTTTCCTCCCCTTATTTATTCAAGAATTGTTAGCTTTAGAGGAGTAGATTGGCTATGTTAGCACAGGACTTAGTGAGGATACTATTTCCAAGTGCTTAGAGAAAAGCTTGTACTCCTCAAAAATAGAGTATGCTTCTTAGAGTATGGATATTGAAGTCAAATGCGAAATTTTCTAGGTATTTATAATATCTGTGGGGAGATTATCAAAGAATGAAGCAGGCTTGGACTTTAAAATTTGTTTTTATATTTATAGGTTTAGTTGGTAGTTTTAAAGTGTAAAATTTTATCCCTCTTCAGATTCAAAAACATATGGAAACCCTTGCTTCTGAGAGTATGAAAATGATGGTATGATTTTTTTATACAGGAAGAGTATGAAGAAAGAGATGAGCTGGGCAGTTTAAAGTGCAGTCACAATTATCACGAGGCCTGCATCAAGTAGTGGTTGCTTCAGAAAAACAAGTGTCCAGTCTGCAATATTTTTTTCATTTCATAGTAGGAAAATTCTGGTTTGCTGTATTTTTTTGTTTCTGTTAGGAAAATCATAAGATCAGTGCTTTGATGAAGCAGCAAGCCCTTCCCTTGATTTTCTTTCCTTGGGCTGGTGTTTAAGCTTTTAGAAAATCCTATACATGTAAATATCCTTTGTGCAACCTGCATTCTCATGACTATTCCTTTGATAATGTTCTTTTGTTTTTCTGGTAAATTATGCTCATAATATTCCGTCTATAGATATGGCTAACGTTATTGCCAGTTATATGGCTAGCAGCAAGCCCTTCCCTTGATTTTATTTCCTTGTTCTATTTTCTTCATCATTAACTTCTTGTTTTAGGTGGTGTTTCCTTTCTCTTCTAATAACCTTGTTGATTTTGTTTATCATCATAATCATTCCCTTGAAAAAAATTTCTAGGTGGCCTAACTCAAGTTAAATGCTCTTTACTAGAGATCTTCATAGCTCTATTCACTAATGTGTTGATTGCACCAAGTTTTTATACCAAGAAATGATGTGAACTAGAATGTGAGTGTTTGTGTGTATGTCTAATTCGTAGACTTGGTGAGCTAGAAAACCATCCTCTTTTCCAAAAATCAAAACATCTATAAAGGGTATTCCCTTCAAATTTTTTATTTCCATTGTGAACTTAATGCTAGTGTTTTGGTTATTCAGATGCTCTAGGAATCTATCTAGGTTTTCTTTCCCATGAGGCCATACTATTTTGGCATCCTCAACATATCATTTTCACCTTTTTGGATTGAGTGGAAAAAACATGATGGCTTATTTTTCAAAATGCTCCATATATAGGTTACCTACTGTCGGTGATAGCAGAGAACCACCTTCAATTTGTTCCTAAAACCATGATACTATTTTGGCATCCTCAACATATCATTTTCACCTTTTAGGTTTGAGTGGAAAAAACATGATGGATTATTTTTCAAAATGCTCCATATATGGGTTGCCTATTGTCAGTGATAGAAGACAACCACTTTCAATTTGTTCCTAAAACCACCTTCAATTTGTTCATAAAAAAATCCCTTTGGAGTTATGAAGTGAGTAGATTTACGGCATACCTTTACTAGGTTCATTGTCACTTCATCATATTCTTGAAAACCCTTGTGGCTTTATCTATAAACTTGAGTGAACTCGAGTCAGCCCCAAAATAAGCAGAGTTCTACTCAGAAGGGTGATATTTGTCATGTTTGGTCAAACTCACCAATACTCAATCATTGTGACTAGGCTTGATCAAGGTCAATTGCATACAACTTTTTTTGAGCTACATTAGCCGAATTATTCTGCATGCCATGGCCTTTATGAATATTGCATGTACTTTTGATACAACAAATTAATTCCAGCTGAATTTCACCAAGTTTCTAAGTTGAATGTTGATTTTGGGAGTGTCTAAGTTGTGTGTTGGATCCTCTGATCTTGAAACAGACAGAGAACGAGAAGGAAAGGTGGAAAATCTAAATCATAAAAATGGTTTAACAAAAATAAAAGACCACTAACAATGAAAGCTCTTGCTATTAATCAAGGAGGGAAAACTTCATTCATATGGTGCTTCTTAGGCATTCACTGGAAGGCTAAAAAGGGATTTAAGGTTTAGAAAAACCACATATATTGTAGAAACACGTGAAATTTGGTGTGAGAAATCACATCTGGGGTAGAATCCCCTAGAATGAATTGAATGACATGTAAGGGAAATAGCATTTATTTTCAAATACACCGACTATAAAATGTATACAATTTAACAGAAAATTCCATTTCTTTAAGCGGTAAATGCCAAAAACTCTTTGTAAGCCAGAAGTGATCAACAGGCCAAAAATAGCTATAACTTCAATTAAACAAGGCCAACATCCTTTACATAAAAGATACATGAAGCTGGCTCAAATTAAAATATTCCTTCAATGACAAACTAAAGGGAAACATTCTCAAGCTATTCTTCTTCATAACTAGAGACATAATGCACAACAACATTTCTTTCAATATTGTTGAAGAAACTGAAACATTTTAAAGTCCCTGTCAGTCTCCTCGGTGATTTGATAAAACTGTTATTTACTAAACTTCTACTGCATAAATGTATGAAAATGAATACAAAAGGAAAAGATAAGTAACAAAGCCTATTGAAGGTGAGAGTATCAAGAAAATTTAGACATCTTCACAGACAAGTGAGTCTAGAAGACCCCTTTGGGAGATATTGCAGAGAAAACACAGTGAAACTGACTTCTTCACTATAGCCTTATTAAAGGACAACACATAATACAGGAATTGTCCCATGGATTGCCTAAGGATTAAAGAAAGCTTTACACAACAAACCCAAAAGACAGTTTGCCGACATGCTATTTTTGGAAGTTTACAGATTGAAAATAGCCTAAAAGCCATATGATATTTTTCAAACTTCGTCCAAAATGGTACTGGATAATCATGTAGATCGTCTTCAGTATTCACTTTAGTCTTTAGACCATTTTGTTCTAAGATTTGTCCTATGGTCTAACTTTCATTATAAATCAAATCCTTATCGAGAAAACATTATCTATATTTTTCATTCATGCCTAGCACCTAAACCAATGGAAGTCGGGATTTCAACCAATGTATCAGAGAAAACCTGCAACAGGCACTCGGGATCAATTTCTTTACTTACCGCATCCTTCCTCCAAACCTGCGATAGTACGGCTGCATCCTTCCTCCAAAATTGCAATAGTATGGCTGCATCCTTCATCAAAATTGGTGACAGTATGGTTGCATCCTCCCTCCTTCCTTAGAAAAGCCATGCAACTGGAGGGAAATGAACGAGGGAAATTAAAACTTTTGATATTTAAAATTTTTTGAAATTTTGAAATGAAATATGTGTGTTTTTTAAGGCCACTCAAATTCCATTAAATAAAATGTGTGAGACTTTTCTTGGGGTTAATAAGGGGTTTGGGTAAGTAAGTGGTATTGTTGATTATAAATAATTATCAATGAGGTTAGATCTAAGACATTTATTTAAATTATTAATTATATAAAATTGTTGAATTTTTATTTCATAGATTAGGGTTTTTGGTTGATTTATTAATCTAATTATGTGATATTAAAGATGAATTATGGTAACTTAAAAATAAGTTTTATGTGGTTAAAAGGGAAGTAGTAATGTTATGGTATGAATGATTATTTTCAATGAAATTTTTGGTTTCGTAAGGATAACTCATCTATGGACATTTTCCATGATTTTTAAGATGGAGTCAATATAGAAAAGGTGATACTTAAAGGGCTCCCACATGCTTTAGAAATTTTATATCTATTGGTTTATAAACATTAGAGGTGGAAAAATATCCTAAGCTCTAGAGCTAAGTTTATTCCAACTTAGCTATATCTTGAACAACAAATTGTTGTTGACGTCAAGAATATGATAGAAATTTGGTGGGTTGTAGGACAGCCTTGTCATGAAATAAATGTAATGTAGTTACTAGGTAGGTAGGGGGAACCATTTTGGTGGAACTTGGCCACAAATGGGACATCTATCCATGCATAGTTTTTTAAGAACAAATACACCTAGTGGATTATAATTGTACGAGAATCACTTTAGGATCTAGGCTACTGTGCACACACTAACTAAAGGGATATTAGTGAAACCCACAAAATTATTATAGGTGCTTTTATATAAATAAGTGTTCTTGTGTTCTCATTGGTTAGTTATGGGCAAATGAAAATAAGGTAAGAGAATTTATAGGTGTTTTTATAGAAATAGGTGTTCTTGTGCTCTCATTGGTTAGGTATGAGAAAATGACAATAATGTAACAGAAGGATTTGACTACTGGACAATTAGAGGAATGATTCCACAAAAAACCAAGCGTGGTGCTGCAACACTTTCTAGGCTAATGGATTTTGAAGGGGTTCCCCCACCATATGACCAGAAGAAGAGAATGGTCATTCCAGATGCTCTGAAAGTCTTGAGGCTTCAGCCAGGTCACAAGTATTGTCTGCAAGGAAGGCTTTCCAATGAAGTTGGATGGCATCACTATGACACTATTACGGAATTAGAAGGGAAGAGAAAGGAAAAGGCTTAGGTATCATATGAGAGAAGGATGCAATTGGAAAAATTTAGATCAAAAGCAGTGGAGTTAGCTAAAAAAAATCTTTCCCCGGAGATGGAGCTCTTAGCTTCAATAAAGTATTAGATAAGCTGCATGTTGTGCTCAATGAAGCATTCAATTTTGAAAATGACAAGAAAATATTTCTGAAGATGAGGTTTTTGACTTGAAAGATATAACAACTCAGAGATAATTACACTGTTGATACAATAATAATATAATCCGTAAACAACCTTCTCACATTCATGATTTGAGTATATAGTGAATTAGACAGAAGTAAGAACCTGATAAGTAGCAAGGAAATGAACGATTTGGGGTCTGTTCAGCAAACCCTTGAAGCCGCAACAACGCAATAATGTGCCCTAAATCCTGTATTGCTATTTTAATTTGAATAGGCCGCCAAATTAAATTTCCATTTGGTTATTATATTTTTAAATGTGAAACATGGAGATGTGTTTTGTATATTGTTTCCTAATAAATTTAAACATAAACCTTCCATGAAATTAATAGGCTATGTTTTCCCTAGATGTGGGTGCTAGATAACTCAGCAGGGCTACATGGGGCGGCCATGTGAATCAACACATGACGCACCCATGTGCCTCAGCCTTGGGATGCCCATCACCTTAAATTTTCGCGTGGGTTGGGCTTTAAAGCCCCATGCACCACCCTCCATGCGATGTACTCGGCGAGTCTCATAATAACTCTCCTCTGCAACATGTTGTTCAACACTCTCACTGTTTCTCTGGCTCTCTCGCCCACTTTGGTCACTATCCCTCTAGTTTTCTAGCTTCGGCCCTCCCCTGTTCAGGCGAGAGGCTTCTGGGCTCTTGCCTCTGCAACTATTCCTCAGCTGTCTGGTTTCTCTCCCAAGTCAGCCTCGATGCCTCGTCGTCACCGGCAACGTTGTAGGAGAGCTGGGGGGAGGGGTATCCCTTCGTGTCCTTCACTTTCCAATACCTTTCCACAGGACCTGAATCTTTCCGTGGAATGGGCCATGATGGACTTGCCACCCCCTGACTTCATGACTGCCTTGCCTCCCTTTCTGCTCCCCGACCCCTCCGCTCCTCCCTCCTCCTCTCACTGTAAAAATCGGGCCCGTAAGTCAACCATCTCCACAGAGCCAACCTTCCTCCCTCGAAATATTAAAGTTATCCCTATGCAGCCTTCCTCCAGCTCCAATTCTGAAGATAGTGATATCGAGTCTGTAGAAGATAAGTGTCCTTCGGGACTGGATCTTTCGGGCTCCTCCTTACAGAATGATGACTTCAACTTGAATGCCTCCTTGGACATTCCAGGCACTCTGCAGGACGAAGCCATTCAGGACACTCCGGTAGAGCGCCTCGGGCTTCCAATATCTCCTTGTGTGGTGCATGAGGACTCTGAGCCTAGGCTCGATTATCTAGACTACGGTTACATCTGTCGCATTCTTGAAAAGGCATCTCCCTCCAGTGACAAGAATGAAGGTTCTCCATAGCATTATTTCTTCGGTTTTTTGCATTATGGTGGTTTTTCATGTTACCTATGTTAGTTATTTCTACTTCATTTTGCACATTTTTGAGGCTTGTTTCTCACTAAGGGCAGCTCGTTTTCCTTGGATTATCAGGGCTGGTTTCCCCTCTAGGGGCAGTCTAGTTTCTTACAGTAGTTTTTTGACTATTCCCTCCGAAATGGACCTTTCCATTTCTGAGGATGCGCAATGTAACTTATGCTTGATGATATAATAGGATTAGTTTTACTTAGAAAAAAATAAATAGGCTATTTTTTCTCCTACGAAACTCTTTTTTCTACCCAAAATTCCTCGTATAGATAATGAGCTTCAAGATAAAAATCCCATAGACATGAAGAGTTTCATACGCCTTGTTCAAAAATTAGTAAATGAAACTGTGGATCTAAAAAAGAACTCTAGAGAAGATACCTCTATTTAAATAACTTACAAACCATATTGGAGAAAACAATTACTTCTTCAAAGCTAATTCGACTTTGGAGGGCTTAAGGGATTGGGGGTTAGGGGTTAGGGGATCTAGGTGCATTTAGGGGTTAGGGGTCGAATAATGAGTTATTAGTTAAGGGATTAGGGATTGGGGGTTTAGGGGGCCTGACCCAAACGCCTTTGGGTGGGCGGACTCAACCGAAATGACCCAACCCGAACGGGTTTGGGTGGGCGCCCCCAAAAAAAACAACACGGTGCACCCAACCGAACGAAGGCACAAGGGAGAAAATGAAAAACGGGCCACATGAATGTGCACAAGCCACCCTTGTGTTCACAACTTAGAAAATTTGATACAGTTGGCCTCAAATGAAACGACCCAACCCAAATGCGTTTGGGCGGACACCCTCACACGGCGTGACACGACCCGCATGACCGAAATATTAACCATATGCAACTTCCACTTTGTTAGGAGCTTTGTCAAACTATTAACCATATGCAACTTTGTCAGAATGTGGTCCAACACTACCAACTCCCTAATGAACTTGGAATCTTAGGAAATTGTATTGAATATCAATGTGTTTGAAATGGTCATGACACATTGGATTTTCATAGAGCTTGATGTAACTTTGATTCTCACAAGAGACAATATTGGGCTTCAACAACTGATTGGTTGACTCTACAATCAAGCTGCAAATCTAGATAGCTTCATAATAAGTATATGAAACTTCCATATACTTTGTTTCAGTCGAACTGAATGCAATTGTTGCTTGCTTCTTGTTGATTTGATAAAAATTATTTATAAAATGATAATAATGATGTTTAAAATGAGACTTATGATGGTCTACTTATACACACTGATTGTTCACGAGGTGTAGGGGTATGTTTATAACATTACTACCCTTGAAATATTCGTCTTGAAAGCACAGTAGTTAGAATTTTCTTTAGTTAAGCACATTTTTGTGGTGGAATGAAGTTTATCAGATATCTATTTATACTTTGTAGAGGTTTGAATTTGTTTGTCCTTTGAATGTTGGTGAGGTTTCTTTGTATTTTTTGCATCATAGTCTAAAGTCCTTTAACCTGATTATTTAACATGAAACATTTATGCTTATTGGAAATATATTTGAAATACCTGCATGATAAAGAAACTGTTATGGTTAATTAAATTACTAATTAGGTACTACAGAAATAGGTTGATGCTGAGAGGGCTTGCCTGGGTGACTCTGGGAGAAACCTAGAGGTGGTCAGATAAAGATCTTATAAGTTACAAATCTAAAGAGAAAAAACTGGTGATGTATATGGGGTTGCTCAACCTGGGCTGTATGGAAAATCTTGGTAGAGAGTGTTTACCTTTACGTGTCTTCTCGAAAGTAGGTTGTCTGGTCACATAATAAGATTGCTACATGTAGGTGATGGTTCTGTATTAAGTTCTCATCATTATCTTCAGAATGGCTAATAGAGAGGATTGAGTTTCAATAAAGGATATAATTTGATGAATTTGGAGATTTAGAGTTAAAGAAAAAATTGTGGTGATGTTTGGATGGGTGCTAATTTGTAGGGTTTTCAATTTTTATAATTTTCTTTGTTGTGCTTTCTACCATGCTACCTAGTTACTTTCTTGTTGCCCTAGCATTTTAACTTTTTTGATGTCTATCTCTCTATTGTTTCTTTCCCCATTTGAAATATCATCCTTATTTGGTAGGTGTTTGTTCAATATAGTGTGAATATTTTTCCATCACACAGCTTCTGTGGAATTTGTCTACGCAAATAGCTTGTAAGGCCCATTCATCAGGGTATTTGATGAAATGAAATGATTATCAATGATTGCCAACTAATGGTACCTGCAAAGACTTACTCTAAAAATTCTACAGTTTTCCTGTGCCAAAAATTATACAACATTTTAACCTCATGAACTAGTCTCCTCTATTCTCTTAGTTGATGCTATAAGCACTTATTGTTGTTGTCAAAGCTTTTAATCTCTAGTCCCATTGAGCTATTTCAGTTATTTGTGGACATTGATCTATTCTCATTTCATTTATTCAATTTTTATGACTATTATGTGTTACCTTTGGCCAGCGAATTCTTTCTTACGTATGTTTTTTCTGCATAATCATTCCAACCAGCTAGAGCAGCAGGGGCAGCAGGAGCCACTTAGTCCAACCAAAGCCCAGCATGGGCAATAGGAGCCACGCAGGGTTGACGCAGGCCCGGTCAGGGTAGCGTAGGGGCACTGTAAGCCCTTTAGGTGTGACGTAGGCCCTTACTGAGTAGCATAGAGGTCAACATAGGCCAGTTAGGCTGACCTAGAGGGATTCAGAGCAGCGTATTACTTCCATTTTTATTTCTCTATTGGGTGAACTAGTTTTGGTGCCCAGGATTGTTGTACTTAGATTCTGCATAATAATGAAAACCCTCTAGAGCTAGCTGCACTAGTTTTCTCGAATTGGGTTTTTTTCCAAGGACAGTTGTCCAGAAAATCCGTGTGTCACTTTTTCTATGAGCATGTTATTCAATATTTGATATGTATGTGTAGGTTTATAGTTGTATTTACTATTTACTTCGCTATTTTAATAAATATTTTAGAAATTAACTTGTAACTTAATTCAAGTAGGAGAAGTAAATCAAGATACTGCAGTAGGGTTTCTTATATTAAGAAATTTTCACATTCCCTAGGTCTAGTACCATTAGGTCACCTAGGGCAACAATTTCCCAGGAATCTAGCTAGAGTAAAACTTCTATCTCCTAGAGGCAGCTGCGTTGTTGGGTGCCCTCACTTTCCTCAGAACTTGGGCCAATTCCGACAGTGGAATCTCCGAATACCTCAAGCCCTAGCTCTAGGATCAAGTTTTTCCTAGGTGGTCCCAAGGATAGAACCTAGTAGGACCAATTTGACATATCGAAGTAAAAAATCTTGTTTGATCCTTCCCCCTCACCTTGTCTAGGATAGGAACATCATTGGTTGCTAAATTACATCCCTGAACCTGGGCTGGGTCCACTTGGCCCTGTGTGGTCCTATTTTGTGTCAAAGGCCTTTCATTAAGGACCATTTGGGAATCAAAGTTCCCAAAGGATTTTGGGGATTGAGAACTTCCTTCATAAGTATTTTTCTTCTCCCTCAACCCTTCAATCCCCGTCCTCTATCACTAGAAGATAAATTCACTTGCTTAATAGGAAAGCAAGTTCCACTCTTTATTGTATCTTAGGGAAAGGGTTTCGAGGGTCACTTCCCACCTATTCATTGACCTATACTCTACAAGTGACTTCCTAAACTATCGGGACTCCACCCATTGGTGAAATTCTATGAAGAGAAAGGAGCCTTAGCTGTGGTGACAGTGGGCTAAGCCTCCATCATTTCCCTTGTCCTAGCAGTTGCCCTCTTAGGAACCCCTTTTAGGTCCACTACTAGTTTGAGTGGTAACAAGTTGTTCACAATTAAATTTGTGAACAACTCTTTGGTATGCCCACTTTTGCCATATTACAGCTCCAATATGAGAATTCTAGGGCTATGGAGGCTGCCCTTCTTCTCTTTGAATCAATCCTCTACAATATAGTGAACTAGGTCTAGTTGGTTGGCCCAGTTGACTGTTACTTTAGTCCTTCAAAGTCTGCACATCCTTAGGCCCTATACACCTACCATTATATAGTCAAGTGACAGTCAATTCTTTTTACTCATCTGGGGCCCATAATATTGTCTTCATCTAGGGCTCTTCAAATTTGCCACCTAACAATGGTTTGAGTCCTCTCAAGATCAATGTTCTTTTGTATCGAAAATTTGATCTTTGTTGTCCAATCTATGAAAAAATATGAACTAATCCTCTTATCATACTTCTAACAATATGTAGATGATTGAACTAGGGTCACAAATCAGCCACTAACAGTCCATTTACTAATTTTTTATAGGTTTCTTAAGATATTTGTCTAAAAATCTATGGAAATTCCACCAAAATCTACTCCTCTGCATGTCAATCCATTCTTCATGTGGCACATTTCTTCTGCATGCACAATCTTCTACTCAGGTTTCACCCTCCTTTGGATCTATTGTCTCTGCACATACTGAATCTGAAAACCATCTTCCAGATCTGCAGTCTTTATTGCAGAAATAAACCTCGCTCTAAGGGTCACAACCCGTCTTCTTCTACACAAATTTTTCACAGTCTTAAGGGCATACCTTATGAACTAAACATGTTAGGAAACTATCCTAACTAGGGAATTATACTTATGTACTTCTAATTGTTGTAGAACAAACCCTATCCACACATAGAAAAAACATGACTCTTGCCTCCATAAGAGACTCAACCTAGCTCATATGGATCCATAGATTCTGGGCATTTCTTTGACTGAATATTGACATGAACTTTAGATCTCAATGTCGACCCTCAAACTACAGTTAAATCAGTCAATATTACACCTGTGTCGACTTCTTTTATGGCTCTAAATTACAGTGCAAGCCCTTCTCCATTTATGTTGTTCTTTATTACAAACATTTCCGCCTACTAACCACCACAAGGCAAGATGCTATCAACCCTCTCTTCTATTTCATGTAGAAAATCTAACCAACGGGATTAAATCTAATCTTGCAATGTACTAAAACAAGATACTAAATCCTTCCTACAATTTTTGGAAACAAAACATGATCGCACAATCACATATAAGTAAGAGAAACAAGTTATCAATCGCACAACACAAGATGTATCTGGGGAAACAACTGATAAAAGCCCTCTATCTCTATTTTGTATTAAGTCAAGGAATCATGAAACAATACAATGCTTAATCTCTCTTGAGATTCTCCAGCACTCTGCCAATTATCTCCTGCTGATCTGGCAAAAATCGTTCTAATACTTAGCCAATTCTCAACCTGCCTTGCTCATGCAATTCCTATGGAATTATCTCCATATTAATTAGGAAAATCAACCTTCCTTGATTGCGCAATCCATCATGGCATCCCAATGACTTTATAATTTCACATGGGAAATTTTCTATAAATACAGCTGATAGTTATGTTCCTCTAAACTATGTTACAATAAGGATGAAGGGTCTTTTTTATTATTTAAAAACAAGATAAAACCCTAAAAAACCAAAACCCTAACCCGAGGAGATGTAACACCAAGAGTTTATGGGCCCCGTTGGGGTTAGTTGGGCAGCCAACTTTCCAGGGTTGTAACTTGGTCATATGATCTTCGTTTGATGCACATAATACCTCATTAGAAAGATCTTTCCGAGGAATAAAACAACTAATGTTATTTCCATGAAATATCCAAAACTTTTGATGCCCAAAAAATGTCGTTTGGGGCCTCAAAACTGCTCCGGAAGTTCAGGACCCAAAAAACTGAGAAAAATAGTAAATTGTGCTATAATTAAGGAAATTGAAAAACTAAAAGAGACAATGGCGAGGGCCCAAGTGGAATAGGCAGGTGGCCACCAATATCCACCTCGATCATCTTAAATTGAATTTCTTGAGCTAACTCAATCATCATGACTTAGTTAACTGACACAAGTTGTTATGAGATGAAATTACAATTTATTGTCCAATTTATTTAAGGTAAAAATAAATTAGATGCCTCACATTCCTCACTCCTGGTACATTAAAATTCCTCACCAGTGCGGGTGCATTTTTTTTTGTCCTTTCTAGTTGCCAATTTCACTATTTCTTGTTTGAAATTTCAACACTCCCTCTCAACAAGAAAGGAATTCAATCTATCCCCATTCGGTACCTTTGGAATGTTCTGCATTCTACACTTCTCTAGTTTTGTTTGCACCTGCAAATCTTGAAACTAAATAGCCTCCAAACAACTTACTTAGTATAATGCATCTGTCATCAGAGTCTTCTGACTGCTGCTAGCTATTATACTTGTCTAGTACTGGATTCTTTGCGCTACTGCTGAAATCTGCATCCATGCCCTTTGAAATATTGCTAACTCTTATTTGTGATCCAATATTTGACATCTGTCACTCTAATTTCTGTCTTGCTGACAAATAACTACATCAATCTAACTGATCCTTCCTACTACTATTGTACTGTGGGCTCCTCGTAGCCAGGTTTGATCCATGAGACATGCCATCTCAATAGACCTTGCCCAAATTTCTTATCTTGGGATTATGTCTACACATCACCCCACCTTACACCTCGAGGTATGGCTGATCCCTCTTCCCATTTGGCTTGAAATTCCCCCCTCATGGAGGTCTTTTCTTGAGTGGACGATTCCACTGAGTCTCCTCTTTGCTTCTCCAATTGTGGCAGCTACTCCACAACCTTCTGAGACTGCTTCTCATGAGGATGCATGTTGAGAGGTAATTTATGCTCCCTCTAACTCCTGCCTTTCTCCTCAAATATTTTCATGCATCTGGTACCTCAATTACATATAGGTTCTTGACTCATGCATAGTGTAATTGTCCCGACGTTACAAAAATTTTCTAAAAAAGAGTTGATTTTAAATCGATGATATCTCCCTCATCTGAGCTCCGATTCGACCAATTTGTTTTTTCCATTTGGGTAGATTTTCGAAAGTAATCCATATATTCTATTTGTTTTTGAAAATTTTACACCAAAATATTCAAATATTCTCTGCAAACTCACCACCCAAAAAATTCCTGCTTTGATACCATGTAGAAAATATAACCAACGAGATTCAATCTAATCTTGTAATCTACTAAAAAAAGATATTGAATCCTTCCTACAATTTGCAGAAACAAAACACGATTGCACAATCACATATAAGTAAGAGAAATAAATTATCAATCTCACAACAACATGATGTATTTGGGGAAAAAACTGCTCAAAATCCCTCTATCTCTATTGTGTCTTAAGTCAAGGAATCATGAAACAATACATTAATGTTTAATCTCTCATGATATTCTCTAGCACTCTGTCAATTGTCTCTCGTTGATCTAGGCAAACTCGGTCTAGTACTTATCCAATTCTCATCCTTACTTTAGCCTACCTTACTCATGCACTTCCTAGGGAATTAACTCCTTATTAATTAGGAAAATCAGTCTTCCTTGATTGCGCAATCCATCATGGAATCCCAACAACTTTATAATTGCACATGGGAAATTTTCTCTGAATACAACTGATAGTTATTTTCCATTTAACCTCTGTCTCAACTCAGTATTCCTCAAAACTGACATGCATGCAACTATTAATAGCGAATTATCAGTTATATGATTGATCACTCATTGTGAATTAAATCTAGTTTAATTCACTCGACCTTTCAATAGCTCATCACTCAGTTAGAACCAGTTAAATTGATTTTAACTCATTTAATTGAGTTAATTACACTTGCACCCCACTAATGCATCAACTTCAACTGGATCCAAAATATATTAGAATCCCTTACATGCCTCATCTTAGACCCTCAAAATTTCTTGAGCTAACTCAGTCATCATGACTTAATTAACTGAAAAAGGTTGTTATGAGATGAAATTACAATTTATTGTCCAATTTATTTAGGGGAAAAATAAATTAGACGCCCCACATTCCTCATTCCTGGTGCATCAAAATTCCTCACCAGTGTGGGTGCATTTTTTTTTTGTCCTTTCTAGTTTCCAATGTCACTGTTTCTGGTTGCAAATTTCAACATTTCAGAATTTGATGCAGCCTTCACACAAAGACACCATTGAAATCACATGCCCAGATTCTCATGAGAAACCTCTCTTAAGCTCGATCTTCCAGAAGAGAACCAACAATATGCCATCCTACTTCCTAGCGCAAACCGGCCCTTAAGGTATGAAACATTCTTCTGAACCCTCACATGATGATCTTGCTCTTGGAGGATGACCATGACCTCCCTTTAGAAACCCTTACTCGGCCCTTGTACTTGACCTACTTTAGGAATACATCTCTCTTCACCCCCTTGATGTGCCAGATAGTGGGAATACATGTTAAACATGCTAAGATGTGCCAAGTGATAAGGCATGGCAAGATGAGCAAGGGTGTGTCAATGCGTGCCAGGGACTGTCAAGACAACAAAAGGGAGAAAAAATTTAAGCTATAAGGAAATGAACACATAAGAGGGTTAATAAGTCATGAATTTAACTTTTCCAAGAGGGGCATGCTAGGCACACCAACACTAGGCAACAATAGGTGCCAAGTGCAAAGTCTTAGTGCATTCTAAGTGCCAAGTATTCCTTTTTTTCTTCTCATCTACTTTCCAAAAATTGATAATCACAAATAAATTTAATATTAAGCCATGCCAAATCATACCAAAGCACCTCAACATATTCCATACATGCTAAGACTTTCCAAGCACCCACATGTGCCAAGTGCCAATATGTGTCAGGGACTAGTGTTATGCATGTTATGAAGTGGAAGGGAATGTTGAAGAGTGCTAAGGTGTGCTAGAGAGTGATAATGCATGTTGATGAGTGTTAAGGATTACTAGGAAAAAACATTAAGGGAGCACTAGGTAAAAATTCATGGAAGTTAATGAATATGAGGAATGTGTGCCAGAGACTAGTGTTAATGAGTGTTAGTTGTCATGCCGAGGAGGGACTGACAAGGTATGCTAAGCATTGTTAAGGCATGCTATGGAATATAAAGGCATGTCAAGAATTCCCAAAGTGTGCTTGGGATTTCCAAGGTGTGCTAATTATATCATGTGCCAATTAATAGTGCTAAGATATGCCAATACATGCTAGGTGCTAAGGATGTGGTGCAGGGTGCCAGGGTATGTCAATATGTGTCAAGGAAAAAAAAGGAAGAAACAATAAGAGGGTTAATAATTCAAGAATTTATATTTTTGAAAAGGGGCATGCTTGGAACACTAATAATAGGTCCCAATACATGGCAAATGGCATTGTGTGCCAAGTGCTAATGTGTGTCAATGCATTCAACCAAGGTGTTCCAGGGCATGCTAGGGACTATATACAACATTCCAACACATGCTAGGAGAGTTCCATGTTGTGCTAGTGCATGCCACCATGTGCTTGGGCATCAATGTCATCACAAGATGTTCTAGGTACAAAGATGTTCCAATACATGTGGGGTGCTAAGAAATGTTAGTGTGTGCCAAAGCATTGATTCAAGGCATGCCCATATTGGTGAGGATTGTTAGGTATTTCTCATTAATAGAATTTTCGAAGCTTGATTATGTATTAAATAATATATTTCCTACACGCAATAGTGGAAATTTATATTAAGGGAATTTGCTAGATAATAAACTTAATATATATGAATCATGTGTTGACTCATAGGAAATCTCCATTTGACTAGTCATTACTTGAGGGAAATGATACACACTAATTACTTCTAAAAAAATTGGTTGACCCTAACCACTATGGCCTTGGACATATTATAAAAAATACTCCAAAATAATGGTATTAAATCGTTAAATTTTGACAAAAAATATATCAACATGCATATAGCGTCATCAAAAACTCATTAGAATGATCAATGATGATGGGCATTTTTTGACCGTCACCAAAAGTAACAAAAAGATCATTGGTGAGGGTCATTAAAAGTTTGTCACTAGAAGTGTCACCAAAGAGAGAATTAGTGATGGGCCTTTAACGACCCTCACTAAAAGTGTCATTGAAAATGTCTTTGGTGACGGACCATAAAGGACCATCACTATATACACTTACAGTGATGGTTTTTTAATGATCAATGATGATGGACATTTTTTGACCGTCACCAAAAGTAACAAAAAGAGCATTGGTGAGGGTCATTAAAAGTTCGTCACTAGAAGTGTCACCAAAGAGAGAATTAGTGATGGGCCTTTAACAACCCTCACCAAAAGTGTCATTGAAAATGTCTTTGGTGACGGACCATAAAGGACTATCACTATATACACTTACAGTGACGGTTTTTTAATGATCAATGATGATGCATTTTTCACCGTCATCAGAAGTAGCAAAAAGAGAATTGTGAGGGTCATTAAAAAATTTCTGGCCACTAGAAGTGTCACCAAAGAGAGAATTAGTGATGGGCCTTTAACAACCCTCACCAAAAGTGTCATTGAAAATGTCTTTGGTGACAGACCATAAAGGACCATCACTATATACACTTACAGTGATGGTTTTTTAAGGACCGTCACCATATGTCACATTGGTGACGGAACTTAAAGGTCCGTCACAAGCATGACCCTCACCAATGTGCTTTTTTCTTGTAGTGTTAGTATCTTTTGTGTATTCATTCTTTAATTTTATGTCATTTTAGCTAGTTTTTATTATGAGTATTTAGCTAGTTTTCTTGCATTTAAATTCATTGTTTTTAGTTTCCTTCCATTTGTATTTTATTGTAGATTTAGATTGCTTACATGTTGGTAGAATACATTATAAACTCAGAAAGTTGTGTGTCAGGCCTCCCTCTCTCATCTCTTTCACTGGAGCTTGAGGAGGGTAGACCTTCTCGATAGGCCAAAATTAATTTTTAGTTTATGATTTCTTGGAATGAATAGTTAGGTTACTGTAGTTCCATGAATATGTTTAGAATTTTGTGTTATATCTGTATTTGTAGGCCAAAGGAGATTTTATTTCCAAATTCAACTCATATTTTCTATTCCCTTTATCATGAAATTGTCAATATTTATTGCATGAAAAGGTAGTTTGCTTGCAGGTTCAAGTAGCACAGCAAAGGAGGACTTCACCAACACCTTCAAATTCATTTCTTACCCTTCATAAGCCTTTTGTTCATCAAAATCACCATCAACCCTCTTTTCATATTTTTCATCTTCACACCGTGAAAAAAACCTAGAGGTGAAAGACAAACCTCTCAAGAGGTTCTAAGCTAGGATAAGGGGTGGTCTACCTTCCACTCACCCAAAACCACCTTCACTCCACCTTACCTACTCTTTTCTCACCCATTTTTTGCCTCAGATTTCCCTCAGACTGTTTCCTGTAGCAATTCAGGAATTTCCTGTAGCACTACAGGAAACCTATAGCATCACTTGTAGCACTACCAGTGGGTAGCTCAAGCCTAGAAATCACCATCAACCTCATCCAGACCTGCCAAAACCACCCAGACATCTTTAGCCTTTCACCCATGAGTTCAAGCCTTCCATAAGCCACCTTAGAGATTTCTCCTCCTAGCTGCAAACCAATACATTTACAAGCATAATTAGGTCATGATAAGCTGTGTGATTAAAATAATGGTAGATAGAACATAGAGTAGAAAGAGTGTGTTTAGAAATTTGGCCCAACAAAGTGTCAGATTAGGTTAGTTTCCTTTATGCAATTTCAATTCAACAATTTACTTCATGCAAGATGAGTATTTTGCTTCCATTTAATATCATATCTTAATGTGTAGAATTATTTCATTGCAGAGTACTTATATGTACTTTCTTGCTATAGAATATTTTTTCTCTTGCTGATAGAGTAATGGCCTTGAATCATTTGTAGCCCTCGGTATAAATTCATAAGTGTAATAGACTTCTTCCTCCAACCCTAGAAATAATACCCCTTCATAGAGCTCAGAAGATGACGACATGAGTAGAATTCATATGTTGTGTATATAGCATTTTCACCTCTAAGTTTATATGAACCCCATGTTGATAAAGTAAAGTAGGGAAACCTTTGGGAGTTGCAAAATTCTTGGTGCAATATAAGGCTTACCAAGGAGCACATATGAAATCGACATTTATGCATGACCAACACATAGACCATCTAGTCAAAGGAATGTTGTGTAACCAGCTCCAAAAATAGAAGAAAAGAGATATCAACGCCTTAGAAATAAGCCACTTCGAGGGGGCAACCTCCAATACATTACATAAATGAACAATTCTTGGATGATACAATTTACAAAACCTCCTTTATATATATATGAGTCCATGTGGCCATAATGTAATCCTAGTGGGCCACAATGTAATCCTAGCCAACCTAACAATAATAATTTAAGGGCACAATAATAACAAAATGGGGGTTACAAGGGTACAATAATAATAATACGGGGGTTACACTAATAACAATAAGGGACTATACTGGTAATATAGTGACCTAACATGACCCTATCCTTCAAAAAAGTGTTTTCCTCAATGCTTGAGTAGCTCTGGGTTCTTTTGTATAAACTTCTCATCCTCCCATGTAGAATCTTCAGTGGGTAAGTTCTTCCACTTGATGAGATGCTCCGAAATTGATCGATTCCGAAGCTGTCGAGTTCTTGTTTCCATGACCACTTCAGGTTCCAATATGATTTTTCCTTCCTCATTAAGTTTTGGCGATATTATTTGAACTATAATATTTTCACCTATAACCTTCTTTAAGCATGAAACATGGAAAACTGGATGCACTCGTGAATAATCAAGAATCTCCAATTTGTATGCCATAGTACCAATCTTTTGCAACACCTTGTAAGGACCATATTACTTTTGCGATAATTTATTATCCTTCTTAGCTTGCTTGAGGGACATTTATTTATATGGTTGCAGCCGTAAAAATACCCAATCTCCTACATCAAAACTTCTCTCGCTACGATGTTGATCTGCCTATTGTTTCATTCGATTTTGTGCCAAATTCAGGGTATCCTTTAAGAGTTGGAGAACTTCTTGCTGATGCTCGATGCGATCTTCCACTACTTGAACCTTTTAATTTTCCCTCAAAGATGATGTGATGGATGGTGGATGATATCCATAAAGTGCCATAAATGGGGCCATTTTTGCTGCAGTATGGAAGGAAGTGTTATACCACCATTCAATGAGAGGTAACCACTTTACCCATTGTGTTTGTTTATTAGATACAAAACAACAAAGATATCATTCCAAATATTTATTTACTATCTCAGTTTGACCATCATATTAAGGATGATAAGATAAGCTACGAGCTAACTGAGTACCCAAACAAGAAAGTAACTCCGTCCAAAAATTTCCTGTAAAAATGGGATCTCTGTCGCTCACAATAACCCTTGGGCTTCCATGTAGCTTTTGAATTTTGTCCATAAATGTAGTAGCAACTGTACTTGCTTTAAATGGATGAGATAATGCACAAAAGTGTGCATACATGGTAAGTCTATCAACTACCACCATGATTAAACTATTTCCTTCGGACTTAGGTAAACATGTGATAAAATACATTGAAATCTCCTCCCAATGTTGACTTAGAATGGATAAAGGTTGTAGAAGTCCCGGGGTAATAATTGTCTCAACTTTATTCTGCTGGAAAACCAAACATTCCGCCACAAACTTTTGAATATCAGATTTAAGGCCATCCCAAAAAAATTCTTTCTTCACCCTGTGGTAAGTTTTTAAAAATCCTGAGTGTCCTCCTAAAGGAGAAGTGTGCAATTCCCGAAGAATCTTTTGTTTTAGTTGGGAATTCTTACAAAGATATAAGCGATCTTTGTACCATAAGGAATCATTTTTCCAACTAAATGTATCAGATGTACTAGGATCTTATTGCAACTTTTGAATGAGTGTCCATACATCTTTGTCCTTCTTCCATTCATCTCTTGCTTCAGTTATCCAATCTGGTTGGATAATAGAAATGGCACAAAGCAATGCTTCCACCTCTTCATTCTTTCTTGAGAGTGCATCCGCAACAACATTAAGCTTTCCTTTTTTGTAGATTATTTCAAAGTCATAACCCAACATCTTTGTGACCCATTTTTGCTGCTCTTCTGAAGATAGCCTTTGTTCCAAAAACTGTTCAAGACTACCATGATCAGCTTTTACCTTGAAGTGTCTTCCCATTAGGTAAGTTCTCCATTTCTTTAGTGCATGCAGTATTGCTAACATTTCCTTCTCATAAATAGGTTTCTGTAAATACTTTCCTTTGATTGGACGACTTTCAAAAGCAATGGGTCTTCCTTCCCGCATTAAAACAGCACCAATTCCATTTCCTGAGGCATCACATTCCACAATAAAGGTTTTTGTGAAGTCTGGTGTAGCTAAGACCGGTGCTAGGCACATTGCCTCTTTAAGATGTTCAAATGCCTTAGTTGCTTCAGGAGTCCATGAAAATGCATCTTTCTTCAATAATGTTGTTAGAGGTGTTGCTATTCTCCCATAATTCTTAACAAACTTGCGATAATACCCTGTTAAACCGAGAAATCCTCGCAACTGCTTTATATTTGTGGGGACTTTCCATTCCTTAATGGCTTTAATTTTGTTAGGGTCTACCTTAACACCCTCGTGAGATACAATATGACCCAGATATTCCACCTCTTGTACTCCAAAGAAACATTTGGATGTTTTTGCATATAATTGTTTCTCCTGCAACAGTTTGAGCACCCTGTCAACATGTTGAACATGATCCTTCCAAGACCTGTTGTAGATTAGTATATCATCAAAAAATACTAGCACAAATTTTCCAAGGAAGGGTTTGAAAATGGAATTCATCAACCCTTGAAATGTAGAAGGTGCATTGGTAAGGCCAAAAGGCATGACCAAAAATTCATAATGACCCTCATGAGTTTGAAATGTTGTTTTTGGAATATCTTCAGTCTTCATTCTAATTTGATGATAACCTGAACGAAGATCCAACTTGGTAAAATAAGTTGCTCCATGTAATTCATCCAATAATTCATCAATCACAGGAATGGGAAATTTATCTTTAATGGTGAGCTTATTGAGCTCCCTATAATCTGGACACATTCACGATGATCCATCCTTCTTGTGTACTAATACTACAGGAGCAGAGAAAGAACTTTGACTAGGTTGAATTATACCCAGCTCTAACATTTCTGCAATCATACATTCAATTTCTCTCTTTTGGACATAAGGATATCTATAAGGCCTGATGTTTGGAGGAACAATTCCTAGAATCAAATGAATAGCATGATCATGATAACGAATAGGTGGGAGTCCTTTGGGAGTTTCAAACACCTTGGAATGATTGTCCAAGACTTGTTGGAGATCAGCAGAAATAGATGATTTTGATGTTGGAACTTCTAGTGAGCATAATTGTGCAATGACGCCTCGTTGTTCTTTTTTTAGAAGCTTTGTCATGACATTAGAGCTTATTATCTTTCCCGGCTTCCCCGCAATACCCCGTAATTCAACTTCCTTTCCTTCTGAAAAAAATTTCAAGAAAAGTTCTTGAAAATTAAAAGCTACCGTCCCCAAAGATTGTAACCATTGTACTCCTAGTACAACATCAGCACTTCCCATAGGAATGGAAAGCATTGGACTAGTCAATACATATTCCCCCATGGTTAGCTTAATATTATGGCATTTTCCAGAGAAATTTATAGTTCCTCCATTTGCAACCATCACTTGACATTCTGGTGCTGAGTATAGGAAACAATTTAATTCCTTGGCTACCTTACAATGAATAAAATTATGGGTGCTACCTGAATCAATCAACACTATTACCTTTTTCTTCTTGATATGTCCTTCTATCTTGAGAGTTTGAGGAGTGGTAATTCTTGCCAGTGCATTACAAGATATGGTCGGATTCATTTCTTCCTCTTCTAGAGCTGGTTCCTGGTGTATATCCTCTTCTTGTTCATTTTCTTATTCATCTTCACAATCTATGTAAAATAATTTATTCTTAGCACACTTATTACCTTTAGTGTATTTGCTATCACAACTATAGCAAAGCTCTTTTGCTATTTTTTCTTCCAATTGTTGTGGTGTCAACCTTGTAGGTTATGGAAATCTAGGCGTAGCAACACTTCCTTCTTTATAGAATTGAGTGGTAGGCTTCCTTGCCGCCATTATTTTACATTCAAATTTTCTTGCCAACCTGAATGCCTTCTCCAATGAATCTAGTTCCAAAATGTGAACTTCATGTTGGATGTTATCCTTTAAATTTCCTATGAAGAGATCGATCTTGTGTTCCTCTGGAATATCAGTTACCCTTATATTCAATTTTTGGAAGTCCTCAATGTGCTGCCCCACTAAACCCTTTTGTTTGAGATTTATCAATTGGCTAAAGAAGGTGTTTCTCTTTGTATGCTCATAATGTGCTATCATTTCCTCTATAAAAATTGGCCAAGTGACAATTTTTTTATGGAAGAAAAGCCATCGATACCATACAAATGTATTTTGTTCTAAATGTAAAGTTGCAATGCGTACCTTTTGTGTGTTTTGCACGTTATGGAGATCAAAATATTGCTCCATCTGTAGTATCCATGTTACAGGATCCTTTCCATCAAACTTCCTCATATCCTTTTTTGGAATATGGTGGTTCTTCCCGCCAACATTAGAGTTTATGAAATCACGATTAACATTTATTTTGTTCTCATCATGAGGTTCTTCTACTATCTTTTCACCATTAGGAAACATTTCTTGTATCAACTTTGTCAAACCTTCTATGTCTACTTTTAAATCATTCTTCATGTTTTCCATGTTGTCTTTCATGTCATCCATCTTAGCTTCCATGCCATCCATCTTAGCTTCCACGCCATCTTCCATGCCATCCATCTTAGCTTCCATGCCTTTCTTCAAACCATCCATCTTTGCTTCCATGCCTTTCTTCAAAACTTCCATTTCATTTTTTGTTGCTCTTTGCGAGAGTGAAATTTGTTGCACTTGCTCTTGTAATTTTGATAGATCATGTTGCAATTCTTCATCTTCATGAGTCATAGTAGAGCCTTTTGAAGGCTTAATGGGTGTTGAATTATTTTTATGGGGCATATTTTAGAACCCAATACTGATATATATTCTACAATATGCCCTTGGAATCAATTCAAATTGATTCTTCAAACACGATTTATGAAATTCGGAAAAAAAACAAAAACACACCTTTTTCTTGCTTTTGAGGAGCTCGATATTGAAATTGGATTATATTTGTGATTATGGCTCTTAAATATTTAAAATTCAGCACTGAAGTAGCCCTCTAAATTCTCTTTTTAATTCCATAGGTCTAACCTGATTTGGTTTCTCCAAGACAAAGTTATGTCCAATCTCCCACAATGACATAATTATGGACTAGTTTAGTAGAGCGAAATTGTACGACTTGTCACATGTCACTGTTTCATCCTTCACCTCTAAAATTGATAGCCAAGAAACTAAATTTTGTGTACTTGTGACCAATTTTTACGACACTCCAATCCGATGCTCATAGAGAGAGTTATTGAAATTTTCCCACAATCACCTCTTTGTGATGAAATTCAGGAGCCTGAAAAAGCACTACCTTCCACATATCATATCTCCAAAAATTTTGTGAACCAAGCTCTGAAATTTTGCGATGCGTTTCCTTAGGCTTTTAGATTCACACCCTAAAAATTTCATATTTTGAACGTTTGTAGAAAATATTTATAGCGCAAATGCCACGATAACCTGTTTAGGAGCCTGAAAAAAGACCTAACTTCCACAGATCACATCTCCGAAAATATTGCAAACCAAGCTCTGAAATTTTTAGAAAATATTCCTCAGGATTTTGGCTTCACACCCTAAAAATTTCAGGTTCTGAAACTTCGTAGAAAAAACGTTATAGCTAAAATTCCATGATGACCTGTTTGGAGAAGCGAAACCCTAGAATCCAAAGCTCTGATACCAAATGTTGTGTAACCAGCTCCAAAAATAGAAGAAAAGAGATATCAATGCCTTTGAAATAAGCAACTTCCAGGGGGAAACCTCCAATACATTACATAAATGAACAATTCTTGGATGATACAATTTACAAAACCTCCTTTCTATATATAGGAGTCCATGTGGCCATACTGTAATGCTAGTGGGCCACAATGTAATCCTAGCCGACCTAGCAATAATAATTTAAGGGCACAATAATAACAAAATGGGGGTTACAAGGGTACAATAATAAAAATAATGGGGTTACACTAATAACAGTAAGGGACTATACTAGTAATATAGGGACCTAACAGTTTATATGAACCCCGTGTTGATAAAGTAAAGTAGGGCAACCTTTGGGAGTTGAAAAATTATTGGTGCAGTATAAGGCTTACAAGGAGCACATATGAAATCGACATTTATGCATGAATAACACATAGAACATCTATTCAAAGGAATGAACCAAGCTTTGATACCACTCTGTAAAGCCCTCCTTCCACATTTACCCAAGTTAATCAGACAACTAGGGTAAACATGTGACGAGAGGCCACTATGATGTGATTCAACCTCCTAGGTCACCTTAAGGAAGTGGAACTGATGGAAAAAAACCAATCATACCATCCACACATCCTATAGAAATTTGAAGAGCCAACCAACCTTTCCAGGCTCCCCAAGTGGTTGTGAACCCCACTCACTCCCTTGATCCCACTCGAGTGTCATTGCATTTTTTTTCTACTAGTGTTATGGAAGTGACTGCGTGATTTAAGGCTATTTTTCAATGCTATGAACCATTCACTACCTACAAACTCGATGAAACTTCTATAGCATGAATACAATTATTTTGATGACAAAATTGGTCATGGACTTGACTGGACCCCAACTAGCCATGAATTTTTTTTTGTCAAACATGTAACAAATATGTAATCTATAGGTCTCAACAAAAAATATGAGAATATGGGTCTCATCCATATCTGAGAATCATTAAGAACAATGGATACCTCATCAAAATAGCGACATTATTCAATGTTATTTCATATATTCATTTTTAATTCATATACTAATCGAAACATGATGAGAGCCATGCATGATCTCTAATTGTAAAACATACGCATAAGTAGTATAAAAAAAATATAGTAGTGGAATAAAAACCATATAAACCACATAATAACTATTACATTTACCCATAAAATACAAAAGGATAAAATATCTCATTAACATATGCAAAAGGAAACCAGATTTGGAACTTCCACATACCACCCAACCATAGAATGGGTGGAACCAAATATATCTTTGAGCCACTCACCCTTGTGCCTTATTCCAAGCATGAGTGTGGGATCTCATGGAACAATCCAAATAAAACCAAACTAGGGCTTCCAGAGTCCAAAGCACCTCAACCCTCAATGGGTAATTCTACCTCATGATCAGACATCACTAAACATCACTAGACTAGTCTCTACCCAAGTTGTCTAGGCCAACTCTAGAGAATTTGTTCCAACTAGGGCTTCGAGGAATAGTAACTTAACCCATAGCTATTGCAGGGCTTCTAGAGTGTTATTCCAACGAGGGCTTCTAGGACTAGTAACTCAGACCACCAAGGGATGCCAAAGAATTTGTTCAATAAAGGATTCTAGGACTAGTAACTCAACCCAAGCTGTTACAGTGCTTCGAGAGCATTTGTCCCACTAAGGCTTCCAGGAACTAGTAATTCAAACCAAAGCCAAACGTAAATGAGAACCAACCAGAAAACAAAATTAAAACGCACAACACCATGGATGTCCAGGAAATGGCAAGGCTAGTTAAAAATAATGTCAATCCATGAAATCCTGCATGCCAATGACATATCATAACCAAGAAACCACATGAATATGCCACGCATGCCAAAAATAGCAATCAAAATCAACATGAAACTCAGTAATTGCAAGACAAACCCGTCATTGTTGATGATATTGATTTACTCTTGTTCCTTCTTGCTCTTCCTTTTCCTTCTTTCTCCAAATCCAAAGTATGCCATACTCCTCCAAAAGTGCTCCCATAAAAAATCTAAGTGTTCAAGAGTATGAGAGAGAGAGAGAAAAAAATGAGAGCTCCAAAACTGAACTCACAAAAGCTACCAAATGATCCTCAGAAAACTTTTTATTAATAAGGCCTCTATTTTCTTCAATTTTCCATTATTTTCCTTCATTTTACTCCTCACATGCAACCTATGACCTTTCACCTTCCTTTTCTCTTAATTTCCATTATTTTCATAAATAAAATGCCAAAAAATTCCACTTTTTCTTTCCAAAGACTTATCCATTACCTTTTCCAATTTCCTTATCCATTAATTAATAACAAGTGATCCCCATCACTATGTTTTTCCCAACGTTCAAGTTGGAATACTTGTCGCATGGCCATCATCTTATTTTACCTTTATTAACTTTATTATATGGATTTTTGACCAGAGTTGTTACATATACATATTTTCTTTCCTTGAGCAAGAGAAATAAAAACCAAATGTATCGTATAATTAATAAAAACCAACCTTGGAAAAAAATTATATGGCTTCTAAATTCCTTAGCCACGAAGCAAGATCCACATATACAATCCCTGTATATAATCACATTTTGTTAGTTGTTGTTCTTGTTATTCTAGTTTCCTTTATTCTCATTTCTTTTTCTGAATTCATATAACAACTCAACTTGTCAAAGTCATGTCAAAAAAGTTTCCACAACCTTTCTCTTCTATCATGTTAGATGAAAATTCATTGAGGTTAATTATTAATTCCGACCTTTTCTTGTTATTTACCCTCACACAACCTATGTATATATTTCCTGTCATTTAACCCTCATACAACATGTAATTACCAAAATAGGTCAAATCATTAGCCCCCATAAATGCAAGGGTATCAATGACCATATACATATATAATATAATGTAGGAGTCACTATTTTATTCCTCATGAAAATAAAGTATTAGCAACTCGAATTCAAAATATATTCCACATCTAACCTAGATAAGACCTGAATTTTTTATCCCCCGTGATATATATACCTATTATGACCTACCATAAAACCTATCATAATATGTCATAAGGCTACCATAACACCTATTATCGCCTAGTTACAACCCTGTTGTATACCTATCAAGAGAGATTTATTAACCTGTCATAGCGCTCATTATAATGTGTTATAAATATGGTGTAGCTTGATCATCCACCTGTGACAAACTTGTTATGAATTGTCACTCACCTTTGACAAAACCATTGTAATATGATTAGAAAACATATTAATTTTTACAAACTTGTGACAAATTAGATATAACCTATCTTGTAGTGAAATTTACGGATTTATAATTACTTATCCTATGTTATTTCACAACTAATTTTATTCCACAACCCTTACATCCCATTTCCATGAATTCAAGAAAAATTCATAGTGATTTATTGATTCTAGATTAGGAGATTTGTTCTGATGGATCCTTGGAAAACCTGATAAAAAATCCGTAGAAATTTGATTACCATCATCCCATGGAATGAGAAATACAAATTATGGTGTATATTTTCAATTTATCATGAAATTTTAATCGAAATCACAAGACACAAACCTATTCTACTTCTGTTCGGAATTCAATTCAAAATTTAGAACATCAATCACAATGAGAAATAACACACATGCACACAATATTTTTCTAGGGGAAATAAATATGCTAAAAGACCCTTTGCGTGCTTGCATTAATATGATGAATAGATATGTATTAAAATTTCTTTTCTCAACTGAGCACAACCTACAAGTGAATATCATATATCTCTTGCTCACTGAGAAGATCTGACCCAAAATTATTCAAATTATACCTCTTATTGAGCCCATATTTCCTTGAGATATTACTCCCCTATTATTTAGAAAATTCATTTAAAATGATATGCAATTTCCAAGGTTCATCATCTAACTACATGCAACACCTGTACGCTCAAGACTAGTCTACAACTGATGTTACATTGCCTTGGAATCTCCACTAGAGTTGGGGAGCTAGAATTATTTGCATGGAATAGATATTTTAGGTTGATTGATCCGTTAACTTGATGATAATTTATTTTGACTAAAGTCCCACTCCACAAATTACCTTCCACTAGTTCCTCCAAAACTTGGAACTATTTTAACTAAAAACAACATGAAATAACTAACCTTGATTGCTACAAATTAGCAATCACACATGCTTGAATGAAACCTAACTCCCCTATCTCAAATTTACTAAGATAAATGTGTGAAAAGAGCCATGTCAACTAATTTAACTACATACAACTTGTCTCCTAAGGTGGAAATTCGTTTTTTCTCAATTTAATCAAGGAAAAATCAAATTGTGAATTTCTTGCTGCATTTTTCAACAAGAGCTTTGCATCCTCCCACTTTGATATGGTAAACCAAGCCATAGTTTTTCATTTTATTGACACAAATCCCTTCATGGATTTCCTACTTTGTTGAATCCATTTTTTAATTATGTTAAGTGAATAACTTATTTAAGGGCTATCCCCTTTCAACCATTCCATGTTCTAACAATATAGTCGCTTTCATGTTGTCAATATGAATACAAAGCATTTAAACTATATAAACGAAAACATCATAAACAAAATAATGCTTGTTTATTTTTAACATTAGATTATAAAAATTTAATTTCTAATTTGCATTGTCCATATTGCAAGATCCAACACCCAAAATGGTATATATTACAGGATAAAGGATAAACCCCTTTCTTGACATCCCAAATTTCTCATCCAGTGGCAAGCTCTTCTCTTTAAACCTACCACATTCATTGTCTTATTTGATCAATGTTCAATTAAGGAGCTTCAATATGAAAATTCTTGTAGCTTTCCTATGATATTTTCCTTGAGATTCTCACTTGTTGGGATAAAGTCCACTAAGGTCAAGTTTCTGGTAAAATTTTGGTAAATTTTTGTTGAAATGCGCTGCATGCAGAAGTCAATGGGATTTGGGGCGGGTCAAAGCTCATTTATAATTGTAATGGGAAAAAAAGGAAACCATAAGCCTCAAACCATGGTACATGCATGTCCAAAGTCATATAAATATGTAAGGATTGAATCGAGTAAGCATATCATACCTTATTTTTGTTTGTATTTATGTATGTTGATGTTTTGATCGAAGTTTTGGGCTAGTTTGTGTTTGGTCTGGGTATAAAGGCCCCTACTAGTTGTGTGAATGGTGACCTAGTCCTAAGTTGTGTCCAAGGAATCTGCTACTGTGTGCGCAGAAAGAAGGAATTTTATTAGATTGAAGATTTATTAATAAAGATGAAGATTTGGAGAACTCTATTGCAATTTATGTGTTTATGCAAGACTATGTTAATTGTTTTTTGATTACTGCAAGTTATAGATACGTTTTTTTTGAATGCACATTTATATGAGTTAATTATCTATGCAAATATCTCTATTTTTCGTGCAAGGATTACATATGCGTTAAGGATTTACAGAAGAACTATCTATATGATTGCGCAAGTGTTGTTTTTTCTCTGATAACCTAGATTTGACTGAAGTATAATAATATGTTTTCACATATCTATTAAGGGTTTCATATGCATTATATTCAGATTTTGTTAAGTCTCGCGCATGCCTATAAGCATTAGATATGATAATTAAGGTTGAAGGAAACATTAAACACTCCCTCAGGGTGTAGAAACTTGGTTCTAGGACCACCCCATACTGCTTCGAACGAAACGCTTTTTACGCAAGGAGATCACTACCGAAAGGGCCAACAGTTGGAGTGTTTTTTTGGTTGCATCTAATTCTCTCTACCTGGGTCAGGACCCCTCAAGTGAATAAATGGTTTTTTTTTAAGACCAGGATCTGTTTGAGGGAGATTTGATGTTGTGGTATCCGACAATGAACAAACTGCAAGATTGGCTTGATAAGAACGTGAAATAATTTTCAATCCAAGAAAACTGAAACCCTAAGTAATTTGGTGAGGATTAGGAGAAAAGATATATCTAAATAGAGGTAAAAAAAAAATTCTTTACTTACTTTTCAATTGAATTACAAGAGTGGTTATCTCGGATTTTTGAGTTTCAGACCTGCACAAAGGATGACATGATCACTAGGTGGACTCCTTAGCTGGTTCACCAGTTGGACAAAACTAGCAATAAAATTACCTGTGCAGTATATTATTGGATTGATAATGTTTTGAGTGGTTTTGTGACTAAGTTTTCTATTTCTCCTTTTGTATCTTATTCTGAAACTGAAAGGAGAGTTTTGAGGGCCTTAAAGGTAAGTTTATAGGCTCATTTAAATTGTGGATTAAAATGTTTTTATGTGAAAATGGTAATTTTTGCAGTGAAATTGAGTGAATTTACCAAAGAGGTACGAATATGCACAACTGAAAAACTTACATGCTAGACCTAGAACAATGTTTTGTTTATAGCCCTCTCAAAGGAAAATCTGACAATCATGAGGAATCTGAAACAGGTAGGTCTGGTGAATCCGCGGACTCAAAATAAGAGGGATTGCAAGATCAAAGTATTTTTGGGTCGTTGGCCATAGTTGATATCCCATCCACTCAACGTCCAAATTCATCTCACACTAATAAGGCATCAACTCCACCTCCACCCCCACCATGAGAAGTCGATATGGCTACTTCCATAAAGGTGCAGAATTTCAAGGGTGTTGGAAATGAAGATGTTGGATAATTATGGTTTGTCACAGATGTTGTATGGACAATGCAACAGATCAATAATGATAATTTTAAGAATGTAACTAGCTACTACATTTCAAGAATTCTCGTTGGATTGGTACATGAGGTATATGGCGACAAGCCCTAATGCAATGATTAATGAGCTTAAAACTGCATTAAAGGAGCAGTTGAAAAAGAAAAAAACATATTCTCAATGCATTACTGAATTAAAGGAGATCCAACAAGAGGTGAATGAATTTGTATGGGAGGTAGATCAAAGATTGAAGCGCACCATCTGGGATGGAAGTTTTTACTATTGATAACACGCAACATAAATAATGTTTCATTTCTATGCTGCTGCCACATCTCCACCAATCCTTAAACCAATAGAAGAGTGGGACATGGGTTGAAGCTATAGAGATCTCCATGAATTTAGAAGCCCCACCCATACCAGCTACACAGGTTGGGGTTCAACAAATCCAAATCTATTTAGCTGCCTTGCACTTAGAGATACAAAATTTGCAAAAGGTGAAAGAAAAATATGTGTGTGCAGGAGTATGGTGCACACAATGTAAAGTTGAAGGGCATCACAGAGATCAATTTACCATATATAATAACTATCTTACAGTTGGAGGACCCAGATTTATTAAGAATGGGGCAGGGACTAGTGAAGTCCCCAAACTATGGTCTGTGATTTTTCAAGTGAATGGACTGCACATGACAGACTTATGCCATAGGATTGGTAAATATATTCTAGAGCTACAACAACCTTACTGCACAGCTTGCTGATCTGTGGGACACGATGAGAAGAAATTTCATAGATTTGATATGATGATTGAGAATGCTACTTCATATAGATTGGAGGTCGAAGGTGGAGGACCAGACTCACCTATATCATCGTCAGGGCAAGGTGGATTTCCAGGTAGAGACCGAGGAAGAGAAGGAGAAGTTGGTTGTGGAAGGGGACAAAACATTTTTTTATAACTGTGGAGAGTTTGGTCTATGCGCATGACTGCTTGAACCCAACACAACAATCTTGCAAGTGTTTTAGACAATTTGACAATGTTCTTGAAGATAGCCCTTTATTTTTTGCAAAAATGCAAGAAAAGAAGCCGCAAAAACCTATGCAGAATGTTCAAATGATGAGAGTGGAACCAAACACTCAAGACCCTAGCATAAATATTGTGACCAAGAGAGATGTAACATCTAAAGAAGATAAAGTAGAATGCAAGATACCTATCACCAATGTTTGGGTCTAGAGAGCTCCTAATAAAAATCAAGGGTTTAACCTAGAAAGGGAGAAGGAAACCTTTGTCGTAGCAAATAAGGACTTCGCAAATCTTGGCACATCTAAAGTACCAAGCAAGCCTGCAATGGATACCATCGAAGGGATCGATCCTGTAGAGATGAAACTGGTTTTGAAGGCCTGTATCAAGCTTCTATGCAATAAGAAGGAATTTGAGAATGTTGAATATTTGAATAATAGCTGCACCAAGAAAAAGAAGCCTCAAATGGAGCAAAATGTTGTCAATAAGATTTACAGGAGCAAGATAAGAACTGGCTGAGAGATGTGCTTGACTCCTCAGATAGGTGAGTTTTAAATGGACCAGGTCATTTTGGATATCGGGTCTGATACAAATGTATTACCAAAGCATACTTGGTAGAAAATGGGAGATCCTAAGCTAGAATGGTCTGCAATACAACTACACATGGAAAATTAATAGAATATTATCCCAATGGGTAGAATTTCTGGGGTCATAGTTGATATCGAAGGAGTTAAGGTACTGGATCACTTTGAAGTTATTAAAATTGTTGATGATTCAGATCTGTACCCTGTGCTATTGGGTCTAGATTGGGCTATTGACATGGATTCTATCATCAATCTCAAGCACAAAAGTATGGTGTTTGAAAACAATGGAACTAGGGTCGTCGTCCCTCTAGACCCTACAGAAGGAGAAAGATACATAGAACTAGTGTGTGAAAAATAAGATGTTGATCATATCTAAAAGCTAATTGCGAGAGATGAATATTGGATCAATCCTACAGTAGGCGGTAGGCTTAGCTGTGATAGGGATAGTTCATGCCACTTTGACTCAGATGAGGAATTGGAGAATTGGCAGAACCATTTGCATGAAGTCCCTACAATCACTACAACTGAGTCACCAGATCTCTACGATGAATATCCTCTGAGGTTTGGGAATTACCTTATTATGATGGTGTAGGAAGCGTTAATAGTTTTTTAGAATAATTTGAAAAGGTTGTTGCAGATACACAACATTTCCATGCACTTGAATTACTTCTATGCTAAACCACATCTTGCTAGTGGGAAACGCACAAGGAAAAATTTGCAGATTGGGAAGAATGTATCCACATGATGGAATTGAGATTTAGACAACCCAATACCCAGTTGGAAGGAGCCTATGTAGGCAAAGAATATTTGTGCATGCACTTAGCTAGGTGGACTGCAGCTTGGGGAGAATATCTGTAGCCAGGATGGGTGTAGACATTCATTCAGACATGAAGTCGGATACCCATGAACTGGTATCTATAGGTTGAGCTGTGACGTAGCACGATGGAATGGGTTGCGCTAAGGGAAATATTGTTTTAACTTTTAGTTTTGAGAGCAGATTCCCATGCATCAATACTACATTACACATGATTCAAGATGTGGTCTTTGACATGCCAGAGAAACTAGAAGAACAAGCCTTACCAACATGGGATGCACAGATGAAGGATATAGTTGAATGTTGAAATTTGACTATTGATGATAATCAGGAGGACCCGAGAAACACCAATATCCCTGAGTCTGTAGGTCAGCACACAATTGTTGGGCCCATGGTTAAAATCTCCAGATGTGACTGCATCCATGAAGATTAGGATAGTTAACATTTGAACAGAAGAGAAATATAATATTCCTAAAATGGGGGATTATTGGGATGAAGATACAATGGCCAAGGTTACAGATCTACTCATTCAATATCAGGACCTCTTTCCCACAAATGTTTCATAGTTAAAAGATATTGTCGGCGGTCTTGGTGTGATTAAGATCACTACGAAACTAAATTCTAGGCATGTCAAGCAGCGCCCTTACAGATTGAATCCTAAGTATAAGCAGAAGCTTAAGGATGATCTAGAGAAAATGGTTGTTGCAGGGATCATTGAACCAAAATAAGAATTAGATTAGGTAAGCCCCATGGTGGTCCAAAAAATAAGACCAAAAGAGAAATCAGGATTTGTGTGGATCTGCACAAGTTGAATGATGCCTTTATGCATGACCCTTTTACAGCTTCATTTTATAATGAAGTATTGGACAATTTGGGTGGGTAGGAGGCCTACTCATTCACCAAGGGATTTTTTATATAGCACCACATAAGAATCATGCTTGAAGACATAAGTAAGACAACCTTTGCAATAGAATTGGGATCATTCCAATACACCATAATGCCATTCGGTCTGAAGAACGCGCCAGCTATATTTTCACGCATGGTGGTAGATGCTTTTAAGGATTACATACCTAATTTTTTATTAGTATATTTTGATGACTTAAACTATATTTGACTTATTGATGAAGCATGTTTCAAGTCTCTGCTTAATGTTGGACACTTTTCGGAAGCATCAGATCTCATTGAATCTGAAGAAGTGCATATTTTGTCTCCCTATCATGATTTTGTTTGGTCATATTGTCTGTCAATATACATCGATGGTCATTCAATCTAAGATTGTTATTATTTTTAACCTAGAGGCTCCAATGAATGTGAAGCAGTTGCGCTCAATTTTGGGGTGGACTGGCTATTATAGAAAATTTGTTTAAGACTATGCATTGATCACTGTGCCGACGGAGAAGTTTCTAAAGAAGGAGTCCTCTTTTTGCTTAGATGAGGATTACTAGAAGAGTTTAGAGTTGATTAAGGAGAAAATTTTTACTGCGCCTATATTGGCATTTTCAGACTGGACAAAGGAATTCCATGTACACGTTGATGCTTTGTGTATCACATTAGGATTTGTAATCGCGCAGCCAAGAGATGGAGATATTGATCACCCAATTGCATTTACGAGCATAAAATTGTTAAGTGTTGAGTGCCATTACTTGACAACAGAGAGAGAATGGTTAGCTGTGGTTTATGCGCTATAGAATTTTCTTCACTATTTGCTAGGAGGTCATTTTAAGATGTTCACTTATCAATTTGCTTTGAAGTACCTGGTCAACAAGCCTGCATTGGGGGGGAGGAATATTTGTATATGGATCCTATTTTTTTAACAATATGATTTTGAGGTGATTGTAAAGCCAGAGAGATGAATGTAGGTCTAGACCATTTGTCGCACATTGAAAGTGCAGATGAGCCAACTAGTTTGGAGGATAGATTACCAGACGTGCAACTATTTTCCATTAAATTAGTTGATGACCACTTCAAAGATTTTATCCACATCCTGACCAATAAAAGTGGGCCTACAGAGTATAGATTTAAGTAGAAAAATTAATTTGTCTTATGCGCAACAGGCTTTACTTTGCTTGCTGGCCAATTGTATAAGATGCGAGATGATGAGGTATTGAGGTGATATGTGCCGGAGTTTGAAAGGCAGAGCATCATAGTAGAATCAGATGTGGGGGATGCAGGAGGTCACTATTCAGGTAAAAAAATTGCGTAGAATATTTTGAGGGGTGGTTTGTAGTGATGCAAAAGAGTATTTTCACATTTGTGCTCTATGTCAGAGAATGAGGAAAACCTTGAGCAGAGATGAAATGCTACTACAATGACAAGTGACTTTGTTGTCTATTGATAAATGGGCCATTTAATTTGTAGTATCGATCAACCCTCTCGGGAAGAATACTGGTGAACGCTATATCATTACTATGGTGAATTATTAGAAGAGATGGGCAGAGGCTAAGCCTACGAAGGATTCCAGCACAAAAACAACTTCGCACATCATTTTCGAGAATATTTTGACAAGGTTTGGGTGTCTTAATATTTTTGATGAGCAACCAGGGTACACATTTTGTGAATGAGACCATTCAAACCTTAATAATGAACTTTAAGATGCACCATCAGAAGAGTACCTAATATCATCTGTAAGAAAATGGTACGGTATACGCCTTTAATAAGATTTTGGAGAACACACTCACAAAGGTCTACAATGCTAATCAGAACGATTGGGATGTGCATGTACCCATGGTTCTGTGGGCATATAGAACTACATGCAAGAAATTGACAGGAAAAACCCCTTTCAAGTTGGTGTATGGAAAAGAAGTTGTTATGCCAATGGAGTATATTGTTCCCAGTCTACACATTGTAGCAGTAGCTAACATGGATGATCAAGATATTATGGAAGGGCGACTGTCATAGCTAGTTATGCTGGAGGAGAATAGATTCATTGTTGGTTTCCATCAGCAAGTGCAAAAGGAGCGCGAAAAGGCCTGGAATGACAGGCACATGAGGTAGAATATTTACAAGGAAGATGATTTGGTTTTTCTATATGACAACATGTTTGCGCGCCACCCATGAAAGTTAAAAATGCATTGGCTTGGACCTTATATTGTGAAGGAGGTGCAGTCCATCTGGTTACCTTAAGTGGTGAAGTCCTTCCTCAATATGTGAATGGAAGTCAGTTGAAACCATATAAGGATGATTTGATCCCAGTGTGTGCCAAATGACTATATGGTCAGAGAAGTATCGTAGTGCCCCAGACACTCGTGAGAGGGTGCGAGACCATAAAGAAGTCTTTCAAGCATTGGAGAAGTATATGTGCGTGCGAGGAAGATTGAGAAAGTGAAGGTATCTATGATATTCATGCAGAGGTTACGCTAGGATGTTGAAACAACTATAGATGGGCCAAAATCTAGCCATTGGAACAATCAATCTGGATGAGACAACTTTATTACCGTTTGGAGGAGTGGCTAACCTTTATTTATGGAGGATATTATGCCAAATTTGGAGATTTTTTAGCATTTATGAGATTGCATCAATGGACGTCAGGCTGCTTAGGCCACACCATCACTATAAATATGGCAGGAAGGGTCACATTAGTTCCCTTTGCTTTCCAAGAGATATGTGTCTACTTATCTCGTTGTGTTTGCTTGGTTTTATGTTTGAGCACTTAGAATTTTTTTTCAAAACGTTGCACCAAATAGGTTTAGGAAATTTAGCCCCTCCAAGTATGACTGCCACAAAGCCTACCCCCTTTGTGACGCTCGCTAAAGAAACACCTATGTCGGAACGTCAACTTGAAAATATGAAGAAATGGTAGACCTCAGAGACTCAGAAGTCTCTGCGCAAGAATACTTCGAAGCCTAAGTTGACCCTAGTTGAGTGACAAAAGAGACCAATGGCTGAAGAACCAGAAGTGATCATTGAGGAAGATATTATCAAAGAAATAGACCCAATGAAGTGGTTTCCCAACTACATGGCACTGCACAATCCATTTGTGGAAGTCACGAGGGACTCAAATAAGGTCAAGTCCCATATCGACACACTGTTTCTCCTATAGAATGTTTCGTTTGAAGGGGAAATGTTTGCAAAAGTGCCTTTAATAAAATTGGAAGATTGGGACCTTGCTAACCACGCAAAGTTTCGTGAACCTGTGCCATCAAAATATTTGGATTAGGTGCCCTATGACGGAGGAGCCATCACAATTGAACGAAATACATGGGCATTGGGGTTATAACAACCCTGGCTGCTGAACCTACTGAACATCCCACACTTTGGGAAGAACACGATTAATGTTATTTGTTTGTGCCAACTACCTTTCCTAGTCCATGATAATTGTATGTTTCTAGGAGATCCCATCCAGATCGACGACATGTTAATTCATTGGATCACCAAGTTTCCTTGCCATGGGGAGGATCTAGGGGTAGCCTTCGGTGGGAAGAGAGTGGAGAAAAATGTCGTGGATGATGTTAAAAATACTTATGGGGTAAACAGTAACACCAGAGCTTTTTAATTGTAGATATCAATTCCCCGATAGTTAAATTTTCCAACATGATCCTTGCATGAAAAATTATCAGGAAGTGTCGGGAAACATAGGTATCTACATATGTCATTAAGCTAGCTGTGCAGTGCATAAAAGGGGTCCAATATAATTGGGTGAATTACCTTTGCACTAAATTTTTGGAAAAAATTCACAAGGTGCAAGAAGATGGAAACATTTTTATTATGCTTCGCTTTTGTTGTTGGTCGTGCTGATTGGTTGGAGACCGTCATTGCTGTCCTAGTTACCAAATATTGAGCCCAATGTCTGTGAGATTTCCAAGTATGCATCATTATGGAACCCTAAGCTTCCATCTAGAATTAAAAAAAAAAAATCTTTTGGGTGATATTTAATGCAGAAATATTTCAAGCGGTGTAGTCCAAGCCATATCTGTCTCCTACATTGTATGAGAAAAACAAGCACATTTCGGACTTGAAGACCAAGTTTCATAATGTTCATGTCCATACAAAGAGGGACATGGTAGGCATCTACTATGAGCTTCCATAGATGGTTACAGAGGATGACCTTGCATGCACTACAAACAAGTGGCTCCCCTTATGGATCGAAGCAAGTACAACTAGTCATTTTTCATCCTCAGTACCATCGAAGACCCCTATGAGGCTACACAGACTAATAGATCATCCAAAAGATGTGAAAAAGGACCAAGAACCAAACACTATGGTAGAGACATTTGACTTCGGCAGTGATGATGAGATGGAAGATAAGGATGGAGATAGTGTCGATGCACTGACCAACACACGACTAGGAACCAAAAGAGGGAAAGGCTCTATGAAGACAGGGAGTAATCCATTAATGTTAACCAAGGATGATTTTGAAAAAAATGGCGACATAGTCGAGACAATCACCAAGGATGTATGGAAAAAGGTAGAGGCACAATATAACTCAGTCCTTGATGGCATGGAACAAGGGCTCCAACAATTCAAAATGCAAGCCAATGAAATTCAAGTGATTTCATGACGAGTGAGAGAGTTGAAATTTTGGCACCCATCTAGTTCAGAATTTCGTAAATTTCAAGTTTCAGGTGCAACACTTCAGGTTGCTAGTTTTGAGCTGTGTGCGTCCATTCCTGAAGGATTTGATTTCGAGATTGACTAGGTTGTTTTCCCTAGTGGAAAGATGCATGCTATGCATATTATTATCATGGAAAAGCTATAATACATAGAGTACAAGGAATTCTAGGACACCACAATAGCTCAGCAACAAGCCACAACAATTCTTAATGGTCAGCAGCTCACAGAGGATGTGTGTCACACTGATGAAAGCCAATGCTGCCATTTGGAAACCATGATTGATTAGCTCTGCTCTGGTCTCCTAGAAATCATAGTGCCCATGAATATAGCGCCCACTTCCAAATTGGAAAGTCTAGTAGTCGCCTTGAAAGCATCCTGATCAGAAGTAGCTAGAGTATGTTCAGATCTTGAGCAGAAGATAGCAGATTTACAGATGAAATTACAGCCCGAGACACCTCTAGAATTTTTCGTACAACATGTGAAAGTAGTGCATGAATCAACTGCTAGCGTCGTGACTGCTATGGATGCTTGCATCCAACTGCTAGAGGAGGCCATAGGAATTTAGACCTCCTTCGAAGATGACCCTGCTGCATAGAAGCTGAAGATGGATCTCTTGGCCAAGGAACAATAGTTTAAGGGGATCCAAGTTCCTGCAGTGACCTTGGTGCCAGCCCAACGGTTGGTCCGTTTGAAAGAAATCCAAGCCATTCAAGAAGATATCAACACACTGCACCGCCTCGAAATGCTGGTTGAAAAAATAATGCAACGTTGGGATGAAAAGGCGTCACAACTGTCCCAGAACATCAATGGTTCCCTTAGAGGCCTGCACCAGACCCAAAGAATTATCTGTAATATTCCAAATTTTCCGTCAACTAATTGGAATATTATATTTCTCACTTTTCTTATTTAGTAAAGTAAGTAAAAGGGTGGAGGGACCCATAAACCTAGTAGATGAATAAAATCCACTTCTATATTGTGAATGTGGGTTAATTAACGAGTGGAGTAGCATTATGGAGTAGTGGAGTAGCATAATAATGAATAAAGAGTGGATTTCATAAAGAATTAATAAGGAATATGATGGAGATAGAGGAGGAATAAATGCAAGATGATGGATATAGTGGACAAGCAATTGTAGAGATGATGGAGGAAGTGGTGCATTAAATGCACACATGATGGAGGAAGTGGAGAGTAATTGTAGCATTGATGGAGATTGTGGAGGATAGTACGGTCTTTATGGAGGCTAGTGGCCACATGTGCAACGCGGTTATGAGGTGGGCCAAGGCTAGGGAAGGGTCAAAACCATAAAAGGAAGATGAGGGCACCAAAGGAGGGGAGTATGGATTTTTATTCTTGAGTGTCATAAGACATTTATTTACATGCTTAAGTTGTTTAGCTAAGTCTGATGTGTTTTTTCGCACTGGGTTTTCCCGAGCGAGAATCCCACCCTTACCTATGGGGGATTTTGAGTGCCTACTTTGGGAAGGTTTTCTTGGGCAGCATTCATCATCTAGAAATCAGTGCCACTTTCATCCACTCTCATATGCACTTCCAGCTATAGGAATTACACATTATTGAACTTGGGTTTGAGATTTGGAATTTTTTTCTCAATACTTCAGCTGAGAAACCAGTGCATGGATCAACCCTTCACACTGTGGATCCATTGCTGTAATATTCAAAATCTAGAATTTCTACAACAATGAGAATAAGCTAAGGTATTCCAGAGTTTGAGATGAAGAAATATGCCTTATAACAGATGTCTAATGACATATCCTTCAGTTAAATGATTATGAATCAACTTATAACTCACTTTCGACTCAAAAGGGTGGGGAAAAGAGGTGATTTTGGCCCTAAAATGAGTGTATTCAGGTATCTACATAAAAATAAGGTGGAATGATGGTTGTATCTGATAAATTAAGTCATGAGGGACCTATGCTGAAAATTTCAGCTCAAACAAATAATTCTAGCTATGTTAAACAGTTCCTCCTTCCCCGACTAGGTTTAAAAACCCAGATTTCCCATGGCTTAAATTATGCAGAATGTATTGAAGCTTCTACAGCGTGATTTTCTGAAATATTTAACTGAAATAATGATGGAAAATAAGTATGGAAATTTTATAATATGATTCAATGTCTTACACTAAGAAAAACATATATTTTAATAAAGAAAGGCCTCGAAATGAGGTGCTACAACCACGATAAAAGACTGCATAACCATGACAATGCTATTTTTAGGGCTGAAGCAGAAGTTTATTAATTATCCAGATCTATATCATATGTGTACATAAAAATTTAGATCCAATACAGATCCATGTACAAGAAAGGCTGATCTATACATTACCCTTGGGGTTTTGCTCAAAACATGAAGCACCGGAAGTAGATATGAGATCTAAGAATGCAGATCTGCAAAATGATTTAGAAATTTCTGAATATTACAATGGTATAGCAGATAATATCTGAAACAAACATGGATTGGATGGCCAATCCATGGATCACCATAGTGAAAGGAATAATCCCAACACCGGAGATATCTCCTCCAAAATGCAGGCAAAACACCCTGTAGCTGTAGATCTGCAAATAACGCTGTCTAGGGAGTGGAACAACACTGTTGCCTCTAAGAATTGAATGTCCTGATGGCAAGGTGTATATTTGAAGCACAATCAGCAAATGAACTCTTCTAGAAGGTTCAAATACACACTCACTGATAAAATCCACTGATATCATCTAGATCTGAGCAGATCTAGATCTCCACTGGCTACAACTCACAAAGATAGCTCAAACCTCAACAGGAGTAGCACTGTAAATGTAAGGTGAAGCATGGCCCAATCCTGATAGGGGAAAATTTAGAACAATTCTCCTCCAAGAGCTGCTCAAGGAAGGGGGTGGGATTCCTAAACAGGAATGCCCAACAAGGGATGTCTAAGCAGACAATACCTTGAGAATTGATAATATTCAACAACCCTTTTCATTGCTGCCCTCCTCTTCCTTTTAAAATATAGGATTCTTTCCAAAACATAAACCACCTTGAATCACTTAACCCTTTTCACATTAGATCCTCATTTTAGAACTATGTTATCCCTCAAAGAGGTTCAATGCATCTAGACTGCGTTTTTGACTTGGTCAAAGATGGCCCACCCTTGTGATTTAGACCCATTCACACCTGCAGGGGTTTATTTAAATAGCCCAGATATGTCCATGTTCACATAGGCATTGATTTATTCTTATTTTTCAGGATTTTTACATGCCCTCCTTCACAATTTATTCATCAATCATGAAATGTAAAATAAACAAGGAAAAATTAATATTTCTATTAGTTGATGCTAATTTAGGAATATTACAATCTCCCCCTACCAAATATTCCTTTTCCTTAAGCAAATACAAGGGTGCTACAAAATTTCCCCTTCTTCTCTTGTGGCCTCCTCATATATTAGTCTCCACCATTGCTCTGAATCTTCTGTAATAGCTCTGCCTTCCAATGGTCCTCCCTCAATATGAAAGTTAGCCTTTGGTGAATAAACCCAAGGGCTCTGATTATGAAGAAATGGAAGGTTGTTGTGGAAACCTTCTTGCTGATCCATGGCCTCCTCAAGATAGAAGTCATGAAAATCATGGGGATTTTCATGATCCATAAAAGACTCCCATCTACACGCTATCATCCAAATGAAGTGGATCACCTCCCAAATTGAAAATCCATAGAATAACTCCCCCCCAACACATATGAGAGGCATGTTACCCACAAACATATGGCTCACTCTACAAAGACACAAGTGATTTATCACAGTGGCCATACTGAATCTCATGCTCCCATGGAAGCATGCAATGCAAAAAGAGTGGAGGGATCCTTCCCCCAAGGACACACCCCACTAGAGTACCTCCTCTCCCACCATGTTCCCAAGAGTAAGAACCATTTCAACAGAAGGAATTATGATTAGAATCATGCTAGCTTCCATATATGATAAATGAGAAGGGAGATGTTCCCTCATGTGCAACCAACACAGTTTTTTCCTTAACTGCCATAGAATAGGATATGAAAAGTGTCTCCCCCAACACTTGTTTGCTACCTCATCCCTTCTGAATGCTTGGAGGAAATGCATCATAGTAGGTGTAAAAGAATCACACCCTAAAGGATGTAATAGCTTTCCAAGATCCTCCAAGGAATGACCAACATCAACATGGTTCATGGATTTGAGTAGGCCATGAAACCCCTCATAAATAGTGCCCCCATTTGGAGCAATGTTATGCAAATGAGTGTTAGAAAAATATAAGAATATAGGAGATACATGATAACATTCAGAAAGACAAGTCCCTCTATATACTTGTTTTACATCAGTGGGGTAACTCATGGGTGAGTTCCCTCTCACATTCAATGACTAAGGAGATGAGAATGTTGGCTCTCCCCAAGAGCTATATTCCTCCTCCTCTACCAAGTAATCCATGCACATCTTCATATGAGAGTGCACCTATTCTTTGAAACCTTCGCATATGAAACCACCCAAGAGTGTATGATATGCTCTAATGAAACTACTGGGTTTGGAAAGCAGGATCTCATAGGTGGCATCTAGTAGTCTCTCCTTTTGCTTGGAGTCACTAACCAAAAGAATAAGATTATAGAAATAGATAACTCCGTCAACCACCTTGAACATTTCATCCACTACTTCCCCATTAAGAACCCCCATGTGAAAAGGTCCTTTGAGTACTCCATCATGAGTTGGGAATCCAAATAAGGTTCCAAGATCACCAAGAATTATAGCGTTGTAGAGGTCTGAAATGCAGCCCCTGTCTTCTCATGGCTCCCTTATTTGACTTCCTTGACATCAAAGTCACATGTTGGATCATCATAATATTCATTTTGCTACCCCATTTGCAGTTGATATTTCTGAAGACAAGATTGAAGCATATGGAAATCAACTTCCCCTTGGAAAGTCCTTGTCTTCCAAAACTTCCTCCTTTTGGCCCATACATACAAGAGGGTTAGGATCCCCTTGCCATCTTCATAAATCTTCCTTGTGAATGAAGAGATCATGGGCTGCCCCAAATATATGGAGTTTCCATGTGTCCTCATTCTCATGCCATCATAGATATCTAATTTCTCCTTTCTCAGCACAGATATCTGAGTAGGAGTTAGCAATGCCCCTTTCAGGAAATTGCTCATCTCTCTTCTGAATTTATGAGAGATTCTCTACACTGTGCTAGCTTCTCCCAAGGCTCCCTCCTTAGCCAAGTATGCATATGCTACCCATAGTTGAGAGAACACTTTAGATTTCCTCCTATCGAGAGGTGCTCCTGGTAAAGTACCTCCTTGCAAAGAGGTGTCAAGGCATAGAGTAGAATGTGGATGTAGGTAGACAGATTTTCCCTTACCTTTAGTGCATAGGTCCTCTTGCCTTCTTTGTTCTCCCAAGATTTGGAGCAGATAAGGGTTCATGTTCTTCACCTTGTGATTGCCTTCCTCCTATTTTATTTCTTCTATCTCCAAGATCTCACCATTTGACAATGATGGTACATGATGCTCATGTGTTATGCCAAGAGCTCTATGTGTGAGACCTTGTGGAACTCCTTGCAAGAGTTTCTTCTCTTGGAGTAAGTGCTCCAACTTAATCTTCATGAGGTGCTTGAGGTGCCTTTGTTGTGACTGCGTTATCATCTCCTCTCTTCTCCTCCTCTTCAATAACTGAAATTGTCTCATCATCAATAAGAGACCTTAGATCTTGGTCATCTATTGAAGGGGAAACCTTCATGCTTTCCTCTTGAGAAGAGGACCCTTCACTCAAAGGAGATCTTGCCCTTGGCAAGGCATCAAAAAAACTTACACCTTCTTCCATGGTCTTCATAAATGGAGTTGGATTCATAGACCCTTCCAACTCATGCAAAAGATTTGTTTGATGTGGTTTGATAGGGTCAACAGAAGATGTTACACATGGAGCTTCATCAAAAATTTCTATTAATATTGCAATAAACCTTGCATAAGTAGGTGTATTGGCATTATTCAAGGAAAAATACTCAAACAACCACCAAGCATATGCTTTACCTTCAGAATGCAGTGTTGCTGCTTTGATGGCTTCAATCTCTGAAACTTAATGTTGTTGCAAAAAGTTATCTAGCTCCTCCACCCAAACCCTAACTGGAAATTTAGGTGATCCATCAAAGATAGATAGATAAAATATACCCTTTCCATGATGTTCCTCCTTTGTGACTTTGCTTTCCTTGAATTTGCAGAACCCTTGGAAGTTCAACTTATCTTTGAAATCCTTAGATTGAGCTTCATACTCCTCCAAATACTCTTTAAGAGTCTCCTTTTTGGGCACACCTCCTTTCTTCCTCTTCATGAAGAAATCATAGATAGAACGCTAAATATTTGGTGATATGGCTGAGTGCATATATACATGAGATGAGAATTGAGAATTTTCCTCATGGATAGATCTTGTAGATCTGATCGGAAGATATTTCTGCTCTTGAAAATTATTAGGAGTTTTACTGCTTCTTATTATATCTGAAAAATAATGAGAGTAAACTCATATTTTTCATAATTCTAACCTTTGTCCTTACTATACAACACTTTTTCTTGAAGCCACAGGCTGAGCCAAAGATCTTGCTTTGATACCACTGTAATATTTCAAATCTGGAATTTCTACAACAATGAGAATACCGTAAGGTATTAAAGAGTTGGAGATGCAGAAATATGCCTTATAACAGATTTCAAATGACAGATCCTTCAATTAAATTATTATGCAACAACTTATAACTCACTTTGTACTCAAAAGGGTCAGGAAAAGAGGTGATTTCGGACCTAAAATGAGTGTATTCAAGTATCTACATAAAAATAAGGTGAGATGACAGTTGGATATGATATACTAGGTCATGCGGGACCCATCCTCCAAATTTCATCTCAAACAAATAATTCTAGCTATGTTAAACAGTTCCTCCTTCCCCAACTAGGCTTTAAAACCCAGATTTCCCATGGCTTAAATTATGCAGAATGTATTGAAGCTTATACAACGTGATTTTTTGAAGGGTTTAACTGAAATAATGATGCAACAATAGTATGGAAAGTTTATAATATGATTCAATGGCTTACAGTAAGAAAAACAGATCTTTTCATAAAGAAAGGCCTCAAAATGAGGTGCTACAACCATGATAAAAGACTGCATAACCATGATAGTTTTATTTTTAGGGCTAAAGAAGTATTTTATTAATTCTTCAGATCTATATCAGATCTGTACATAAAAATTTAGATCTAATACAGATCCATGTACAAGAAAGGCTAATATATACATTCCCCTTGGGGTTTTGCTCAAAACATGAAGCACCGGAAGTTAATCTGAGGTCTAAGAATGCAGATCTGCAAAATGATTCAGAAATTTCTGAATATTATAATGGTACAGCAGATCAGATATGAAACAAACATGGATTGGATGGCCAATCCATGGATCACCACAGTGAAAGAAAGAATCCCAACATCAGAGATCTCTCCTCCAAAATGCAGGCAAAACACCCTGCAGCTGTAGATCTACAAATAACATTGTCTAGGGAGTGGAACAGTGTTGTAGCCTATAAGAATGGAATGGCTTGATGCCAAGGTGTATATCTGAAACACAATCAGCAAATTAACTCTTCCAAGAGGTTAAATGACACACTCACTGAGAATAGCCATTCTTATCATCTAGATCTAAGCAGATCTAGATCTCCACTTGCTGCAACTCACAAAGACATCTCAACCCTCAACAGGAGTAGCGCTGTAAATGTAAGCTAAAGCTTGGCCCAATCCTGATAGTGGAAAAGTTAGAACAATTCTCCTCCAAGAGCTGCTCAAGGAAGGAGGTGGGATTCCTGAACAGGAATTCCCAACAAGGGATGTCTAAGCAGACAATACCTTGAGAATTGATAATCTTCAACAACCCTTTTCCTTGCTTCCCTCCTCTACCTTTTATAATATAGGAGTCTTTCCAAACCCTAAACCACCTTGAATCACTTAACCCTTTTCACATTAGATCCTCCTTCTAAAACTGCGATGTCTCTCAAAGAGGTTCAATTCATCTAGACTGCGTTGTTGACTAGGTCAAAGATGGCCCACTCTTGTGATTTAGACCCATTCACACCTGCAGGAGTTTATTTAAATAGCCCAGGTATGTCCCTATTCACATAGGCATTGATTTATTCTTAGTTTTCAGGAGTTTTACATGTCCTCCTTCACAATTTATTTATCAATCATAAAATGTAAAATAAACAAGGAAAAAATAATATTTCTATTAGCTGAAGCTAATTTAGGAATATCACAATTGTAGTCTTCCAGGAGTTTCATTTTCATATCTGGCATTAGGCCATCCATATATTCTCCTATGCAGCAACATTTCCTACAAAAATTGTAAAATTCTGTAGTGGAGGTTTGAGGAGAAGAGGAAGTTACAAGCAACTCAGCTTGGAATATTGTGAAGGATTAATCATTCACTTCGAGGATATCTTCAAATGCCTCGGATTAGAATTTTATTATCTGTCAATAGGCTACATCGTCATCCCTCCTAGAAAACGTAGTATTTCTCAACAGTTGTGCATGCAGCAGCTACATATTCAACAACGGAGCTAGAACTCAAGTTTTGAGCTCGGGAATTGGGAGAAGGGACCAACCCTTCAGTTAGTGAGCTTAGTGGGTGTTATTGCAATAGATAGATCATTATTTCAGCACCATATTAGTAGTTGTCTCCAGGGAGTGCTTAATTCAGCTAGCAGGGGTGCAGTGTGCAACCCAAAAAGGGCTGAAATTCCAAACTCAAAATCTTCCCAAACCATTTCTCGGTTTTTCTGTGTTTTTTGAGAAGAGTCAGTGGTTAAAATCCTAGATATTTCTAAGCACTCTAGTACCCTCTCACACATAGATCTTCTTCCTAGCATGAGAAATTTCCAACAATAACATTAGTTTATACTTTCTAGTGCTAGGATTTAGAGTTGTTTCAACCATCTTTGGATGGCTTGAGTATTATAGTGTTATTTCTCACCTTCATATACTTGATGATTTACACTTTGGCCTTGGGCACCCTTTCCTCCAGACTTGAATATTTTTCTCAAAAACAGTATCTTAAAACCCATACGCGATTCTGCCCAGACTTTTTCGTGTATATACGCGAGTCCATTCATAGATATCCACATATACCTTTTTAATTATTAAATATATATATATAATCCCTATATTTGAGGCTGGTTTGATGGTTATTCCAGTAATTCAACCACCCCAGCCCGTGGCCCAACTACTTCTAACTTCATAAACTAATTTGGGGGGGTATAAAAGCCCCTCAAAGTTATGCCCTAAGAGAGAGAGAGAAAATATAGATATCATAATCTGTTGGAGCCCTATTCAAGTCTGATGTTCCCATGCTTCTTGCACTTCCCAGATATATTCAAGAAACCCTCGTTTCCTTGAGATGCTCATCACTCTATATGACATCTATTGTGCACACATCTTGGAAGAATTCTCGTGAGGCTAGGGCTGGACGGATCCATAGGATGGTATGCTCGAAAGCCGTGGTAGGATTCAGGTGATCTCTCCATGTTTTCATTATTGTACGTGTCATTCATAATAAGAAGAGGAATCTTGTTCCCAAGATTTACGTGTTAATGATGCTTTATATATGTGTAATAATCATTAATTGAACATTTCATATTGTTTTCATGATATTGTACATGGCTTTCACTAACATCTAGGAACTATATATGCTATACAACTAGGTTTTTGTGTTCGTTCTTTGTAGATTTACAGGTTCTGGAGCACAAATTGTTGGAGGGGGTTTGCACCCCGCAGGATCTACATCAACGGAGGAACTTTCGGGTAAGTTCTACAACCAGTAGTATATAGTTTTCAACGTAGAAGTTGGTTAAAGTGAGTCCTTCTTGAATGGCATGCCCCTGATCTATGAAGGTTGTGAACCCAAGACCTTTAGGGTATAAATTCCCGAAAAATAAATGGCGACTCCGCTAGGGATCACATTCTTCTGATTTCCCGTTTGGGTTGTTTCGTCTACCTTTTGGGTTCCCAACAGTTTTTATCACTTTTGTCAATCTAGCAAGTCCTTGTTTAGTCAGAAAGAAAACTTTGTCTCTTGATCAGGCTCAACATTTTGTTTTTTTTCCTTATTCTGGTTTACATATGCATTTTTTTTCTTTACACAGTCATGTATACATGCTTTTTTTGCAAAGGGACCCATGTATACCCGAGTTTCCTTTGTTACCGTTGCGTAAGCATGCTTGTTTCCTTATGAAAAAGTGCGTATGCTTGGGAAAATTTTTAATTTTTAATTTCTAGCCCCTGTGGTCTTTTCTGTCTATGTTGAGTTGTTCCTATAGCATCCTTAAGACCTTTGGACTATGTTTGAAGTGAATTTTTATCTGTTTCTCTCTTGCTTGAATGAAAACGTAGCCATTCAGTGAAATCCTAGTTTTGTGTATTAGAAATTGCGGCTTGAGCACCAAGACCCTTCTCTGAAGATTCCTGGTTGTCCTGAACATTCAGAACATCGAGCTCTTACTTGTTTTCTCTTCTTAGCCTTATGCATTGCTTCGCATTTTATTTTTTCCTTCTTGGTGTACTTGGTTTTATTGAATTCATAGTGTTGTCTTGTTGCGATTTTTGAAAGATCTCTTTTTGATTTTTTGGAGTTGTTGTTCGCTGCAAGATTATGCTATTGTACTGAGTTGATTGATTGAGTTTCTTGCTTCTTTTTTCTTGCATAAGCCCCATTATGAAAGTTGTGTGGTTGGCTTGAGTACTTTGAAGCCTTGGATTGAAATTCATGTCTGCTTGATTCAGTTTTTGGATAGTTTCATTTGTCTTCTTGAAATCTCTTTTTCTTTCTTAGATAAGTTGAAAAGCTAATTTTTTTTTTGCATTTTCCATTCCTTTTTGCTTTATCTTTTTTTACGGTTTCCTTTTCATCTTTTGAAGCTTTTGGTCAAGTTTCTAGTCTTCGGTCCATGCCTTGATTTGGAAGGAATTTTGCCATTGATTTTCCTCTTTTATGTCAAGTGATTTTTGGCATTTTTATACATAGGAGTTTTGATTAGGAACTATCCTTGTTGACGGTCGAAAAATGATTAAAATTTTGCTTGTCCTAGAGACTTCCCTTTTGCTTCTTTAGAAATAGCATCTTAGAATCTGCATTGCATTATAAGTTTGAATTTAAGTGCATTCAATCATTCTGTAGTATTTTTCATAAATTTCTGAGTTGTGAGTGACTGAAAAGAAAAGAAAATTTTTTGTTGTTAGTTTCGTAGAACCTGAGTAGAAGCCACTCTTCATCGAAAGGAAATCATTGCATTTGCATGTAGTTTGGTTTTCACTGGTTTCTTCTATGTATTACAAACACCATCAGTTTCACTTCTGTTCACTTCTGAATTAAATAACAACCCTTATAAAATAAGAGATATAATTAAAAAAAAATAGTAGTTTTTGTATTATCGTCATTAATATTACACCAACTATCTAGGTTGTAGGGCCTTGGATTAGGTGAGTGGAGATTTAAATCTCCAAGGCCGCTCAAACTGTTAAACATAGAAGTTGATTAATGAGAAAAATCAAACACCCTTAGGTGGACCGGGAAAGCTCTCCTACAGAGAGGCAAGCACGACGGATAGTGTAGGTAGAGAAGAGAGATACCCCCTCTCCTATTTGTTGAATCTTGACCTAAGACTGTTCCTCTCAGCTGTCGATACGGATTGGTGCCCATAGTTTCCTATCTTATGGATCACACAAGTGACTACGAAGGGGAATAACCTTGGTACCTGAAGCATACATTGCATCACTTCCATCGGTACTTCTGGAGGGTGCCCTTGCGAAGCTTGGGTACTTGCACTGGAAAAGGATGTTGTTAGGAGATCAGTGTAATTATTTCTGTTACCTTCGCTAATGGAACTGGGTCATAATTACCCCAGAATACTCTCAGAGGGTCCTCTTATTTCACTTACTCATATTTTGGTGTCCGGTCCTCATCACCTGGAGCGGAAATACTTGAGATTTTCTTGTTTGGCTAGATCCTAGGAAATTTTTAGAGAGTGATCTTTTCTCCTACATTGCTTAGCTTCAGATATTTTTTGAGTCTAATATAAATCTCTTAAAGTGGCTGACCTATCACCTTGTCGATTGAGCTGGCTTTGTGTGTTGTCTCCCGCGAGTTCCAAGCCTTCTTCAAGAAGGTGCAGGAGTAATTTGGAGGGTGATTTTCACCCAGTGGTTTCAAACGTAGCGGAGAGAGAACCTCCATCAATAATTGTTGTTTCTATGGGTGGTTCTGGTGTTGGTTTTAGTTCAGAGAGGAGTGCATCACTCATATTGAGATTCTTATTTCCTGCATAAGAGGTAGAAGTAGAAGAAGTTCCTCAACCTGCTGAGTCTCTTCCATATCCTCTTCCTGCTGATCATCCTTTCATCATTCAATACATCGGACCCCAGTCTCAGAGACCCGCAAGTCCTTATCCTTCATATTCACACCTTTCGATGGCCACGACTAGGAACACAGCTTCGAGTGTGAGTGTTGCAAGTGTTCAGACCCATCTTTCAGTAGAAGGAGGGGGCACTATTGCTGTATCTACGATCACTTCTAGTACTGTTGTGTTTGGCTCTAGTCACACCGAAGAACATGCTTCACAATGTGGTCCCTTCTCTATTGGGATGCCCACTAGTGGGATTCCTTCTTTCTCTTTTTCTGCTACATCTGTACCCATGTATTCTATGGCTAGCAGATCAGATTCTTATTAAGGGCTCCCCTTTGGGAGTGGGCATATACCTCCCCTTAGGATCTTTACCCTTTTCTTCTCAAACCCAGGGTTTCAATCCATGGTCTAGAGGTCAAAGTTCTAATACCTTTATAGGTTGGAACCCTATTTTTATGGCGATGGGAGTGTGGAATCAGTTTCTCGCTAGTCAGCAAGGGAATGCTCCTTTTCCTTCATTGAGTACTTCCCAGGCCTTTTCCTCATTTGCAAATGCTTGGAATCCTTATCAAGGGGTTTCCTCTCCATTCACTACTTCAGTGGGGGGGAATGGTCTTGTTTATAGTAACTCCATGTTTGGGGGGGGGGGCGCGGGGTCCTTCTTTGAATACTGGGTCACAAGGATTTTCCTATGGCCCAAAATTCTCTACGAATAGTTTTTTGTAACCTGGTGCCTCAAAAAATCTAGGCTATTATTTTCAGAACGTTGGGAACGCTTCCTTAGGAGGATGGAATTCCTAGGCTCCTCCTTGGTTACCATTTATGGCAATGTCGAACTTGCCATATTTGTCGAAATTGACTAACGATATGATTCAATATAGTCTGGGGTGGCCTCCGGTCCCCACCAAACTCCCCTTAGACATTCCAAAGTTTTAAGGGAAGAGGATCCGGCAGATCACATCACTACTTTCCATTTATGGTGCTCATCCAACTCCCTGATTGACTATTTGATTAGGTTAAGATTATTTCAACGCACCTTGACTAGAAATGCAACCAAGTGGTATATAGAGATAACTGGGGGAATTTTTTCCACTTTTGGAGATTTGGATACTATATTATTAAAGCATTTTCAGTTGCCTATTCGTTATGACGTTGGGACTAATCTCCTAGCTAATTTTCAGCAGGATAAGGCAATTCACATTTCTGATCATATTCAGGAATGGCACAGAAGGAAGAGGCTCATTAAAGCCCATATTCCAAATGAATTATTTCTGGAATGGTTTCTGAAGTCTTTGCAGCTATATATTTCTAAATATGTATCCCTATTGGGGGTATTTTTAGAAGAGCAGGCTATTTTTAGGGCTCAAAAATTGGAGTTGATTTATTCTCAGTCTGGGGTCCTTAATAAAATACTGCTGGATGCTCCTCACTCCAAATTGGACTTGTCCAAAATGAAACCCAGTCCTCATGGTGATGGGATTATTGGGTCAATCGATAGCGGTGAAAATAACATGCTTAGTAAATTTCAGTAGTTGTCTATACAATCTGCTTCTTCTAGTCACGATGTGCCTTAGGTGTCTACCCTTTTCAGTCCTTGTCAATTAATGTCGTCTAGAATTCTAACCCCAAAGGAAATCAAAAATCCAATGGGAAGAAGAAAGGACAGAATAAAAAAAATAAAGGCAAGGATGGGAAGGGGAATGCGAATAAAACCAACGACAATGTTGGAGAGGGTCAAAACGACAATAAGAGGAAATTAAAGTTTCCATGCAAGTTATGCACTAGAGACCATATTACACACCTTTGCCCTAAAATTTAGAATGTGCAACACTTGTTAGCTCAACAGGGTTCTTCTATTTCCCAGCCTGTACTAACAAACCCTTTTCCCCAAGGGCAGCAATTGATTACTGGCACGAATCAAAATACTGGGGCTCCCTGTGGGGGCAGCTAGAAAGGGGAAATTTCGTCAAACATATATATGATGAGTGCTCATGTAGATATCACAATGAGATCTCGTGATTATGGAGAAGTTGAGTCTTATAAAGCTAAGGTTACTCCTGATAGTGTTGAACCACTTCATATTACGAAGCCTACTGTGGAGCTTATACCTTGGATGCTGAAGGCATCTTCAAAACACACGATGATTAATCCAAATGCCAAGGCTGCTCAGAACTACTCCATTGTAGAAGATCTGGCTCAGAGTCCGTGTGCTATGCGTGCATTAGAGGTGCTCCAGTCTTGTCCTGCTCATCAAAGTGCTTTTCTCACCGCTATTGGGGTTGTAGATAAAAAAAAACTCTCTTATGATTAATTTTGATATGTCTAATTTTAAAAAGAGATTCCCTCATCATATGGCTTTCCATATTAGATTGAGTTATAGAAAATGTAATACCTTTTGAATGGTATTTGATGAAGGTGCTTCCACGTGTGTAATGTCCCTTGCATACTGGAAGGTTATTGGATCTCATGCAGCTGTTCCTTCTGCTACTCTTCTGACTGCATTTGACAGTCATTCTCACAGGCCGCATGGTATTGTTCCAGCTTTTCCCATCTGTGTTGGGGGAAAAAATATCGATATTGAGGTTGATATAGTTGATGCAATCTTGGATCTATGACATTGATTCCATTGCATCCTCTTTATTTCGTATTGTTTGTTTCCCTCACGAAGGGAGAATCGTCACAATTGACCAACTAAATTGTTCTCTTTTAGATCAGAATGCATCTTCTGACTCAATTGTTCCTTTGGTGGATAATACCAAGGCACCTGTTGAGAATTTGGGGGTTGGAATGTATTCTTCTTTGATGGGAACTTTTGATATTCCACCTCCCTCGGTTCATATTAATGCAATTTCATCCTCCAAGGCTCCCATTCGAAGAGAGTTTTTCAGAACTCATTATTTTTTGGATCCTTTGACCTTACCTTCTCCTACCTCCACATTAGCAGAAGGTCAAGTGGGTGGAATGGAATTTCCATTGTCTGCAGCTGAGATTGATTATAGATATATTGTTGATTCTGCAGAGTCCATTCCAGTTTCTCTTTCACCGGAGGAATTGGATGAAGATGTGGCTCCTGCTTGGACTCTTAGTTCATCTTCAGCCCAGGATTTTCTAGATACCACTCTTCCATCTGAAGAGGCCATCCTGGAAGAAATTACTAGTGTAGAGAGACTATGGGATGATTTACATCATTGGCCTTACTTTCTACCAGATTTGAGTGAAGTTGAATCAAGTTTTCGTAGCCCTCAGTCTTCTAGTTATGTTCACCCAGTCCTGAATATTTTAGCACCAGCACATGTTTTTGCTGAAGGGAACATGGATGTGATTTTTCCTACTATCCCGGTGAAAATTTTTAGAAATCCCAATGTCATCGATAAATTTTTTATCAGAGCTAAATGTTCCCCTGAAGAAGTTCAATTTTATACCGATCTCTTCCAAGAGTTTATGGATGTGTTTTCTTGGTCTTATGAGGAAATGCCAGGTATAGATCCATCTATTTTCCAGCATGAGATCAAGGTGTACGAAAACGCTAAGCTTGTTAGGAAAAAGCTTCGTCTAGTCAACCCTAGGAAGGCAACAACTATCAAAGCTGAGGTATATAAGTTGCTTAAGGCTGGGTTCATTTTTCCTATTCCTTTGATAGAATGGGTTTCGAATCTAGTTCCTGTGGACAAGAAACAAGGAACAATTCATGTTTTCATTGATTTTAGGGATCTAAATAAAGCATGTCCTAAAGATAACTACCCCACACCATTTATAGATTAGATTAGAGATGAGTGTGCAGGAAATGAGATTTTCTCCTTCATGGATGGTTTCTCTGGATGTAATCAAATTACTATCTATCTTAAAGATCAGCATAAGACTGTGTTTATTTGTCCTTAGGGTACCTTTGCTTACAAAAAGATGCCTTTTGGCCTTAAAAATGTTGGAGCTACTTTTCAGCGGGCTATGTCCTATACTTTCCATGACATCAAGCATATCATCAAGGCATATTTGGATGATTTAGCTGCTCATTCTTGTAAGAGAATTGATCAACCTTCTCACCTTCGTAAAGTATTTGAGTGATGTCGTTATTACAAAATCTAGTTGAATCCGAACAAGTGTGTTTTCGCGGTCACATCTGGTCGGTTGTTGGGATTTATTGTGTCTATGAAAGGGATTTGAGTAGATCCCTTCAAGGTTGAGGCAATGTTTTAGTTGCCTCCATAGTCTTAAATTCATCAACTTCAAAGTCTACAAGGAAAAGCTAATTTTCTATGGAGATTTATCGTAAATTATGCCGAGATTATGAAAGGGTTTATGTGACTGTTAAAGAAAAGAGTTCCATTTTTTTGGGATGAGTTTTCTTAGCGCTCATTTGATGCTTTGAAAAAAGCATAGACCTCTACACCTCTACTAAGTCCACCTAATTATAGCAGATATTTCCTCTTGTATCTTGTGGCAGCACAATCTACCATTGGTATGGTTCTGGTTCAGGAATATGATGCTCTCTTAGAGCATGCTATATAATACCTTAGTCGAGAACTGGTAGGACCTGAACTCTTGTACTCTCCAATAGAAAAGCTTGCTTTAGCAGCTGTCCATGCTGTGTAGTGGCTCAGACATTACATTCTTCTTCGAAAAACCTATGTTTTGGCAGCAATCAATCCATTTCAATTTGTTCTGTGTAGGTGAGTGATTGGGGGCAAATATAATCAATGGATTGTGATTTTGTAGGAATTTTATCTTGAGTTTATGTCTGACAAGTCCAAAAAATCATTGGTTTTTGCAGAATTGATTTCTGAGTTGCCCTGTGGAGAAGAGGTGGTTTATGATGAATCCTTCCCGGATGAGCATCTTTTTCTCATTTCTTCACAGGATCCTTGGTATGGGGATCTCATAATATATCTCCAGACTGCGAAGTTTCCCTCGACCTTTTCGAAAGATGTGCGTCATAAGTTACAACACCTGGCTAAAAGTTACTTAATCATTGGTGACACTTTATATTATTGTGGGGTTGATTCAATCCTTAGGCGATGCTTAACTCTCGAAGAAGCTAAGGTTGTGCTAAATGATTACCATAGTGGAGCTTTTGTTGGTCATTTATCTGGGCTTGCTACAGCCCAAATTTTTTTTGTGTGCAGGATACTTTTGGCCTTCAATTTTTAAATATTGTATGGAAGCGGTCAAAAAGTGTCATCCATGTTAGGTTTATACTCGAAAAATGCGCGCTCATCTAGCTTTGCTCTTTCCTGTCATCACTATCGGTCCTTTTACAAAGTGGGGTATTGATTATACTACTTGTAACTCGCCTTCAACTAAAGGTCACAAGTACATTATTGTAGCCATAGACTACTTTACGAAGTGGGTTGAGGATATGCCTAATTTTGGGAATAATGGTGAGACAACAGCTCTTTTTCTCTTCAATAAAGTCATTTCTCACTTTGTTATTCCGAAAGAGATTGTCACTAATCATGGCAGTCATTTTCAGAATAGCATGATGGCTGAATTGGCTCTGAAATTAGGTTTTCGGTAGGAGCATTCATCTCCATACTATCCCCAAGCCAATGGGCAGGTGGAAGCTGTCAACAAATCCTTGAAGACCATTCTTCAATAGACAATTGATAAAGCTCGATCTAATTGGCACATGATGTTGTATCCTACGCTTTGGGCATATCAAATGTCAGTTAAAACTACAACTGATTTTACTCTATTTCAACTAGATTATGGGTTGGAATCTATATTTCCCATTGAATGTGAAATTCCTTCTCTTTAGTTAGCTGTAGAGCTTCTTCCTGACACCTCTAGTCTTGAAGAATTTCTCCTTCACTTGGAACATCTCGATGAGAAACATCGGGATGTCACCACAATGAATGAGGCACATAAGAAACAAACTCAGATTCAGTACGATAAAGCGGTCAAACCTAGGGTTTTCTCCAAAAGAGACCTTGTCTTGGTATATGCACAAGAGAAGGATGCCCTAAGAGTAGGCAAGTTTAAATCTATGTGGTATGGCCCCTTCATTGTTAAAAAGGTCCTAAAAAAAGGAGATTATGTCTTGGTTGATTTTGATGGGAATGAGTTGGCGGAGCCCAGAAATGGGCTCTATTTGAAAAAGTACTATGCCTAGGCTTTGGCCTAGAACCTTGCTTTTGTATATATTTTTTGTTTTTGTACATATCTGAGTTTTTGGTTTTTGACATGATTATGATGCATTTGATCTGCTTTGGCAGGTTGTGTTGGATTTCATGAGTCATTTTGGTTTCGCTGATGGTGCTAGTAGACATACCCGGAACTTGGCTTCCACGGCTTGGGTACTTCATTATACATTCGGTCAGTTGTTGGTTTCAATAGGTGTCTGCATTGGTCCTGCTTCAAACAATGTAGAAAAATACACTACAATAGTTTGTCTACTCTCAGAAGAAATATCTTCGGGTGTTGATTCGATAGTAGTGTTCTTGGACTCCCAACAGGCAGTTTCACAGTTGAACAACACATATCAGGTTCGAGACCCATTTTTCTACCGATTGTTTTTTAGGGTTCATTTGTTACAGAGATCATTTCAATTTATAACATTCATTCATATTCCTCGAGCTGATAATTGGATGACAGACGTATTAGCTAATCAAGCAATTGATTGGCATATTCTTATTCAACATTTTAATCAATATATCAAATACATCATCTATTTTTCATACATTTGAGTCACCACATCACATAAATCATTGTATATATATATATATATATATATATATATATCATCAGAGTGTTAAAAAATATACAAAATTTGGACCCATATGTCCTACAAAATTTGGGCTTAAGCCCCATCATGTTCAGTATCAAAAATATATTACAGTCATCCAGTAAAAACTATATATCTAATCTTGTGGTCCCTGCCCAATATTTTTGTTCCTATAAAACACTATAGCAGTTGCTACATGGTAGAATAACTACACCCAGTCTCGTGGTACTCCCACTATCCGTCTCTGGATAGCCTCTGGTAAGTCCTCCACTGCAGACATAGGCACTTGGCGAGTCAAACTCTCCAAGTTTATCTGAATGGCATGGAGGGTCCTACCAGGGTCTTCAGCATCCCCCTCACCTCTACGACACTTATGCCTTGGGTATCCTTCAAGTCTAACTGGTCCCATATCTGCATCATGATCATTATAATCTTGAAATTCATTTGATTCCAATCAATTTTTTTTTCATTATTATATTTTGAAAAACTTCAAAAAAATCATATCATCAAAAATAAAAAATAACAATCTCACCGATTGCACCCCATGCTGCATCGGGTGGAAGGATTAGATATGGATCACCGTAAAAATCCATCCCAGCATAGGGATACTCATCCATGGAAATAACTTGTTCCTCCCATCATTGGAAGATATCGTCATCCCATGTGGTCCGGGGAACTTCACTTCCCCCCAATCTCTTCATCAGGTCAACCCACTGGACTATTCTTGGATCTATGGGCCTACTGATGGTAGAGATCACTTTGGGTTGAAGCCTAGGAATCCTCTCAAAGAATAATTTCAATAAGATGGTTCCATATCCAAAAATTTTAGTTTTAACTTTCCAGATCGAAGTCAACTATCTCTTCATGTTTCTCAACAAGGCTATGCACCAATCAAAGAGGTGAATCAAGAATTCTACCCAATACTCATCTGAGTCCTGGATGCCTGGTTTAGGAAAGCAGATCCTACTACCTTTTCGATGGTAAAAAGGAGAATTTTCATGTATGATTCTTTCAAATACTTGATTCAAATATGAGTCCCTACTTTTTGAGACCCCTCTATGTAATAGACGTGGACGTAATCTTCCATAGTAAGCCCTCCTAAAGGCTTTTCGTGCAAATCCACTAGATCTCCTCTCCGTGAGAGTCCAGTAATGAAGTATATGTCTTCCACATCTATGCGTATAGGAATTTAATATATCATGAAGTAGTCTTCCTTCGGTTCCCAGTGATCTACCAACATTTGAAGCAACCGGACATTACTTTTCATATTTGGAATTTTGAAGAATTTGAGCAATCTTCAATTTCGAAGGATATTGAGCGAATTTTGATCTTCCATTAATTCAGTATCAATGGCACTATGCTCACGCTCCCTCCAACTTATGGACATCCTGGAAAAATTCATCAATTCATTCATTAGGTTCATAGTTTAAATTTTTTGTCTGCGCATACGCGGCTTCCTTTACACACAATCATGTATCATACGCAGGATTGTCCAAATGAACCCATGTATGTGCAGAGGGTTTCATCAAAATAAATGTTTCCTACAGTCAAATTTTCAAATTTTTCTCTTAAAATGGAACGAAATTGATGGAAAATATAATTTAAGAGCCTACCTGACTGATTCGGTGCGATTTGATGATTGATTGCTCCTGTTCTGAGAAGGGGAATTTTTTCTCCAAAGTTGCTCCTCCACTCTTGCAATGTGAAAATGATTCACATATGAGGTAAATGGTCTATTTATACCCAGAATTTGATTTTTTTTTACCAAATTTATTTATGCTTATTTTTCAAATCTATCTCAAGCTGTATAACCATGTTGCTTGTAAGTTTTGGGAAAGGTATTTCTTTAGGGACATTTTCTGGAGTTGAGATTTTTTCTGGTTTCTTTGGATCCATGATCGCTAACCTGTCGTGGCAATTATATGATTCTGAATTGGAATATATGTTAGGGAATCCACTTTCCATTGCATTTTGCATACTAGCCTCCATTCTGATCACTTGCCATAGCGTCGATCCCATCCTATCATGAGTATTTAACCCATTTCACTCACCGATTTTTAATCATGAATTGGTGGTAGAGTCTTCCTTTACATGGGATTCCTATTTAGTTCCTTGCTAGCATTTGTCGCCCATGCTGCAACATATATAGGTTCAGGAGTCCTTTTTAGTTCTGCCATGACATATACGTTGAAGCTGCATTTTTCTTCTTCTTCGCTACCATTTTTCTGGCCATCACCCTAGAGGCTCCTTTTTTGGTTGTCGAGTTGTATTTCTGCATTTCATATTGACTACTTGTTTATCTTGGCCTTTAGCTGGCTTCATTTGAAATCAATATTTAAGCCATCTTTTGACCATGAATTTTTGCACAAGTTAAACCATGCAATCACTTAGCTACCACGACTTGACACCTTGATACCTATGGATGGAACACTCCTTTGAGTATCACTTACCAGTTTCTGCCACCTTGCATTGAGCAGAGGATTTTTCCTATCCCCGGAACTAGTGCATCTGTTTTATGATACTCGTTTTATCCATTGTACTATAGAATTATTTTATTCCTTTTCATGCTTTGAATATGGAAAAGAGAAAAAAAATATGTGAAAAAGAGCGGGAATAGGATATTACTTCATATTTTGATGGCAGCTACAGTGTCAGTTTTGTCGCCCTTGAAAAAAGCACAAATAACTATGTATTTCCTTCAGTTGGTATGGTTTTAGCTTTGACTTAGGAGAATCCATAACCTTGTAACACGTGTTAGTTCTCCCCCGGTTGGTTATCTATTCCAATAATATGGAGGGTTTTTTCGTGCCTCCTGCATCACAAACTTATACAAAGTTATCATCTGCTGCCATAGTCAATATGAGTCATTCTTTTGTTTAAGGGAAGTTAACCTGAGTTGGCCTATCTACGGTGTCTCTTGACTCATTTTTCAGTCGGCTTCCTAGTCTTGTCAGTGTCTTGTTCTATCACATCAGATATTTGGTCCTATGCTCGTGCTGGTTTGAGAAGGTCTCAATTGAATTCTTGCTGGTGGGTTTGTCTCTTATCGACTACGACATATTGCTCTGAGAGAAAACCTAGAGTTGCACCCTGGCCCTATTTACATCATTGATAGGTGACCTTGTGCTCAGCATTTGATCATCATCATGGGTCTTTGACTGAGTGGTTTCCCTTGTGTTTGATATCAACTTACATTATCACACTTGGGATTCGTGTAGTACCTTGATTTCCATTTGACCCTATCGGTGGATATCTCGCCTCTTTGTTACCTTTCGTTATTGGTTGGTTCAGAGGGTTTCTGCCATGGGCTAGCTTCATCTTGTGCATGCCGGAAATGTACCTCGGGTTGGTTACTTCACTCTAATTTGGCCAATTCCTTCCAAATTTTGGCCTATGGGTTACACTCACACTGGACTGATGTGGGATGCCTTAATGCCTTCCTTCCAGCAGATATTTTCCCATCAACTCCAACTCTTTGCTTTCATAATAAGATCTAGAGTCCTTTTGTCAGTACCTTAGAGTTTTCAGTCATCAGTGGTAGATTCTTCACCATCGATAGTGAGGATACATCATTGCCTCTTGATTGGTGGATTCTTTCAAGTGTTTGACTTCAACTCATTTATTCACACTTGTTGGATTGTACTAGGGCACCTTGACGCTCATTATTATTATCAGTGGGTAGTCTCGCGTTTGTTAACGATATACATTAATGACCTGTAATCAAACGATTTCTCACATGGTTGACTTCAGCTCATTTATTACCATTCTGTAGAATTGTGCCATAGTGATCGGTGAAGACCTTTAGTTTGCATCAGCATGATTCGATTCACATAGACAGCTCCTTCAGTTTTCTGCCAGTGATACCATACACCCTTATATGTTGCAGTTTCACCACAACATCATCTTATATGTTGGATCCCGAGTTGCGTGTTGTACCATTTGTTCCACCACTTATGCTTGGGTACTTGGAGATTTAGTTGTGACTTTTATGATCAGATATCTATTACAAAATCATTTATCAGTCTTCTATATGTGATACTTGGACTTGATTTTGACTTTTACTTCCGGGCAGCGATCAATGATCAGATGATTCATTATGTACTTTACATTTTGTCAACTATAATTTTATACATTTTGGATCCGCTCTATATTCCATATGAAGACATGATTTTTATTTTACTAAGCATGGGTATGCCCGCCTCAGACATGTGCTATCTCTTTGATTTCTCTCACTAGATTTTTAGCAGGCCAAAATCCAGTGAAGTCCTCTCTAGTCCTTGCAAGGTTATTTCTATGCACATAATACATTTCGGCCATCATGTACCCCTTATGACCTCATATATTAGGGGGCATCTGTTATAGTGTTATTTCTCACCTTCATATACTTGATTATTTACACCTTTACCTTGGGCACCCTTTCCTCTAGACTTGAATATTTTTCTCAAAAATAGTATCTTAAAATCCATACCCGATTCTGCCTAGACGTTTCTGTGTATATACGCGAGTCCATTCATAGATATCTACGTATACCTTTTTAATTGTTAAAAAATATATAAAATCCCTATATTTGAGGCAGGTTTGATGGTTATTCCAGTAATTCAACCACCCCCGCCCGTGGCCCAACTGCTTCTAACTGCATAAACTGATTTGGGGGAGTATAAAAGCCCCTCAAAGGTATGGCCTAAGAGAGAGAGAAAATATACAGATATTATACTCTATTGGATCCCTATTCAAGTCTAATATTCCCATGCCTCCTGCACTTCCCATATATATTCAGAAAACCCTTGTTTCCTTGAGATTATCATCACTCTATATGACATCTATTGTGTACACATCTTGGAAAAATTCTTGCGAGGCTAGGGCTAGATGGATCTAGAGGATGATATGCTCGAAGGTCATGGCAGGATTCAGGTGATCTCTCCACATTTTTATTACTGTAAGTGTCATTCATAATAAGAAGAGCCATCTTTTTCCCGAGATTTATGTGTTAATGATGCTTTATATATGTGTAATAATCATTAATTGAACATTTCATATTGTTTTAATGATATTATACATGGCTTTCACTAACATTTAGGAACTATATATGCTGTACAACTAGGTTTTTGTGTTTTTTCTTTGAGGATTTATAGGTATTGGAGCATAAAGTGTTGTAGGGGGTTTTCACCCCACGGGATCTACATTAGCTAAGGAACTTTCGGGTAAGTTCTGCAACCAGTAGTATCTAGTTTTCAGTGTAGAAGTTGATTAAAGTGAGTCCTTCTTGAATGGCATGCCCCTAATCTATGAAGGTTGTCAACCTAAGACCTTTAGGGTATAAATTCCCAAAAAATTGAGTGCATTCATTTTGGATCCTTTTGTACATTCATTTTCTATTATATTAATGATATGGTTCAGTTGTTCCTACTCCTATGTATGATGTTTTGATGTATTCCAGAATTTTTCCAGTTCTACATGTTTTATTCTTATTTTACCTTAGTTGGAATTGTGCATATGTTCTATATTCCTGTCTTTCTTATTTTGGGGTATTAAAATGGTATCAAAGCATGATATTTGGCTCAAATTGTGGAGATTGCATGACATTAGAAGAATAAGAAGGAGAAGCAGAAAAAGAAGAGGTCTATAATGGCAGAAGGATTGAGTTTTACCACACTTCTCTTCAGATCTATGAGGATCTCACCATGAAAATCAAAGAAATGAGAAGGGAAAGGAAAATGGAAAACTCAATAGGGTTTCAAAATGGAGAAGGTCCAAGAACTTCCTATCAGCAGTATAAGAAACCAGTGATGCATAAAGTTCCACAACGCCCTACTATGCCCACTTTCCATGAAAAACGAAATGAATGGCATGGATATGGAGGATATTTAGAGCATGAAACTCTGAGTGACTATATTTCAGAGTACAAATCTCAATCTAGAGCATTTAAATAGAATCTGAATTTCTAGTAGTTTTTCTAGATTAAAGAGAACTAGAGACCCCACAACATCAATAGAAGAAGATGGCATATGCATAATAGATTCATCCTTCCTACATTCGATAGGTCATACAAAAGCACATCAAAGGCTTGGATGGAGAAGTTAGATGACTTATTCCAGCCACACCTAGTAATGGAAGAAAAGACTATTCAGATTGTAGTGCTACACCTTAAGGGAGAAGAAAAGGACTGGTGGTTGGATAGATTGAAACATGAAAGAGTGAATGTGTATGGAGAGTTCACTCAAAGATTGTTAAAGAGGTTTGATAGAAGAAACCTGGAGGCACATTCCATTGAGACATTCTCAGAAAATAAATGGAAATTGTATGAGGAGTAGAAGGGAGATTTTACTATTGATAAATAAGGTGGAGATCAACTACGACCACCACTAGTAGCATCAGGAGTAGTTTCACATATTGAAGGAGCCCTTCATTTTCACCATATGTTCCCAAGGCTTTGACATTGAGAGTCCAAGGCATGATTCAGGAGGTGTATGAGGAAGAGGAAGCAGATACCAGCATTGGTGCAACAATAGAGGATCAGCCATCATCATCACCAGAAGTTGGAGAATAAATTGCACCAGTTGGAGGGACTCTTGTAGCTTTGTAAGATGTTCCCAAGAATTAGTTGATCCAAGGTATGAAAAAATTTCCACCCCATATTTTTTCAGCACATCATCTTGATATTTGTAGGGTCATGCCATCAGGGAAATTTCATAACCAAGGGTTAGAGCACATTGCTGATTCGGAGTAGCAGAATATCACTACGTAGAGGACCCTTGACTGGTTCAAGGAGAAGATGTATAGCTATCCTAGTTTAAAAATTTTGAGCTGCACACAACACTTTTTGTTGGAGTGTATATTTTTTGAGGGTGGGATTAGCACAGTCCTATTGCATGAAAGCTATACAATAACTTTCAAGATCTGGAAGTTACTATTGCATGACCTGTTGTATTATATTTACGACAAAGAGATAATGGCTGTTATGCATGCATTGGTCAAATTTTGACAACTTTTTATTGGCAGTAGATTTTGGGTGAAGACCAACCGCCATAGTCTCTGACATGTTTTTAAGGAGGAGCAATAGTTTCAGAGGAGGCAACAATGGTGGATTAGTACAATGCAAGACTATGAGTTCATTATTGTGTATGGAGAGGGCCATGTGATAGTAGATGCACTACCATGGAGATCAACAATGCTGTCACTAAGGAGCAATGATGATTTGAGGGCCCAATTATTATTTGAGAATTCTGATGACCACTACTCTTATGAAGCATTGGATGGGTAGATGGTAGATGTTATAAATCATGTAATGGATAACATCTTCCATTATCAGGATAGAGCCTTCTTGATAAGCACCTTACAGATGAAAGAGAAGTTTCTACATGCAGCATGTTCAGAACCTCATAGGTTCTACTGAGCCATTGGAGAGAGGTTCTCATGGAGAGACCTCAAGGAGGATGCACTTCAACATATCATGGAGTGAAAATATTGTGACCATATTGTGGATGATGGTATTGTCGACATTGATCTATTTTTTATGTATGCACATTACTTTGAAATTTTCACATGGTACATCTCTTCACCCATGACCATATTATCATTTTGTGATGTCATCATGCTTCACGGTCTTCCCAAGGCCATAGATAGTGATGAGGATAGCTATTATATGATCATTTTTTGGTGGGAGCTTCTCCATTGGATGGATACTGAGCTTGTGCATGATATGAGTCATCAGCCACAGTTGGATGGATGGATGGATGGATGGTTTGATGAGAAAGTGGTTGAAAAGCTACTTGAATATCTATGACACAGGGAAACAGGAAGCATGGTTTCACTGCCTCCTCTTGGGTGAGTATGGTTACCACCCGATATTTCATATTGGTATGTTCCATGCCTTGCACAACACTAAGGTGATGTAGCAACAACAGACATGGCTGCGTTTTCTACTCTAGGGAGAGTATGGCCAAGACATTGCATTTTATATGGCCATTGGTATATCACTATTTCCTATCTTGCACCATAGTGATGAGATGCAGAAGATGGAGGCATGGTTGTGCTAGTTAATTTTGAGAGAGTTTGGAAATCAAATGACATATCACATGTCAATGGGTATGTTATTGATCGGTAATTTGCATGATACTCATATGATGTGGCAGCAGGAAACCTGGCTATGTTGGTTTCTATTAGGAGAATTTGGTGTGAAATTCTACATGTCAATCAGTATATCATTGTTTTGTGCTTTGCATTATGATGATGTGGGGTGGCAACAACAATCATTGTTGTGCTTGTTACTCATGGCAGAATATCAATTGAAATTCTTGCACTCCTTGCATAATGATGATGTGGGATGGAAACATGAAGCCTTGCTGCATTGGCTTCTATTAAGAGAGTATGGCCACTATCATTAGGGGAATTTTGAGGTATAAAATGGGCCTCCTAAGGAAATTATAAAATAATAGTGGAAATAATAAAATAATATTTGGTTACATCATCAAATTTTAGAGGGAAAAAAAGACTACTTTTTGAACTCGTATTTTCAACTTATCTCCCAAATTTTTTACTCAAATTTCGAGTGGGAGTCCCTGTTGGATGCAAAACTTAATTCCTCACCCAATAATTGCCCATGTTGCATATTTTCAATGTATCCTTCTACACAAAAAATGAGAAATACATGAAAAATGTGATTGGAATCACATTTTTTCATGTATTTCTCATTTTTCATGTAGTAGGGTCCATAAAAATTATGCAACATGGGTACTCCTTGGATGAGGAATTAAATTTTTAATCTAACGAGTAATCCAGCTCGAATTTTGAGTAGACAATTTGAGAGATAAGTTGAAAATACAAGTTGAAAAACTAGTTTTATTATTTTATTATTTTTTAATCTTTTTACCCTTTTACTTAAAAAATGGTGAATAATCCCCCATGGATGAATTCATCATCTTGAATCCTATTGGTTCTTATAAAGTTTATTTTGGTTGTACAGTTTTCTTATGAGGCCCATCTTAGACCTCAAAATTCCCCTAATGAATTGGTATGATGATGAGGTGGTGTGACAACAAGAGGCATTGCTGCAGTGGCTGCTATTCAGCGAGTATGGTTCAAAATTTCACATGTCAATCCATATGTCTTTATTTCCTACTTTTCATAGCATTGAGATGATGATTAGAGAAATCAAGGTCACTAGGGCCAAGGATTGGAGGATGGAGAGACACAACCTACTCCATGTAGCATGGGTTGGAGAGATAGTTTATGAGTTCAGACTTTCAACTTTGGGAAGGAACCACTACACTTCACATATCTCATGTAGAGAAGAGGCCCTTGGACAACATATGGTTTCCACTTGGGAACTCATTGATGAGGAGAGGCATCTAGCTACACAGCTGGAGGCCATTTTAGACATTCTATAGAGGTAGATACAGAGCTGGGAATTCATAACAAATTGGAGCAGATGGGGAAACCTTCCATATGAGGATGCCACTTGGGAGGGAAATGGATTTCTACAACATCCACTTTTTGCAGTTGCTTGAGGAAAAGTAACATTTTGGCGGCGAGGACTGTAATATTCCAAATTTTCCATCACCTAATTTTAATATTAGAGTTTTTACTTTTCTTTTTTAGATAAGTAAATAAATGTGTGGAGGGGCCCATAAACCTAGTAGATGAATAAAATCCACTTATATAGTGTGAATGTGGGTTAATTGAGTATTGGATTAGCATTATGGAGTAGTGGAGCAACATAATAATGAAGAAAAAATGGAGGTCATAGAGCATTAATGAGGAGGATGATGGAGATAGTGGAGGAGTAAGTGCAAGATGATGGATATAATGGAGAAGAAATTGCAGAGATGATGGAGGAAGTGGTGCATTAAATGCACACATGCTGGAGGAAGTGGAGAGTAATTGTAGCAGTGATGCAGATGATGGAGGATAGCGCAATATTTATGGAGGCTAGTGGCCATAGGCATAGCGCAATTATGAGGTGGGCTAAGGATAAGGACGACTCAAAACCATAAAAGGAAGAGGAGGGCAGCAAAGGAGGGGAGTCTCAATTTTTATTGTTGAGTGTCGTAAGAAATTTCTTTGCACGCTTAAGCTGTTTAACTAAGTCCGTTATGCTATTTATCACTGGGTGTTCCCGAGCAGGAATCCCAACCTTAGCCGTGTGGGACTTTGAGTGCTTACTCTGGGATGGTTCTCTTGGGTATCATTCATCATCCAAAAATCAGTGACACTTTCAGCCACTCTCATATGCACTTCCAGCTACAGGAATTATGCATTCCTAATATTGGGTTTGAGAGTTGGAAGGTTGTTCTTTTTACTTAAGTTGAGAAACTTGTGGATGGTTCAACACTTCACACAATGTAACGATTTAATTCTTCTGGGAGTTTCACTATCATAGTCAGCATTAGGCCATCCATATATTCTCCCATGCAACAACATTTCCAGGAGAAATGGTGTAATTTTGAAGTGAGGGTTTGAGGATAAGAGTAAGTTCCAAGCAACTCATCTTGGAATCCTGTGATGGATTAATCCTTCACTCTGGGGATCACTTCATCAACCTAGGATAAAATTTTTATTATCTATCAGCAGGTTACATCATCAACCCTCCTAGACAACACAATATTTCCTAGCAGTTGTGCATGCAGCAACTGCATATTCAGTGGAGGAGCTAGAACTCAAGATTTGAGCTTGGGAATCAGGAGAAGGGACTAGCCCGTTAGTTAGTGAGCTTAGTGGGTGATATTGCAGTAGATAGATCATTCTTTCAGCCCCAGATCAGCATTTTTCTCTAGGGAGTGTGTAATTCAGCCAACAGGGGTGCACTGTGCAACCCAAAAAAGGTCGAAATTCCAAACTCAAAATCTGGCCAAACCATTTTTGGGTTTTTCTAGGTTTTTGTAGTAGTGTTTGTGGTTAAATATCAGATCTTTCATAACATTACAGTAACCTCTTGCACATAGATGTTCTTCACAATATAATAATTTTCCAGGAGTAGCAACAATTTATACTTTCCAGTGCTAGGATTTAGAGTTGTTTCAACCATCTTTGTATGGATTGAATGCATCCATTTTGGAGCATAGTGTACATTCATTTACTATGGTATTAATGATATGGATTAATTTTTTCTACTCCTATGTATGATGTTTTGATGTATTTCTGCATTTTTCCAGTTTTTCATGTTTTATTCTTATTTTATCATATTTGGAATTGTGCATATGTTCTATATTCCTATCTTTCCCATTTTGGGATACTACAGTGGTATCAGAGCATGATCTTTGGCTCAAATTATGGGCATTTCATGACATTAGAAGAATAAGAAGAAGAAGTAAAAAAAGAATAGGTCTAAAATGGTGGAAGGTTTGAGTTTTTCCACACTTATGTTCAGATATATGCAGGATCTCACCATGGAGATAAAATAAATGAGAAGGGAAGGGCACAAGGAAACCTCAAGAGGGTTTCAGAATGGAGAAGGTTCTAGTAACTTCCTATCAGCATTATAAGCAATTGGCGGTGTAGAAAGTTCCACAATGCCCTACTATGCCTACTTCCCTTGTAGAAGGAACTAAATGGCATGGAGATGGAGGATATTTGGAGCATGAGACTCTGAGTGATTATCTTGTAGAGTACAAATCTGAATCTAGATCATTTAAAGAGAATTTTACTTTCCAGTATTTTTTCCAGATTAAAGAGAACCAGAGACCCCGCAACAATAATAGAAGAAAAAGGCATAGACAAAATAGATTCTTCCTGCCTACATTCGATGGGGCATCCAAAAGCACAAAAAAAGGCATGTATGGAGAACTTAGATGATATCTTCTAGCTACACCTAATAGCGGAAGAAGAGGCTATTTAGATTGTAGTGCTACACCTTGAGGGCGAAGCAAAGGACTGGTGGTTCGACAGATTGAAACATGCACAAGTGACTGGTCAAATATTGGTAAAGAGGTTACCCAGAGGCACATTATGTTAGACTCGTGTAATTCACAGTATCACAAGGTGATTGAATATTTTGTATCATTCATATGAAATTATCAATAATATTTCATCCTGCAAATCATTTCCTGTAAGAAGCCAAGTCTGAAATATCGGGAAGATTTCTGCAGTTAATGTTTTGTTTGGATCAGTCTACAAGTGTTTCCATAAAAAATTCCTCATAAGTAGCTCTCCAATGATATATCTTGCATCCAAGTCCAACTCCTAGATCAAAACATAGAGAAGGATGAAGTTTTCTCTTGTAAACAATAAAATAGAGAAATTCTCCTAATTATGAAATTATTTATTTTTGAATTATTAAAATTAATTCAAAAATAAATAATAAATATAAACTCTAAAAAAATTATAATGATTTCATGGCCTACCCCACATTCATGAATTAGCATGTCCCTTATGTTATAACCCTCTAGATGTGTGCAAATAAATCAAAGGGCTATTGAGTTATTTCGACATTTAACCATAGCGGGGTCCGAAAAGTGGGTTTCACTTTTTACCACATTTTACAGCTATCAACCTCACATAAATTTTTCATCCCCCAAGCCTAAGCCTCTTACTACCTTACCCCCACCATAGCCCCCTCCAAAAATCATTAACTTTTCCATTTGAATTTTTTGCAATTATATATCTATGAAATTAATGAACAGGACAACAAAAATATCATGATAAAAGGCGACAGAGGTAAAAATAATTTACAGGTACATGTGAAACTGAAGTTATACTTACGGAGTTAAAGGAATTTACATGTACATGTAAATTTTGGGGTAAAAAGAGAAACATGACATGGTTTTGCAAACAACACATGGTTGGTACATGTAAATTTGGAATTACATTTATAGTGGTAAAAGGATAAAAAGGACATGGTTTTTTTCAAACAACATATGGGTTTTTTTTCAAAATCCATGAGGAAAAGGAAAGTGACACTTGGATGTGAAAAAAATATTTTTCAAATGAATATATTGAAAAATTTAATCATAAAATTCATTTTTATGATTTAATTAAAATATATTTTTTCTCAAATAGTTGTGACAAAATAAAGGATGATGAAAGTCAGCAAATCAGATTTCAAGGAACTAAATCAACAGTTAAAATAATTCGATAGATTCAACAGTGAGAAGTTTTATCCCTTTCCATATTTTGATGAAAAGCAAGAGCACAAGTGGCAGTTGAAGGTATAGTTTAATGAGACTTGTTGACAGCAGAGAATGGTGAGTAAATTTATGGCCCAAAAATAGGGATAAGGTCAACACAGTCACCGATCAGCCAGAAGCAATTAGTGCTGCATAAAATTTAATGATCATGCAAAAACAACCCGAAAATTAGGGCCAGCTGTCAGATTTATTTATCATTGCCTCTTCGTGACCACCTCAACCGATTTTGGGCTTACCTTTTAATTCATGAAGATATGTCGGATTTAATACCACAAGCGGTGCATGTCAGATGTATTTTGTCTTGGCCATTGCATGGCTAGACTTGTCTAATTCTTTCTTTGTTGTAATTAATGAAATATTGTCGAAGTAGATAAGACAAGCAATGCAATTTTTAGTTAAATAATGCATGTATTGGAAGTATGAAAAGTTGGACCCTGCATGTAAGAACCTTTTATATTGGAGCATTGTAATTTTTTGAAGTTGGACATCAATAAAAAGAGACCATTTACAGGATACTTGAGTTGTGTTATATGGTGATGTGTTTCCTCTCTGTCTTAAATGTTTCCATTTTTTTTCCTTACTGTGCATCTATTTATCTAATTGTAAAGCATAAATTTTAGATTAAGATTTTTTGTTGAAGCACCTTAATTCTATTTGTATTTACCATGTCATTGTTTTCTTCTAAATTCTGGTTAGAGCATTATTAACTACTCTTTAATCATTACTGAAAATTACTATTTCCTCCATCTCATAATTCACACTGCTCTAGAGATCTAATTAGCATAGTTACCTTGCCATGTGATGCTCTTGAAAAATTTGATGCACCAATCCAACCTTTCATGACTCCATAACCCAATGGATTAGTTTCTATAGATCTGCTCATCCAACCAAAAAAATCAACCAAAACAATCCATCCCCACAATCAATGTAACTAGCCTAACATCAACACTCATAACATAAAGATAAAATTAAATGAGCCACCTAAGATTAAATTAGGTTCTACCGAGCCACAGGAGAGAGGCTCTCATGGAGAGACCTCAAGGAGGATGCACTTTGACATATCATGGAGTGAAAATATTGTCATTATATTGCGGAGGATGGTATTGTCGACATTGATCCGTTGTCAAGGTATGCACATTGCTTCAACATTTTCACACAGTATATCTCTTCACCCATGACTGGCTTATATTTCTGGGATGTATTCATCCTTCATGGTCTTCTCAAGGGCATAGATAGTGATGAGGAGAGCTATTATATGATCATTTTTTGGTGGGAGATTCTCCATTGGGTGGATACCAAGCTTGCACATGATATGGGTCATCACCTGCAGTTGGATGGATGGATGGATATGATGGGAAAGTGGCTGAAAAGCTACTTGCATCTCTATGACACATGGAAATAGGAAGCATGGTTGCACTAAATGCCTTGGGTGAGTACGGTTACCACCCGACATTTCAGATTTGTATGTTCCATTCCTTGCACTGCACTAAGGTGATGCAGCAGCAGGAGGGATGGCTGCATTGGCTACTATTGGGAGAGTATGGCCAACACATTGCATTTTATATGCCCATTGGTATATCATTGTTTCCTACCTTGCACAATAGTGATGAGATGCAATGACTGGAGGCTTGGTTGTGTTGGTTACTTTTGAGAGAGCCTGGCCATCACATGACATATAACATTTCAATGGGTATGTTATTTTTTGGGACTTTGCGTGATACTCATATGATGTGGCAGCAGGAAGCCTATCTATGTTGGTTTCTATTAGGAGAATCTGGTGTGACATTCTACATGTCAATCAGTATATCATTACTTCATGCTTTGCATTATGATTGTATGGGGTGGAATAAAGAATCATTCTTGTGCTGGTTACTCTTGGGAGAATATGGATTGAGATTCTCCCATACCTTGCATAATGATGATATGGGATGGAAATAGGAAGCCTTGCTTCATTGGCTTATGTTAGGAGAGTATGGCCACCATACTTGGTATGATGATGAGGTGGTGTGACAGCAAGAGGCATTGCCATGGTGGCTACTATTGGGAGAGTATGGTTTGAAATTTCCACTACAAGGAAAAGACCCTCTGGTGGAGGTTATAAAGGAGGTTTTTAGTGTCATAAAATTGGCCAAAATTGTCAAAAAAACATATGCTACCACATCCATTTCTGGGTACAGAGGTTTTGGTAGAGCTTTTAACGGAAATTCAACAAAACTAAAAAAAATGGGTGGCCAGAGGTTATTACGGATGTGTTTTCATCGGTGCACTACTCTGGATTTAGCGCACCAGTGCGTACATGAAGATGGCACCCCGAGGAGGTTTAGGGCGAATGCACCGGGCCATTAGTGTATAAAATGACACCAGACATAGTGTTGGTGATATAACGCATGGGGCTATTCTAATTGATCTTGGGATTTTAGTGGTACCATGTGTAGTGTTGGTGATACAACGCACGGGGCTGTTCTAATTGGTCTTGGGATTTGAGCGGTGCCCATAGGTCATATCAATGCACCAGTGCGTATACCTTTATGATGCAACGGTGCGCCATATCACATAAAGGCATCGATATTTATAATTGGTATCGGTATTCGTGTGGTGCACATGGATCATATAAATGCGCCAATGCTTATAGATACATAAATTCCACGGTACATAGTATCACACAAAAAAACTGATATTTATAATTGGTATTGGTATTTGTGTGGTGCCCGTAGATCATAAATGCACTGATGCGTATTGACACTGGCGCGTATAGGCACTAGTGTGTATAGATACATAAACACACTGGTTGACAGTTATTGACACACATCGGTTTTCTTTTTGTTTTTTTAGAAACATCGACCTATGACAGTCCAATTATTATGATTGTTTTAAATCCATTATTCATGAAAAGTCGACACATGTTATAACAATATTCAGATTAATTACATTTTTATTAATGCATTTGAAGGTGTTGTTTGGATTAATTTGCTATATCATATCAGAATTATTGTGGTTTTTAAAATTCGTTATTCATCAAAAGTTGACACATATATATCGTATAACAATATTCATATGAATTAAATTTTTACTATTGCATTTGAAATGACAATGGAGAACGCAATAAAATAAATTAAAACATATTTTATGATTATATATATAATATATATGAATAAGAGAGTATTTATCAGACAAAATGGGATAGTTAATATTCGTATCCCTTTGTCTTTAAATTGGGACACTATGTCCATTACATTAAACAAAATGTCTGATTTCATAGACATATTTCAAAAAATAAAATGCCTTGCTTTGATATCCAAACATAGTGATCATCATTCTTTTCTTGAATTGTTGTCACTGCTAGAGCTACTTCCATGAATTGGGTTATTTTCTGGAATGTTGAGTTCACGACATTGATTTTTTTCTTCTTCTTCACCTTCCAGATACAAACATAAACATAAACTGAAATGAGTGTATATACATTGTTAAGAATAATGAAAATTGCAATATTAAATAATATACATCAATGTAAATCGAAAATAAAAATGACATACCATGGCAACAATTGACTCATAAACTATACACATTCTTTCAAAACCATGTACCATGCCATCTTTCAAAAAATTATCTGTTGGTGCAGTTCCATACTTTGTTTCCTGCAAGTTTTATACGCCATAAAAAATCATATATTTAATATAAAATATGTTTTTGTTCTATTAATTATAGATGGAGCTAAGTAAAACAAGATCGATATATTCTTACAAATTCCACAATTAAATTCTGATATGCCAACATATACTCACAACCCATATTTAACCCAATTTCAATAAATTCTTCTAATGGTTCTTCTTTGTATGTGAGCACCTATTTGAAGACACTCAATGATGATTTTTGTAAAACAACTTAAAAAATAAAAAAATGAAATCTAGTTAAGTTGTTATAAGAAAGTAACAATTACTCACAAACTTAGAGACCAACCATTTTCTTCCTTGTCATCCTGTTTTATGTGTTGAATGGGTTCCATTTTCTTTTCTTTTCTACAAGAAAATTCTTGAAAATTAATATTTAATGTAAAATTGTTTATTTATTGTACCTAATGATTGAAAAATTCAATGATTACATATTACATTTGAAGCACGTTGTCGTTGGTGGAAAGAACATCTATACATTCGTTCCACTAGATCCCTCAAAATTTTGTAAAAGTTTTTTCCCCTTTCGTTAACTTCCAGCACCACTCCAGATGAGCTAAGGAGCAATTGATTTTCATTTGCATGTTCTATTTTTTTTCTTTTCTTAGAACAAAATTCCTTTTATGAGTTGTTGGTCCCTGTAGAAAATTAAAAAAATGTGAATTAGTAGACTGATTGACACATGTTATCTAATAATTTTAAGTATATTATTAATGATAATTAAAAAAAATGTAATATCCCAAAATGGGAACTATCAGCAAGGCATGACTGAAAAACGCATTTTCGAGGAATGGCTGCTACAGGAATTGAAACCAAGACCTGGATCCCCTATATCAATGTATCTAAGTCTGAAATCCAAGAGGAGGCTCCAAAGAAATCCCTCTAGGTGGGTTAAACAGATTTCCCACACCTAGTTGCCTTCACAAATTTTCCGATGAAGGGACTACAACAATGTATGAACATACAATGGAATGGCAGTGTTATTATTATGAGTTATGAGACATGAAGATAAAAATAGCCTTCCATCTTATATTATAGCAACAGAAGTATACAATTATTTGAGGAATCAATCACTCAAGCTAGGCAATGAGAGCCTCAACAGAACATGTACAAGAATTTTGAGAACACTGCTATACAGAAATTACATAAGGCTATATTAGCACAGTTTAATGGAGACACTGCAACATAAAAAATGCTAATTGATCCATATTTATGCAGGAATGCAACAAAATAAACATATAACCATAAATACAGATATGTAGCAGAAATAACACTTCATTTCATTAATATCAAAGAACTGAAATTTGCATACAGACAGAATGGAAATAAAACTAGCTAGGGCACTGGTATCTATCTCTGAGAAGAGATGTGGTGGCTACAGGCCTCTAAATTGAGTTACAATGAGGCTCAAGGGCCTATTTATTATTGATAAACAATGGATAATCCTAAACATCCAAAAACCTAACCCTAGGAGATGAAGCGCCAAAACTATGGGCCCCGTTTGGGTAAATTGGTGTTTCAACTTCTGAGGGACGTAACTTTGACATACTATCTCCGTTTGATGCACATGATACATCATTAGAAATCTCTATCCAAGGACTAAAACTTTCACCATGAATATAATTTTAGAATGGAATGATATTCACTAGAGGCAGGATGCCCAAAAAACATCGTTTAGGGCCTCATAACGGCTCTGGAAGTTCAGGACCCAAAAAACTGCTAAAAATAGTAAGTTATGCCGAAACTGAAAAACTGAAAGAGAAAATGGTGGGGGCCCAAGTGGAATAGGTGGGTGGCCACCAATATCCACCTGGATCATTCCTCCCCCCTTAGGAAGCAATGGTCCCCATTGCATTAAGTTCCTCTATGAGATGAGGAAATTTCTGCTGAACTTGGTCCCTGGTGAACCACTTTCCTTGGTGCAGGAGTTGGCCAACTTTGACAACCCGATACAATTGGATCTTCTGTTGGTGAGTGTTCTTGATTTGCATGTACATGATACAATTTGTGGTGGCCTGTTTCATGCAGACTGGGTTTAACTCTGTTGGTGTGAGTTGTTCTGCAATGTCCGAGGTGTCCAGTAGAGGTGGGAAGTAAGGACGAAGGAGATCGACATTGAAGACTGGGTGCAGACCAAGGAATGGAGGAATACTAAGCTTGAAGGCATTGTTCCCTATAGCCCTGGTGACGGTGTACGGCTCATATCGGAGCGGGCGAAGCTTGCGATGGGGTCCGGTGAGGCGCTCCTTCTACAAATGTAGCCATACTTTGTCGCCCACCTGGAAGTTGTGTGGCACTCGGTGTTGATCATGGCGCTTCTTGTACTTCGCATTGGCTCAGTCCAATATATCACGAACCTATTGGAAGATGTGTTGAATGCGCTCGATGAAGCTACTTTCTTTGTCAACTTCAGACTGGACATGAGCTGAATCGGCTTGAGTAGCTGCAAATGACATGGCTACGTCAATGGGACATAGTGGCTGGAATCCCAAACCCACCTGAAAGGGGCTATGGCCAATTGAACTGTGGAGAGCCGTGTTATAACTATGTTGTACATAGGGGAGGCTCTCTTCCCATGTGCATGGATGCTTTGAATTTTACATGCACAGAATGTGTACAATCATTCTATTGACGACCTCTGTCTGGCCATCTATTTGGGGATGGAAAGCTATGGACTTGGTGAGCTTTGTGTCCAACATTGACCAGAGGCTAGACCAAAATGTGCTGAGGAACCTGCTATCTCGATATGATATGATAGACTGTGGGATCCCAAAGTGCACCCACACTCGTTCAAAGAAGAGTTTAACAGTGGCTTCTGTTGTGATATTATTCTTACAGGCCACCATAATGGCCATCTTAGAGAATCTGTCAACGACCATGAAAACACAGTCATTGCCATTCTTAGTAGAGGGCAGGCCCGACATGTAATCCATGGAGATGGATTCCCAAGGTCGACTAGGGGTAGGTAGTGGAGTATATAAGCCTTGCTTCTTGATGGTCGGTTTGGCAATGGCACAAGCAGTGCAGGATCTGATGTGCTTCTTGACATCCTTTCGAAGGTTCGGCCAATAGAAATACTTCTGTAGTATTGCTACTGTTTTCTCGACCCCGAAATGCCCAGCGACTCGACTGTAGTGTGCTTCCCATGTCATCTTGGCACGCTCACTTGAAGGAACACAAAGGTGTCCCAGGTGACATAAAAGTGCATCTTGGAGGTGAAAATTTGGAACTTGTGTGCCCCCCAAGAGTGCCTTGTAAGTGTGGCCGAATTCTGGGTCACTCTCATAGAGAAGCGACCAATCAGAAGTCTCGTGCCCACAAGAGTTGAGCACGGTGGTGAGCGCCACGATCGGTGGTCGGCTGAGGCAGTCTGCAACATTATTGGTGCTACCCTTCTTGTACTTGATGTTCAAATGAAACTGTTGCGGATATGTGGACCACTTCTGATGGCGATCATTCTGCAACTTCCCTTGTGTCTGTATGAACTGCAGGGGCCGGTGGTCTGTGTGGATGATTGTTTCCTTCCCCAAAATGTAATGCTTCCATTGTTGACAGGCTTGCACAATGGAATACATTTCTTTGTCATAGGTGGGATACTTGTGAACTGTCTCAGACAATGTCTCACTGTGATATGCCACTGGATGTCCCTATTGAGTAAGAACTGCCCCAATAGCATAGTCAGAGGCATCTGTCTCGATCTCAAATGGTTGTTGCAAGTCTGGTAATGTGAGCACTGGGGCAGAACAGAGGTGATTTTTCAATTCTGTGAATGCCTTCTATTGAGGTTCCGACCAAAATAATTTTTCTCTCGCTCTTCCCTTGGTGACTGGACTCAACGACCAAGTGATATGAAAGAATCTGAGCACGAATCTACGGTAGAAATTATCAAGACCCAAAAAGCTGCGAAGCTCTGTTATAGTGGTTGGGGCTGGCCAATCCTGAATGACTTGGATCTTGGCTGGATCCACATGCACCCCCCTTTCATCAATAATGTATCCCAAATATTGAGCCTGGGTCATGCCAAACGTGCACTTCTCCAAATTGGCACACAACCTGTGTTGCCGCAGTGTTTTGAGGACTTGTCGGATGTGGTGAAGGTGCTCTTCCCAAGTCTTGCTGAAGATCAGAATGTCATCCAAGTACACCACTACAAATGAGTTGGTGAATGGACGCAAGATGTCGTCCATCATCCTCATGAAGGTTGCGGGAGCATTCGTCAACCCGAAAGGCATGACTAGCCATTCAAAAAGGACTTCCTTGGCTTTGAAGGCAGTCTTCCACACATTAGAGGGTTCAATTGGTACCTGGTGATACCTAGACTTCAGGTCAATCTTGCTGAAATATTTTGCACCCTTGAGTTGGTCTAGAAGGTCATCAATTCATGGGATTGGGTACCTATTTCGGACAGTGATCTTGTTCAGCGCCCGATAGTCAATACAGAGTCTCCATGTCCCATCCTTCTTCTGTACCAACATGATCAGGCTCCCACAGGGCAATGAACTTGGTCTGATGTGACCTTTCTGCAACAGCTCCTGAATCTGCCTCTTGATTTCATCATTCTCCAGAATAGAGCACCGATAGATCAGTCCATTGGGTAGCGGTGCACCTGGGGTCAGATCAATCGGGTGCTTGATCTCACAGTGCAGAGGAACCCCTGTGGGTGAGGTGAAGATGTCCCCGTACTCCTCCACAACCTTATCCATTTTTTGTTGTCGTGCAGAGGAGCCCTGTCTAGAGGTTGTGGCCACAGTATTCTTCTTTCCCTGGGGGCGGATCATCAGGAAAAAAAATTTCCTGGTTTGGGAAATGAGCTTACTGCATTGTTTTGCAGTAACCAAAGAGATAGTCGCAGGAGGTGGTACCTCTGGTATCATGTACAACTTATTTCCCAAAGTAACAATAAGAGCACGAGGTTGAAACTCATACACAACATGACACTTCCACAAGTATGGTTGTCCTAATAATACATCAGAAACATCAATAGGAGCAACATCACATAATACCTCATCCGTGAAGGGCTTGATGTTATAGGGAAGGCGGCACTGCTGGCTGACGCGGAGATCTTGTCCTTGGTGAATCCACCCGATGGTGTATGGATGTGGGTGAGTTGTGGTCGGCAAGCCCAAACGCTTCACGACGTCTACTAAAATGAGGTTCTTTTGGCTCCCATTGTCGACAATGAACTGTATAGGGGAGCGCTTTACCCACATCTGGGAGTGGAAGAGACGTTATTCTTCCTCTGGATCTTCCGGTTCCTCCTTCTGGATCTTTGTAGTCGCAACAATGGCATTGGGCTCCACATCAATAATCTGTTTCCCTTTTTCATTCCCCTTTTCAGGTTCCAATTCGGAGTCGGAGCATGCATCTGACTTAGAAGCCCTCATCTCGGCCACTAGAGACTGCTTGGCCCGACACTCACTTGTGTTGTGAGTGGAGCTCTTATGGAACTCACATCACTTTCCTGTGTCCTTCTTTGGCTTTGCGGTGTTGTTCTTTTCTTGTGGCTTTGATGGGTTGTCTTTAGCTGCCATGCCTTGGCTCTGTCCTTTGTTCTGCAGTTTGGAAGCACCTTTCCCTTACTTTTGATATGTAGATCCAAAGTCTCGCTTCTTCTGTTTGAATTTATGCTCAATCTTGGCAGCATAACGGTATGCCGCACCAAGCGAGGAGATGTTGAGGAACTCCATTTCCTCCTGAATGTATCTATGCAGACAGCTGCTATACTTTAGTGCTAAATGTTTCTCTGAATATTTGATACCCAACTTTGTGCGCAGGGTATGGAACATATTCATCATCTCATGCACATCTTGATCCCTTTTTTGTCACAGCATGGTTTGTTGTATGTACTTGTCCTCATAGCTCCCCATGGGATATTAATGTTCCTTGATGGCATCTCGAAAATAATTCCAAGTTGGTATGGCTAAGAATAGAGAGGGTTCTGTCTAGTCCTTCTTCTCATAGTAGGTTTCCCACCAATCCTTAACATGGGGGGTAGCTTTGAGGAGTGCAAAAATAATCTTCCCCTGGTCTGAAAAGTCATGAACGGATAAATATCCTTCTAATAGATTCAACCATCTATCTATGGCATCTGCGTCTATTTGACCCTCAAATATGGGAATGTCAAAATTTACTCGTACCTTAAAAGGAGTCGCACCTCCAGAGTGGCTGCTGGATGTAGATGCGCCGCCGGTGGGCAGCCGTTGAAGGATATGTGCAAAGTTATCCATCATCGCATTCCTTTGTTTTTTGAGGGCCTCCTCGAGCAATATTTTGATAGGATCTCCTGCTCCCTCATCTTTCTTTTTGTCCCCCATGGGCATCCGTCGAGGTTTGCAAGGCTGATCTTGCAAAGGTTTCACCAGATCAAGCCCTAGCTCCTTATACCCTGTCCTCGTTGGGGACATGCAAAGAAGGATCAAGAAAAAGTTGACCACTCTGATACCACTGATCTGGATTTATGCAAGAACGCAACAGAATAAACATATAACCATAAATACAAAGATGCAGCAGAAATAACACTTCATTTCATTAATATCAAAGAACTGAAATTTGATTACAAACAGAATGGAAATAAAACTAGCTAGGGCACTGGTAGTTATCTCTGAGAAGATATGTGGTAGCTATAGGCCTCTGAACTAAGTAACAATGAGGCTCGAGGGCCTATTTTTTATTGAGAAATAATGAACCCTAAACATCCAAAAACCTAACCCTAGGAGATGAAGCGCCAAAACTATGGGCCCCGTTTGGGTAAATTGGTGTTTCAACTTCCCAGGGATGTAACTTTGGCATACTATCTCCGTTTGACGCACATGATACATCATTAGAAAGCTCTATCCGAGGACTAAAAATTTCGCCATGAATATCATTTTGGAACAAAATGATAATCAATGGAGGCGCGATGCCCAAAAAATGTCGTTTAGGGCCTCAAAATGGCTCCGAAAGTTCAGGACCCAAAAAACTACTAAAAATAGTAAGTTATGCCAAAACTGAAAAACAGAAAGAGACAATGGTGGGGGCCCAAGTGGAATAGGCGGGTGGCCACCAATATCCACCTGGATCACTAATACAATTATATGATAGTATTAGGCTCAAGAAATCTGGGGGAGCAAGCTCTCGGCCCCTGAAAACAATAGTGCAACAATCCTTGGAAGGATTGGCTACAATATATATACAAATGGCAAAACTGTAGGAATGCTTGAGTTGCAGGGTAGCATCTGCAACTCAAAACTGGAATTAATGGAGATGGTTAAATAAGATGTCCAATATGAATTAAACCTCATCAAATGGATCTCCTGAGTGCAAGGCTGATCCTAGCACTGAAGATCTCACCCTCCGAGATAGTGGTGCAAAACCCCACTGCAGATGTACACTGAAATAACACAGTCTAGAGAAGGGACTGTGCTGTTGATGATGGGATATGCTTGTCCTGATGCCAAGATATGAAAATCAGCTCTGAAACCTTCCTCACTAAACTTCTCGAGGAATAGAAGCTCCCTCCTCTGAAAGATGAGCCAAGGAATGGTGTTGTGGAACCCCCCACTGCAACACCTTGCAACACAACGCTACACTTGAGAAGAAATAATGCTATAGATGAAGGAATGGCTTTGGCCTTGAGCCTGGATGTGGAGAAATAAAGTGCAATCCTTCGAGAGGCCTCTGAAGAAGGAGAGGAAATCCTAAACAGGAATCCCTCGTGCTAAACAGCACTGCAACTCAGCTAAACAACCGGAGACTGCAAATAGTCTACTAGACCAAAACAAAAATACTCAAACATGTCTCTCTATGGCTGCCTCTTCCTCCTTTTATGCAAGTGAATGTATCTTTTCCCTGGACCCCAGACATTAGGGTTTCTTCTAGAAGTGATCTTCCTCCCTCTCAAACTGCGCTGTCTTCCCAAGCAAGCCACACCCTCTTAGGCAGCACTGTTGACTTGGTCAAACTTGACCTTATCCCCATGCATTTGCCCCTTTTTACACTGGAAGGTGAAAAATAAAGCTACTCCATAGATCCCTTTCACACTATGATGGATTTATTCCTACTTATGGGTCTCTTTACCCATTTTATTCACCTCCTAGATGATATAAGAAAAAATTAATATTCCAATTTGTTGCATGCAAATTTTTGAATATTACAGTCCTCCCCTCTCAAAGATTGCTTGTCCTCAAGCAAGTGCAAGGATAGATTGAGTTAGGTATCCTCCTCTCCCTGTAGCATGCATGTATTATGATCTCCTCCAAGTAAATAGATGCTATCTCATCAATCAAGTCTCCATATTGCTCCTCCTCACCATGCAAGTCAGCTATCACGCTATCATCATGTAAAGGTGAAATACTCAAGGGGATAGAAAAGTGATGTCTAGAGGTCCCCTTGAGGAATGGGATCTGAAATATAATGGGAAATATCTCTCACATATGGATCCTCCATCCCCAAGCTATGAGCCATGCAAAATGAGTCACCTCCCAACTAAGAAACTCTTGAAAACTGTCCTCTACCTTTAGCTCCGGAAAAGTAGGTGGGCTGAAATCCTGCATATGGTAGACAAGGTAGTCTACCCCATGCTATCATCCTCTCCATTTAAGACAAGTGTAGAGTGTCTTCTGATTCTAGGCCGCAGTAAGGTTGCCCTCAAGTGGCAAGATGAGGAATATATCTCCAAGGATCTCTCCTCCAACGCTTCAAATCATGATGGCCCAAATATCCCCATATATGATGAGTTGGAAATCATCGTCATATGGCATCATATCCATCATATGGCTCACCTCAGAAGGAAAAAAATGTGTTTCTCTAGTGGCCATACAATCTCCCATGCTCCCCTTAGAACATGTAGTGCAAAAATTGTGGGAGGATTCTCCCTCAATGGAAACATTCACCCAATGTGTCTTCCTCCCAAGCATGCTCCTCATAAAGACAGAAACAATAGAACCATAGCGAGAAAAAATGAGAATCATGCTTGTTGCCATATGTAACAAATGAGAAGGAAAATGGTCCCTCAAGTGCAACCAACGTAGCTTTACTCTCAACTGCAACAGAGACTGATAAAATGTGTGGCTTCTCAACCACTTGCCTGCAGCTCCAATCTCCTCATAAGTATGGAGGAAGTGAATGATGCATGGTGTAGAATGAGAATTTCCTCCACAATATATCTCTTCCCCAAGACCTCCTAGGGAATGGCCATCAATCATGCTTATGGCCTCAACTAAACCACGAGGTCTAGAAAAAAGAATGCTCCTCCTTGGAGCATCATCCTGAACATGTATGGTTAAGGGATGCATATATACATTATACAAATAATCATGTAAACAACAGTGAATACCCTTACCATATATTCTGCTCATACAAAGGGAGTGGCTCATAAATGATTCTCCTCAATTCCTCAAAGAGAAAAGGGGTGGCTGTGTTAACTCCTCATATGCATCTTCTCATATGCTGATATATCTCCTCCTGAAAACCCTTCCAAGAATACCCATCCATGATGGTGTGGTATGCTCTCATAGAACAAGTGGGGCTGAAAATGAAATCCTCATGAGCTGCTTGTAGTAACTTCTCCTTGATCTTGGAAGCTCCAGATAAGAATATCCTACAATGATAGAAAATGACCCCATCTTTGACTGAATACTCCTCCTCATGCAACTGGTCATCCAATATCATACAAGTGAAAATATCCTTGGAATACTCCACTAACAGCTGGGAGTTCCAATATGGATCTATCCTCCATAGTGATAGCATTGATGATTTCTCATGAAGAGCATTAGTCATATGGTCATCCTCCACTTTGACATCTCCCATGTGAAAGATGCAAGTTGGAAGGCTGCTATCCTTCCCGTGATGCTTCTGCCACAATGCAGAATCTGAAATGGAAGTGGGTACTGATGATGTTGAGAGAATGCTCCCTCTCTCCTTCAGTCTACCCAAGACTCCCAGTGTTGTATCAAGCTCTCCCAGGGTCCCCAATCCTCTGAAATAACTGAGAGGTGCCTCAACTGGTGAAACATCCATCTTCCTCTGCTGATCCAGTGGTCTCCTCAGAAAAATGTCTCCATGCAATGAGACATCATCTTTAAGAGATGACTGCATATATGAATGGAAAAATCTATCCATGCCCTCACTGTGCAATCCAGTCTTCCCCTTGGGTGCATCAACCTCCTGAATTGGATAGGGGTGTGTACATCTCATATTAGGATGTTGGTCCTCCTCCCTACCTCTTCCTTGTGTCTCGATGGTTCCACACCTTCTCAAAAATGGCACATGAGTTGTGCCTTGATCTCCGCACATGAGATCTTGGGGACTTCCTTGCAAATATGCAAGAACCACTTTACTTGGAGCAAGAGTTCCTCCTTCCTCTGCATGAGGCACTGGATAATCTATAGATGTAACAACATTGTTTCCCTTAATCTCTGCAACATGAATGGGCAACCTCCCAATGATAGGATCCCTCTTTGAAAAATATACCTCCATGTTTCCTTGCTCAAAGGTATGAGATGAAAGTTTTCCTTCCAACAAGCTATGGTGCAAGTTTTCAGCCTCCTCCATGGTTTTCTGAAGTGGAATTGCATTTTCATGCTAGGGTTTTGTTTAAGTTCCCTTGTTTAGCTCCACCATGTGTGTCTCATGAATCATTCCATCAAATATTTTCACTAAGGCCTTAGTGAAACTTGCATAATATGTAATGTTTACATTTCTTAAAGAAAAGGATTCATAGATCCACTAGGCATAGGCCTTACCTATCATATGCAGCGCTGCAACTTTGATGGCTTCATCTTCAGGAATTTGGTGTTGCTGCGATAACTCATCTAACTCCTCCACCCAAGCTTTGGATGAGTGTGTAGGTGGAACTTCAAAGGTAGATAGAATAAATCTATCCTTTTGCTCTCTCCCCTTCACCTTGATCTTGCAAAAATATGAAAACTAAGATGGTCTCGTAATTTATGAGTTTGAGACTCATAATTTTTTAGGAAATCAGTAAGATTTTCCCTCCTAGCAACCTCTTCTCCTCTTTCCATCTCTATTCTGGCAATCCTGGGCATGTGATTGCACTGTGTATTAGGGTGTGTGGATGCTTTCTCACACTCTTCATATGTCAATCTAGAGTTTGCTTTAGATTAAAACTCTCTTGGAGATTCTTCATACATCTCCCTCCTGATCTTCTTGAAATCTTCATGAATATTATGTATAGATTTAAGAAGAAGCTTTGTAATTCTATCCCCTTTCTCTTCTCCAAAAGATGGAGTCTTTTCCCTGCTCATCTCTTTGTCTCCTACCCGATGAGAATAGGAAGTGCAGGGTCCTTCCTCTTCTCCTTGGGGAGGTTCTTCATGCATTTGAAATATTATGAGATAAAGCCCATCCTCTCCTTTGGCTAAGACTCACAGGCTGAGCCAATATTGTAGCTTTGATACCACTGTAATATCCAAAAATGGCAATTGTTAGCAAGGCATGACTGGAAAACGCATTTTCTAGGAATGGATGTTACAGGAATTGAAACCAAGACCTGGATCCCTTAGATCAATGTATCTAAGTCTGAAATCCAAGAGGAGGCTCCCAATAAATCCCTCTAGGTGGGTTACCTAGATCTCCCACACCTAGTTGCCTTCACAAAGTGCCGATGAAGGGACTTCAACAATGTATGAACATGCAATGGAATGACAACGTTATTATTATGAGCTGTGAAACATGAAGATACAAATAGACTTCCCTTTGATATTATAGCAACAGAAGTATACAATGCTTTGAGGAATCAATCACTCAAGCTAGGCAATGAGAGCCTCAATAGAACATGTACAAGAATTATGAGAACAATGCTACATAGAAATTACATAAGGCTATATTAGCACAGTTTAATGGAGACACTGCAACATACAAAATTCTAATACAATGATATGAAAGTATTAGGTGCAATAAATGTGGGGGAGTAAGCTCTCGACCCCTGAAAACAATAGTACAACAATCTTTGGAAGGATTGGCTACAATATAGATACAAATGGAAAAACTGCAGGAATGCTAGAGTTGCAAGGTATCAGCTGTAACTCAAAACTGGAATGAATGGAGATGGTCGAATAATATGTCCAATCTAAATTAAACCTCCTCCAATGGATTTCCCGAGGGGAAGGCTGATCCTAACACTGAAGATCTCACCCTCCGAGATAGTGGTGCAAACCCCCACTGTAGATGCACACTGAAATAACGTAGTCTAGAGAAGGGACTGCACTGTTGAGGATGGGAGATGCTTGGCCTAATGCCAAGATATGAAAATCAGCGTTGAAAAATTCCTCACTAACCTTCCCTAGGAATAGAAGCTCCCTCCTCTGAAAGATGATCCAAGGAATGGTGTCGTGGAACCCTCCACTGCAACACCTTGCAACACAACGTTACACTTGAGCAGAAATAATGATGTAGCTGAAGGAATGGCTTTGGCCTTGAGCCTGGATGTGGAGAAATGAAGTGAAATCCTTCAAGAGACCTCTCAAGTAGGAGAGGAAATCCTAAACAGGAATCCCTTGTGCTAAATAGCACTTCAACTCAGCTAAACAGCCGGAGACTGCAAATAGTATACTAGACCAAAATCAAAATACTCAAACATGTCTCTCTATGGCTGCCTCTTCCTCCTTTTATGCAAGTGAATTTCTCTTTGCATTGGACCCCACACATTAGGGTTTCTTCCACAAGTGATCTTCCTCCCTCTCAAACTACGCTGTCTTACCAAGCAAACCACACCCTCTTAGGCGACGTTGTTGACTTGGTCAAACTTGACCTTGTCCCCATGCATTTTCCCCTTTTTACACTAGAAGATGCAAAATAAAGCTACTCCATAGATCCCTTTCACACTATGAGGGATTTATTCCTACTTATGGTTCTCTATACCCATTTTATTCACCTCCTAGATGATATAAGCCAAAATTAATATTTCAATTTGCTACATGAAAATTTTGGAATATTACAAAAAGAAACTCATATTGGATCGATAATATTTTTTCATTCACTTGATTCATCCTTTTGCAATTTTTCCATTAAAATTTTACGCTCTTCTGGTCCTAGATCAGAAGTAATAATATCGAGCTTCATCATTTTGTGGCTCTGCATGATACATAGTAAACAATACGTATTAGTTAAACTTACATACAGTTCAAAAATAATATTTTTTATAAAGAATTTACAAAGAACTTGTCTTTTTTGCTTTTCTTGATGTGTTAAGAGTATTTTTGTTACTTGATCTCTTGTTAGAAATTTCTTCATCAATCTGAAACCAGTACCATATCATTCATTAATATATTTATAAATAAATTCTCAACTTTTCAAGTAGAAAATAAATCTTAAGACACCGATGCGCCTTTCATGGGGTCCGCACTGCAGCTGGTGCATCTGGATATTAAAAACGCACCAAAAAACAGTATAATACACCATACGGTGCATTTGGTATTATAAACACACCACAAAAAATAGTGTAATATATCTAACGGTGTGGGGGGTATTATAAACGCATCGCAAAAATGGTGTAATACACCGTACGGTGCTTGCCTAGTTAAATGGAGCACTGGTGCCCTATTTAAGATTTGGCGCACAGATTTAGAAAAAATGTTTTCATTTTTTTTACTACAGTACTTGTGCGGTGCGCTTTATAATACAACACACCAGTGTGGTAGCGTAGGCAGGGCACACCGATAAAGAAAAATCCATTTTTTCAAAAATTCATGAAATGGCCGAATGGATTGGGATTCGACTATGCAAGTCATCCCTGGGTTGGACGCCAATATAAAATGAAAAACCCTAATTTTGAAATCACAGAAACAAGGAGAATAAAGGGAAAAAACAAAAAATGAAGGGTTTAGGGTAAAAATGGATAAAACTGCAGAAAAAAGTAAAAAACTACAGAAAAAAAGTAAAAAAAATAATCAAATTTAATCACGAGATGGTTTCAAATTCTATGATATAGGGTTTGAATCACCAGAGTTATGGTTTATGATTGTATGAATACTTCTGTTCGAACGTATTTCGCTACTCCACAGTGCCCTCCTCCTCTCTTGCTCCAGGTTTGTCTCCTGCAAATATCTCGTTGAAAATTTTAGAAAAAATAGTGAAATAATGAAAACTGTTTAGTATTTAAAGAGTTATTTTATGAAATTATATTTTTGAAAATATTCTGCCGCCCATTTTTCAAAATGCCTCCTTTTTTTCACTTAAAGAAAATAGGTTTCGTTTTTTTATTTGCGTTTATTTGTTACGGGTGCGGTAGAGTTTTGATGCACTGGTGCATCATATTAATACGACGCACCAGGGCGTGTTAGGAAGATAAACACACGGGACTGTATAAAGTTCTTTTTTTTGTATGGATGATCATAATAAAATAATGATAATTATAAAGTACATGAATTTATTTTCATTATTTTCTAAACTTTAGTATGTTACAAAAAATTCGTATTTTTCTAGATTTTTTATTTTACAATTATTTTCAAATTTACAAATTTAAATATTTTAATAAAATCATTTCACATTAATACAATTAAAATTTTCACATTGATAGAATTAAAATTTTAGAAATATTTTACATACAATTACAATTAAAAGTACAATTAGAATTAGAATTAGAATTACAATTACAATTTTACATTAATTTCACATACATCAATTACCATTAGAATTACAATTAAAATTAAAATTTTACATACAATTACATTTACAATTTTATATAGAATTACATTTACAATTACAATTACAATTTTACAAATATTTTACATACAATTCAATTAAAATTACAATTACAAATACAATTACAATTTCAAAATTTTACATACAATTACATTTACAATTTTACATAGAATTACATTTACAATTACAATTACAATTTTACAAATATTTTACATACAATTCAGTTAAAATAACAATTAAAAATACAATTAAAATTTTAGAATTTTACATACAATTACATTTACAATTTTACATAGAATTACATTTACAATTACAATTACAATTTTATAAATATTTTACATACAATTCAATTAAAATTACAATTACAAATACAATTACAATTTTAGAATTTTACATACAATTAGAATTACAATTAAAATTTTACAATTTTTCATATATACAATTACGATCATTTCAGAATAAATTAAATATTACAATTACAATTAAAATTTTACATTAATAAATATTTTACATATAGTTACAGTTAAAATTAAAATTAGTACAAATACAAATACAATTTTACAATTTTACATACAATTAAAATTTAAAAATTTAAATTACAATTACAATCACGACATAATATTTAATAAATATCATGGTCATTGAATATTAAATTAATTAATGAACATCATCATGATCATGATAACCATCGTACAAACATCATATTCAACTAATAAACACATTCAAACATCAAATTAACATTATATATTAACATCATCACAACACGAACATCAAATATCCATCTAAATATGTCAAATAACTCATGCTATCACATATACACATCTATCTGCAAGCTAAACATTAAATGAACATATCTAACATGACCTAACAATATGTGCCACATCATGATGATCACCAACATGAAAATTATGTACAACTGCAACATGAACATAAAATACATGGACCATATATATATATATATATAACTAAATAATGTTAAAAATATACAACTGTAACATAAATGTCATGTATCAGGCACTGGTGGTAGTATAACAAGATGATCAATAGCAGTACAAGTGGATGCATGCTTAGTAAAGCTGGGTTCAACCTCGACAATCGATGGTTGAGCCTGGTCATGATCATGATCACTAGTACTGATGGATGCATCCACTGGTGGTAGTACAACATCAATATGAGCAGTAGTAGTGGATGCCTACTCAGTCAATAATGCAGCCTCTACAGTCGATGGTCTAGCTTGCTCATGATCATGACTAATAATGATGGATGCTGCAGGCTGCTAACTGGATGTGGCCGATGGTCTAGCCTCATGTCCATGATGAATGTCAGATGCTGCCAGTGGAGCCTCATGCTCATCAGGTGCGCCGCAAGGTGAATGATCATGAGATGCATGTGAGTATCTACTCGCAGACTGTCCATCACGTGCTGCCGCTTGACTACGCCTATAGCCAGGGACAATCCTCCTCAGTCGTGTAATAGTTGTCGTAGATCCTACGACATGCCGCATTAGGTTGTACATGTCATGCGACATGCCTCTCCACATCTATAACATCCTATCATTGGCCTATATGTCTCCGTAATGAGCAGGCCTGATTCCCACATCAATGATCAATGCACAGAGTTGGTTTCCCAACTCTATCCTATATCTAGTCTCAGGTCGACCACGCCTAGCAAAAGGCGGCACCAGTGCACCATGAGCAGGAGCATGTCTCTCTGCTGCACTGGCCTCATCATGATAATCCTCAGCATCAGGCATGTTCTGATCATCATTATCAGGATCCACACTTGGATCATGTGGTGGAACCGACATCTCCTCGCCATGAAAAGAGCCAATGTCTCCAAAATATATACAAGTACACAACAATAACTAGACAATTTCATTACACAATTTAATAAAAACAAGTTAAAGAACATGTTAGAAAAAATATAAATAAAACAGTAATATTACCTCTATCATCTGGCGGCTCATCAGCTGTGAAAAGGATGTTGGGACACCCTTGCCAATCTAAGCTAGCATAAGGACATGGGACCATAATGAAGGGATGTAGCCTGTCAAAACTAGCTAGTTAGTCCAGTGAATCATGTGATATCCTGGCCGAAAACAAAGTGTCTCCTCTCTTGGGCATCATTTTCCCCCACATATGCATCCAGGCCTCAAACATCGGCTTACGAGGCTGTCGAACAAAACTAGGTCTCACCTCTGGAAGCCTCTCAAAAAATAAACAAAAAAACTCTAAAGAAAAAGAGAAGTTGACCCTCCCTTGTGCATGAGCATGACATCTATCTAAGGCCATACAAAACTATCACAAAAAAATGGGAGACCACGTGACAAGTTGTGGCTGCTGTACTAAAGAATCAACATAATATAAAAGCGAGAAACTAATGCATTGCTCGTCACTGGTGTTGTGAGAAATGGTCGAAATGATAAGGGAGAGGCATTGCACGTCCTATCTACCAAAAGCACCTATATGTAACTGACCTCTAGGTACCTGAAACTCTAAAGGAGATAGTAGATGTGCTCCAATGTATCCTTGGGAGTAAAGTAACTAACTCCCTACTACACAACCAGCTGGCACGTTTGGGAATGAGGGAAAATCCACCCCTCTCCTCGATAGTCCTGTAATAAAATAAATATCCTCCTCAGTGGGTGTGTACCACTGGTCAGGACCAACCTGGAAAGCCTGTTGGTGGGCATTCCGTTTGCTGATAAGATAACTCAAAAACACACTATGGGCCTTTAGGGAAGTAGCCTCCTCATAGAACTTGAGGAGGCCTACCTGCCTAAGGATCACCTGGGTATCTGCAGTAATAGGGCAAGGGTATACATCTCTCTCCCTCTCTCGGGCGTCCCATTGGCGAATCATGTCATACTATTCAACCTATTGTTGCCGATGTTGCTCCTCTTCTCTTTGAATAATTTCTATATTAAATAACTTTCTTTTATTAGAACATAAATGTGTTTAGGAATATACATACATATATATATATATATATATATATATATATATATATATATTTGAAAAAAAAACAAACAGACAAGTCGGTGTGCCATAAAAATAGTCACACACCTGTAATGGTGCATCTTAAGAATGTAGCGCACTGGTGCCGGTGCCACTAATGAAATATAATGCGCTGGTCGTGGTGCAACTGTCTATTTTTCAAGCACCGTTACCTTTATCAAAGTTCAGAATAGCGGTGCACTGATTGAAATATATGCCTCAGTGCGTATAGTCGTGTCAGTGCACCAACTTCTGGACAATTACATAGTCGACGATGCGGTATTTTACCCGGCCGCATTGTTGACCCTCTTGGAATCCAAAATGCGGTGTGCTGACATAAACCGAGGCAAATAATTCTGTCAATGCACTGCATTGTGATTCCCGTGGTCAATGGTGCACCTGGATAAATGAGCGCACCAGCTTTTATTTATTTTTTTTAGTTTAAAATTATTTGGGGTGCCTTTCGGCACTTCCCTAGAAATGATGTGTATACTGTTAGCACTGGTGGCGGTGCAACCTGTAAATTTTACATGATGCACTGCTACCCAGTGCAAGCCGAACAGCTCCGGTGCACCGTGCGACAATTTTTAATTTTTTATTTTATAATGGTTATTTTTAAGATTATTTCAATTTCTAATCCACTAAAAGGCTTAATCATGGAAAAACTAGAAAAATACCTCTACATTTCACTGTCGAGGAGGCATATTGGTTGTAAAATTTGCAAAAGAAAAATTTCCCACCATTTTTCAAAATGAAAGCTGGAGATTGGTGGCCAATGTAGAGCAGCAGTGCGTGCAATGGGTGCAATGAGAGCACCGATGTTAAGGCGGCTCATACAAGGGGAAATGGCACCGGTGCTTGAGAGCTCTGGGGCATTGAGGAAAGTGAAAAATGAGGTTTTTTTTCCGTAATTTTTTTATTTATTTAACTTTTTTCCAGTGAATTGGGTTTTATAGGCATACCAATATGCTTACCTACAACCCTACCGAGCTGTGTCAAATTTGGCACATTGTTTATAATGCACCGAGGCGGTGCCCTAACACCGCACCAGGACGTTTCAGTTTTGGCGCGAAATTTTCATGATGCACCAGGGTAGAATATCCATAAAGAACTGGTGTGGAATAGTCGTAAAGCATCATTTTTTTGACCTTAATTTTTTTTTTTTGTGTAACGTTATTCTGGTGTGTGCAGTTTATAGGTGCACCAGTGCTCTTGGATAAGAACGCACTGACGCATTTTTCTTTTTGCGCAGTGTATTATGATGCACCTGCGCAGAAGTGTGCTGAAGCATCGGTTCGTTATAGTAATAGGATGCCCCAGAGGTGTGTGTACATCACACACGCTGTCTGGTGTGCCAATGTTTCGTGTGAAATGGTGCATTCTATGGTAGGGCATACATTAGTAATTGAGAGCTCAAGACAACTAGAAAACTGAAAATTTCGGGTTTTTTGCCGTAATTTTTTTTTTAATTTAACTCTTTACCAATGCGCGTGGTTTATAGGTGCACTAGTTCTATTTCTTAAAAATGCACCAGTCGGTTTTTTTTTTGGCGCAATGTATTATGATGCACCGGTGCAGTTTCTTTCTACCGCATTGGGTTGTTTTGGTTTTGGCGCGGTGTTTTATAATGCATCAACGTGGAATAGTTGTCACACATCAGTGCTATAGAATAATAGGACGCACCAGGCAGGTGTGTACGGAGTGCACGGTGTTCGGTGTGCCGATGTTTTGGTCTGCACCGGTGCTTTCTCGGTTCCTCCGCACCGGGGTGACGTTTAATGATAAGCGCACCGAGAGGAAAACATCTGCAAAACCCTCCACCCACCAACCTCTTCTAGTAACCTCTTCTACAAATGGATGTATGGAGTATTTTTCTATGGGGTTCCTCACAAACATCCGCTAGATGGTATTTTCCTTGTACTGTTCACATGTCAATCCATTTGTCTCTATTTCCTACTTTTCATAGTGTTGAGATGATGCTTAGAGCAAGAAAGGCCATGAAGGCCAACAATTGGAGCATGGAGAGACAGAACCTACTCCATGTAGCATGGTTTGGAGATATAGTTTATGAGTTTGGACTTTCCACTTAGGGAAGGAACCACTACACTTCACATATCTCATGCAGAGAAGAGGCTCTTGGACAACATATGGTTGCCACTTGGGGACTCATTCATGAGGAGAGGCATCTAGCTACACAGCTAGAGGCCATTCTAGACATTCTAGAGAGGCATCTATTGAGCTTGGCATTCATAACAAATTGGAGCATATGGGGAAACCTTCCATATGAGGATGCCACTTGGGAGGGAGATGGATTTCTGCAGGATCCACTTTTGGAGTTGCTTGAGGACAAGCAACATATTGGCAGGGAGGGATGTAATATTCCAAATTTTCCATCAGCTAATTGGAATATTATAGTTCTTAATATTCTTATTTAGTTAAGTAAATAAAAGGGTGGAGGGACCCGTAAACCTAGTAGATGAATAAAATCCACTTCTAAAATGTGAATGTGGGTTAATTGAGTAGTAGATTAGCATTATGGAGTAGTGGAGCAACATAATAATGAAGAAAGAGTGGAGGTCATAGAATATTAATGAGGAAGATGATGGATATAGTGGAGAAGCAATTGTAGAGATGATGGAGGAAGTGGTCCATTAAATGCACACATGATGGAGGAAGTGGAGAGTAATTGCAGAAGTGATGGAGATCATGGAGGAGTACATAGTCTTTATGGAGGCTAGTGGCCACATGTGCAGTGCAATTATGATGTAGGCCAAGGCTAGGGAAGGCTCACAACCATAAAAGGAAGATGAGTGCATCAAAGGAGGGGAGTCTGGATTTTTATTTTTGAGTGCCATAAGACATTTCTTTGCACGCTTAATCTTTTTAGCTAAGTCTGCTATGTTTTTTAGCACGAATTGATCCTGAGGTAGAATCCCACCCTTACCCATGGGGGACTTTGATTTCCTACTCTGGTAAGGTTTTCTTGGGCATGATTCATCATCTAGCAATCAATGCCACTTTCAGCCACTCTCATCTCCACGTCCAGCTACAAGAATTATGGATTCTTGAACTTGGGTTTGAGAGTTGGAAGGTTGTTCTTAGTACTTTAGCTGAGAAACCTATGGAGGGATCAACCATTCACAATATGGATCCATTGTAGTATTTTTGGAGTTTCATTGTTATATCTGGCATTAGGCCATCCATATATTCTCATATGCAACAACATTTGCTGTAGAAATTAAATAATTCTACAGTGAGGGTTTGAGGAGAAGAGGAAGTTCCAAGAAACTTAGCTTGGTATCCTGTGAGGGATTAATCCTTCACCCCTGAGATAAATTTAGAAGCCTAGGATTAGCATTGTATTATCTATCAGTAGGCTACATCATCATCCCTCCTAGATAGAGCATTATTTTCCAGCAGTTGTGCATGAAACAACTACATATTCAATGGAGGAGCTAGAACTCAAGTTTTGAGCTTGGGAATCGGGAGAAGGGACCAACCCTTAAGTTAGTGAGTTGAGTGGGTGATAGTGTGGAATATAGATCATTCATTCAGCCCCATATCAACATTTTTCTCCATGGAGTGCGTAATTCAGCCAGTAAGGGTGTAGTGTGCAACCCAAAAAGGGCTGAAATTCCAACTCAAAATATGGCCAAACAATTTATGTGTGTTTCTTGGTTTTGTGAGTAGATTCCATGTTTAAAATCCTAGATATTTATGAGCACTCTAGTAGCCTCTTGTACATAGATCTTATTCATAGTAGCAATAGTTTCCAACAACAACAATAGTTTATACTTCCAGTGTTATGATTTAGAGTTGTTTTAACCATCTTTGGATGGCCTCAGTGCATTCATTTTGGAGCATTGTGTACATTAATTTGTTGTGATATTAATGATATGTCTGAGCTTTTTCTACTCGTATGTATGATTTTTTTATGTATTCCAACATTTTTCTAGTTCTACATATTTTATTCTTATTTTACCGTAGTTGGAATTGTGCATATGTTCTATATTCATGTCTTTCCCATTTTGGGATATTAAAATGTGTAATATTCCCAAATGGGAAAAGCAGGAATATAGTGCAAAACCATGGAAATAACAGTGTAAACATTACATGAAAGAAAAATTCCAATAAGGAAACCTTTCATTTATTATAACAACAACAAAATATGCATAATAAATGGGGCATAAGATGTACAATAAGAAAGAACAAGTCTCCAATGGATAAAATCCCTCAAAATAGGTTTTGCTACTATATATAAAGAGCTGTAAGACTGCTAAAATGTTGTTTAAAAGGAACTAATACAAAAAATGATTAAAAAATATATCTAGGGCTGATATATGCACAAACGATGGATCTAATAAAGATCTAGGCATTATACAACCTCCTTTGAAGAACCCCTGAAGGGTTTTCAGCAAAACACAATGTACAAGATGGGAATTTAAGCTTTAGGGCTGAAGATCCACTAAAAATTATAGATCTAGAAAGTGTGCCTGATTTGATATGATAACTAATGTAGACTCCTCCAATAGAATCTCTAGATCAAGGGCTGATCCATTCTCTAGAAAACCTCCTCTCCAAATGGTGTGCCAAAACCACCCTACAACTCCTCCTACAAAATAATGTAGATCTAGAAATAAACTATGCTGTAGGGGAAAATAAATGTATGGCCTAATGCCAAGATCTAAAAATATGCACAAGGGCCTTCCTTACTATCCTCCCAATGGAAAGGAACCCTTCTCCACTGAAAATAAGCAATGAAATGACCCAAATATGGTCTCCACTGCTGCAACCTGCAAAAAAACTTAACCTTCAACAGGATCTGCGCTGTAAATGAAAGATGAATCTTAGCCTTAAGCGTGAAAGTGGAAAATGTAATACACGACTCCTCCAAGAGCTTCTCAATGGAAGAGGTGGGATTCCAGATTAGGAAAACACAGTGCCAAACAACACTCAATCTCAACTAAACCTAGAGAAAGATATATGTCTAAACACACCATATACTCAGAAATATCAAATACATCAAAATAATGAATATGGCTGCCATCCTCTTCCTTTTATAAGATATGAGCTTCCAACCCCTAAGCCCCATCCAATAATGGCACTACTTCCATGCAAATAATCTCCATCTAAAACTACACTGTCTTTCATTGATGGCTACTCCTCCATGACCCAGTCAAGGTTTTCCAGCCCCTTTTCACACCTTAGGGTGCTCAATTAAACCACCAAGATATATCATTTTCACATTGGAATTTATCTACTCATTATTAAGGAGACTTATGGACCTCCATTGTCCTCTTATTCATAAAATAAAGCAGAAAAAAAAAAATTTAATATTCCAACTAGCTCATGGCTAATTGGGAATATTACTCTCCTCCCTTCCCAAATGTTGCTTATCCTTAAGAAACTAACAAGGTGAGTGCTGCAACTCTTCTCCTCCATCATTGGTGAATCTGATAAGTTTCCCTCATAAGCTAAGTGTCTCCCAATCCATACCTCCATGAAATGCTCCTCCAAAGTTCTTATGAGATGCAAATAATTCATCCCACAAGGAGACAATAGTTCCAACGAAAAAAACATGGTTTTCCCAATGTTCTCCTTAAAAAATGTAGCATAATGAACATGGATAATATCTCTCCAATAGGGCACATACATTACTCCCTTCCTCCCTCCAATCATTCCCATAAAAAGAATAAGCACATCATCAATGTATGGGATCAAAACTAAGTACATACAAACAAAAATTTGTAAAATTGGAGGTGGGTCATAGTCCCACATGTGGAACCAACACAGTAAATCCCCTGATTGTATAAGATAATGATATGGTAAGTGATTTCCCACCACTTTCTACCCAATTCTTCTCATAATGGCTGAAAGTGTGAGATATGTTTGGTGATTTTGGAGTGCACCCACAATGATACAACATCTCCCTATGTCCTCCAAGGGAGTGGCCATGTTCAATAATGTTTATGGCCAAAAGCTGGCCATGAAGATTATATGAAATAATTCTCCTCCTTGGATTTATGGCCTGCTTATACATGGTAAAGGAATGCAAGTAATCATCAAATGAAACATTATGTACATAAGCATGTTCCCTACCAAAAATTCTGCTCATACAAATGGAGTGGTCCATAGATAGATCCCCTCTCATTCCAAAAGAAGAAGAGGTGGCTATCATAAATTCTTCATTGAGTTATGTCTCTCTTCCAACTCCACATGGTTCATGCATCTCTGAAAATTTTTATATAGTTCCTCTTCAAAGCCTTCCCAAGTGTTGCTTTCCATGATAGTGTTGTAGGCTCTCATGGAATAAGTATAACTGAAAAGGAAATATTCATGAGCCATTTGTAGCAAATTATCCTTGAGCTTGGAGGCTTTAGATAAGAAGATACTACCATGATAATAGATGAGTTCATGTTGGACTGGATAACCCTCCTCATGTAGCTGGTCATCAGGTATCATGCATGTGAAAAGATCCTTCGAATAATCCACCAACGATTGGGATTTCCAAATTGGATCAATCTTCCATAGTGACAATGATGATGATTTATCACAAAGAAAATATGTCATATGGCTGTCCTTCTCCTTGAAATATCCCATGCCAAAGGTATATGTTGGAAGGTTGATATACTTCCCATGCTTCTCCTCCCACAGTGCAGAATTTGAAATGAGAGTGGTTAATGATGATGTTGGGAGAATGGATCCCTCCTCCTTGAGTCTACCCAAGACTCTCAGCACTATATCTTGGCCTTCTAATGCTACCATTCCTTCAAGGCCTATGAATGGTGCATCATGATGTGAGACATGTCTCACCAAATCTGGATCAGGTGGCCTCGCAAGTGGTTTACCACAAGAAAATGATGTCTCATGGACCAATCTCATATGCATAATATATGGGAATATCATGTCCCTGCTTCCACTATGCAAATCCAAATCTGTTTCTTGTGTGGAAGTTTCATGATATTTGGGTACCACTCTTAATGATGCAAGAGTCCCTCTAATTGGAGCAAGTGCTTCATCCTCACCTCTTGGTGGTGGTGGATCATCTCCTACTATTCCAGCATTGTGACCCCTCTCTATTTCTTCTTCTTGTTGTTCCTCATCATTTGAGAAGACCTCTATGTAGTGTGCCTTTTGTGCTACACATTTATGTCTGAGTGCCCAAGATTCTTGGCATGTGAAGCAAATCTTCCTCCTCCTCAAGTCCCTTCGGACATCATCATAAAGAGGTTTTTTTTATTGGCTTTCCTTTGAAAGAGGAGCCTTCTCATCTTTTCCCTTTGATGGAAAAGAGGGCTTATGCTGAAATGTTGCCTTTGCTTTTGGCAAGGAATCTTGAATATTTCTTGCCCTTTCAATGGCGTCTTGAAGGGTAGTGGGCTTGGTAGACTTAACTAACCCATGAAGAGGTTCATCTAACCCATCAATGAACATATTGACCCTTCTTGTTGCAAAAAAATCAGGAACCATAACATAAAGTCTTAAAAGTTTAGAAATATAAGTTTCTGGATTACCTGATTGTTTAAGCTTTGCGAGCCCCATGATTGGTGCTTCAGGATCTCTTCTATCAAACCTCTCCACCAACCTCCTTGTGAACTTTGAATATGCAGTCACATTGACATGACCCAATGTAGAAAATCCATGGAACCACCAATCATGTGCTTCACCCTCAAGGTGTAGTGGTGCTATCTTAATGGCCTCCATCTCTGGAACTTTTTTCAGCTAGAAGTAGATGTCGAGCTTCTCTACCCATGATTTGGCAATGCATTTAGATGACCCATCAAAATTTGGTAAGAAAAATCCACCCATAGTGCAGTGTAGATCATGATTCTGAATGAATCCTCCACCTCTATTATGATGCCTGGGTCTCCTATCGTTCTTGATTTGAAAAAATTCTTGAAAAATCAAGTGGTAATTGAATCTCTAATTTTGAGAGTCATACTCCTTGAAATAGTCTTCAAGGGATTCTTTTTCTTGAAACCCTTAATTTCCTACTACTAATAATGTAGCCATTGTAGAGTGTTGGGAAACTTGTTGTTGTTGCACTGGTTGATCACTTGAGTGATGAGAAATGCCAGAGCCTTCACCATGTTGAAATCATTTAGGGGATTCCTTGTATATATCCATCCTCATCTCCTATATTTCTCTAGCAATTTCTTGCATATATTTGAGAAGAATCTTAGGAAACTCTTTCTCTTCATATTCTCCTCTAGATAAAGGGGTTTTATCCTTGTCTTCTTTATCATTTGTATAATCAAAATTCCCAAATGGGAAAAGTAGGAATCTAGTGCAAAACCATGGAAATAGCATTGTGAATATTACATGAAAGCAAGATGCCAATATGGAAACCTTTCATTTATTATAAAAACAGCAAAATATGCATAGGAAATGGGCCATAAGATGTTCAATAAGAAAGAACATGCCTCCAATGGACAAAATCCCTCAAAAGAGGTGTTGCTACTATATATAAAGAGTTGGAAGACAACTAAAACGTGGTTTAAAATGCACTGCTAGAGAAAATGATTACACAATAGATCTAGGGCTCATATATGACACAAAATATGGATCTAATACATATCTAGGCATTATAAAACCTCCTTTGGAGAACCGCTCAAGGGTTTTCAGCAAAACAACATGTACAAGATCAAAATCTAAACCCCAAGGCTGAAGATCCACTGCAAATTATAGATCTAGAAATTGTGGCTAATATGATATGATAACTAATGCAACCTCCTCCAATAGAATCTCTAGATCAAGGGTTGATCCCTTTACTAGAAAACTTCCTCTCCAAATGGTGTGCCAAAACCACCCTGCAACTCCTCCTAAAAAATAACGCAGATCTAGAAATAAACTGTGTTGTAGGGGAAAATAAATGTATGGCCTAATGCCAAGATATGAAAATATGCACAAGGGCCTTCCTTGCTATCCTCCCAATGGAAAGGAACCCTTCTCCACTGAAAATAAGTAATGAAATTACCTAAATATTGTCTCCACTGCTGCAACCTACAAAACAACTCAACCCTCAATAGTATCTATGCTGTAAATGAAAGATGAAGCTTAGAATTAAGCCTAAAAGTGGACAATGTAGTACAATACTCCTCCAAGATCTTCTCAATGGAAGAGGTGGGATTCCCAATCAGGAACACCCAGTGCTAAACAACACTCAATCTCAGCTAAATAGTTAGAGAAATATATATGTCTAAACAGACCATATATTCAAAAATATGAAATACATCAACATAATGAATATGGCTGCCATCCTCTTCCTTTTATAAGTTATGAGCTTCCAAACTCTAAGCCCCATCCAATAATGGCACTACTTCCATGCAAAGCATCTCCATCTAAAACAATGCTTTCTTTCATTGATGGCCACTCCATGATAACGTAGTTGATTTGGTCAAAGTTGACCCAATCAAGGTGTTCTAGCCCCTTTCACACCTAAGGGTGCTTAATTAAGCTGCCAAGATATATCCTTTTCACATTGGAATTGATTTATTCATTATTAAGGAGACTTATAGACCTCCATTGTCCTCCTATTCATAAAGAAAAGAGAAAAAACAAAAATTAATATTCTAAATAGCTCATGGCTAATTGGAAATATTAAAAAATGGTATCAGAGCATGATATATGGCTCGGCTTGTGGTCATTTAATGACATCAGAAGAATCAGAAAAAGAAGCATAAAAAGAAAATGTCTACAATGGCGGAAGGTTTGATTTTTTCCACACTTCTCTTCAGATCTATGGATGATCTCACCATGGAGATCAAATAAATGTGAAGGGAAAGGAAAAAGAAAACCTTAAGAAGGTTTCAGAATGGAGAAGGTCCAAGCACTTCCTATCAGCAGTATAAGCAAGAAACGGTTTAGAAAGTTTCACAATGCCCTACTATGCCCACTTTCCCTGCAGAAGGAACTGAATGGCATGTAGATGGAAGCTATTTGGAGCATGAGACACTTTGAGTGATTATATTGCAGAGTAAAAATCTCAATCTATATCATTTAAAGAGAATATTACTTTTGAGTAGTTTTTCTAGGTTAAAGAGAACCGGAGATCCTGCAACAGCAATAGAAGAAGAGGTCATATGAAGAATAGATTCTTCTTTCCTACATTCAATGGGTCATCCAAAAGCACGACAAAGGCTTGGATGGAGAAGTTATATTATTTATTCCAGCTACACCCAGTAGCAGAAGAAGAGGCTATTCAGATTGTAGCGCGACACCTTGAGGGTGAGGCAAAGGACTGGTGGTTCAACAGATTGAAACTTGAAAGAGTGACTTCGTTTGAAAAGTTCACTCAAATATTGGTAAATAGGTTTGATAGAAGAAACCCAGAGGCACATTCCATTGAGACATTATCCGAAAATAAAGAGAAAGTGTATGAGGAGAAGAAGGGATATGTCAGCGCTGATACACCAGGAGGATATCAGCTACCACCACCACCACCAACAAAAATATTACTTGCACAGATTAGAGGAGACCTTGCATTTTGGAAATATTTTCCCAAGACTTCGACGTTGAGAGTCCAAAGCATGATTCAAGAGGTGCATGAGAAAGTGGAAGCAAATACCAGTGCTGGTGCGTCAATAGAGGAGCAACCATCACCATCACCAACAGTTGGAGAAGAAATTGCACCAGTTGGAGGGACTCTTGTAGCTTTGCAAGATGTTCCCACGCATCAGTTGATCAAAGGTATGCAAAAATTACTAGAAAATTATATATTATGGAGCAATGCAACACATAAAATATGTGGAAGACACAAGCACACAAAACACATAAATCCAAAGAGACACAGATATACATGGTTCACCCAGTTTAGGCTACCTCCACCCCAAACAGCCAGTCCTTCCTTTATATTATCCAGCAAAATGAAGAGACACATCATACATCATATCTGCTCTAATATCCTATGTTCTCACTCACAGTCTCCCTATCTGTTTCTTGCTCTGAGAATACACATACAATACACAACCGTAATACAATACCCTCATACAAGAGAGGGGTTGCCTTATAGGGAAAAAAATCCTAAACTAAACATAACTTCTACCATCATATCATCCCCTAATGAACAACCCAGATTGAATATAAATTAATATACTTTTACAAGGAAATTTTACATCTATTTTTAGCTTCGGGGACGTTGCCCCCGAAGCACCCCCGCTAGGGGGGGGCTCCATAAAGTCACAACCGTCCCCCCCTGGACTCCCTAGGTAGTGTTTAATTACGGGAAGTGTTTCCACCCCATTAAGGTAAAGGGGTCCAACGTTGTGATATAAATTAAACAAGATAATCAGGCTCCACACCCAACAAAAATTTCCACCCTAGATTGTTTTAGCACATCATCTTGAGATTTGTGGGGTCATTCCATTAGGGAAATTTCATGAAAAAGGGTTAAACCAAAATTTTGATTTGGAGCAGCAGACTATCACTATGTAGAGGACCCTTGACTGGTTCAAGGAGAAGATGTATAACTATCCCATTTTGAAATTGTTGAGTTGCACACAACACTTTGTGTTGGAGTATGGAGTTTCTAAGGATGGGGTTAGCACAGTCCTAATGCAGGGAAGCTACGCAATAGATTTCACATGAGCTATCATATTTTATTTACGACAAAGAGATATTGGCCATTATGCATGCCTTAGTCAAATTACAAAAAAAAATTATTGGCAGTATATTTTGGGTGAAGACCAACCACCATAGTCTCCAACATATTTTTGAGGAGGAGCAACAGCTGCAGAGGAGGGAGCAATGGTGAAGCAGTACAATGTAGGACTATGAGTTCAACATTGTGTATGAAGAGGGCCACGTGATAGCAGATGCACTATCATGGAGATCAACAACACTGTCACTTAGGATAAGTGATGATTTGAGGGCCTAGTTATTATTTGAGAATTCTGATGACCGTTACACTTATGAAGAATTGGATGGGAAGATGGTAGACATCATGTAATGGATAACATCTTCCATTATTAGGATATAGCCTTCTTGATGAGAACCTCATATCTCAAAGAGAAGTTTCTCATGGAGAGAGCTCAAGGAGTATGCACTTCGACATATCACAGAGTGAAAATATTGTCATCAGGTTGTGGAGGATGGTATTGTCGACATTGATCTGTTGTCTAGGTATGCACATTGCTTCGAAATTTTCACATGGTACATCTCTTCACCCATGAATAGATTATCTTTCCGAGATGTATTCATGCTTCATGGTCTTCCCAAGGCCATAATAGTGATGGGGACAATTATTATATGAGTAGATTTTGGCGGGAGGTTCTCCATTGGGTGGATACTGAGCTGGTGCATGATATGAATCATCACTCACAGTTGGATGGATGGATGGAGATGATGATAAAGTGGATGAAAATCTACTTACAGATCTATTACATGGGGCAGCACGAAGCATCATTGTGCTGGCTGCTCTAGGGTGAGTATGGTTACCACTTGACATTTCATATTAATATGTTCTAGCAGGAAGCATGGTTGTGTTGGATGCTCTTGTTTGAGTATGGTTACCACCCGACATTGCAGATTGGTATGTTCCATGCCTTGCACAAAACTGAGGTGGTGTAGTAGTAGGATGCCTGGCTATGCTAGCTACTCTTGGGAGAGTATGGCCAAGACATTGCATTTTATATTCCCATTGGTATATCATTGTTTCCTACCTTTCATCATAGTGATTAGATGCATCAAATGGAGGCATTGTTGTGCTGGTTAATTCTGAAATATGTTGGCCATCACATGACATATCACATGTCAATGGGTATGTTATTGTTTGGAATTTTGCATGATAATCATATGATGTGGCAGCACAAAGCCTGGCTATGTTGGTTTCTATTAGGAGAATGTGGTGTGACATTCTACATTTCATTCAGTATATCATTGCTTCATGCTTTGCATTATGATGATGTGGGATGGAAGTAAGAGTCATTGTTGCGTAGGTTATTCTTGGGAGAGTATGGATTGACATTCTCTCATAACTTGCATAATAATGATGTGGGATGGAAACAGGAAGCCTTACTGTATTGGCTTCCGTTAGGAGAGTATGGCCACCATACTTGGTATGATGATGAGGTGGTGTTGCATGAAGAGGCATTGCTGCAATGGCTGCTATTGCGAGAGTATGGTTCAAAATTTCACATGTCAATCCATATGTATCTATTTCCTACCTTGCATAGCATTGAGATGATGCTTAGAGTAAGAAAGGACATCAGGGCCAAGGATTGGAGCATGGAGAGAGACAACCTACTCAAAATAGCATGGTTTGGAGAGATAGTTTGTGAGTTGGTACTTTCCACTAGGGGAAGGAACCACTACACTTCACATATATCATGCAGAGAAGAGGCTCTTGGACAACAGATTGTTGCAACTTGGGGACTCATTGATGAGGAGAGGCATCTAGCTATAGAACTCAAGGCCATTCTAGAAATTCTAGAGAGGCAGTTGTGGAGTTAGGCATTCATAACACATTGGAGTAGATGGAGAAACCTTCCATATGAGGAAGCCATTTGGGAGGGAGATGGATTTCTGCAACATCCACTTTTGTAGTTACTTGAGGACAAGAAACATTTTGGTGGGGAGGACTGTAATATTACAATTTTTTCATCAGCTAATTGGAATATTATATTTCTTACTTTTCTTATTTATTTAAGTAAATAAAAGGGTGGAGGGACCCATAAACCTAGTAGATGAATAAAATACACTTTTATAGTGTGAATGTGGGTTAATTGAGTAGAAGAGTAGCATTATGAAGTAGCGAAACAACATAATAATGAATAAAGAGTGGAGGTCATAAATAATTAATGAGGAAGATGATGGAGATAGTGGAGGAATAAATGCAAGATGATGGAGAAGTGGAGAAGCAATTTTAGAGATGATGGAGGAAGTGGTGCACTAAATGCACATTATGGAGGAAGTGGAGAGTAATTGCAGCAGTGATGGAGATCATGGAGGACAACGCAATCTTTATGGAGTCTAGTGGCCACATGTGCAACATAGTTATGGGGTGGGCTAAGGCTAGGGAAGGCTAACAACCATAAAAGGAAGATGAGGGTAGCAAAGGAGGGGAGTCTGGATTTTTATTGTTGAGTATCGTAAGACATTTCTTTGCACGCTTAAGCTATTTAGGTAAGTCTGTTGTGCTGTTTAGCACCAGGTGTTCTCAAATGAGAATCCCACACTTACACATGGGGGAATTTGAGTTCCTACTCTGGGAAGGTTTTCTTGGGAACCATTAATCATCTGGAAATCAGTGCCACTTTCATCCACTCTCATCTGCACTTCCATCTACAGGAATTACACATTCCTGAAGTTGGGTTAGAGAGTTGGAAGGTTGTTCTCAGTACTTTAGCTTAGAAACCTGTGGAGGTATCAGGCCTTCACACTGTGGATACATTGTGTTCTGGGAGTTTCATTGTAATATCTGACACTAGGCCATCCATCTATTCTCCTATGCAGCAACATTTCCTGCAGAAATTGCGTAATTCTATACTGAGGGTTTGAGGAGAAGAGGAAGTTCCAAGCAACTCTGCTTGGAATCCTATGAGGGATTAATCATTCACTCTGGTTATCATTTCAGAAAACTGGGATCATCATTATGTTATATATCAGTAGGATACATCATCAACCCTCCTAGACAATGCAATATTTCCCAGCAGTTGTGCATGCAATAGTTGCATATTCAGTAGAGGAACTAGTACTCAAGTTTTGAGCTTGGAAATCGGGAGAAGGGAGAAGGCATTCACTTAGTGAGCTAAGTGGGTGATATTGAGGTAGATAGATCATTATTTCAGCCCCATATCAGCAGTTTTCTCCAATGAGTGTGTAATTTAGCAGCGGGGGTGGAGTGTGCAACCCAAAAAGAGCCGAAATTCCAAACTCAAAATCTGACCAAACCGTTTCTCAGTTTTTGTGGGTTTTTTGAGTAGAGACCATGGTTAAAATCCTGGATCTCTCTAAGTAATCCAGTAGCATCATGAAAATAGGTCTTCTTTATACCAACATTAGTTTCGAGCAACAGCAGTGATTTATACTTCATGGTGCTAGGATTTAGAGTTGTTTCAACCATCTTTGGATGACTTGAGTGCATTCATTTTGGAGCACTATGTGAAATCATTTGTTGTGATATTAATGATATGGCTCAACTTTTTCTGCTCCTATGTATGATTTTTTGATGTATTTCGACATTTTTCCACTTCTACATGTTTTATTCATATTTTACCATAGTTGGAATCACACATATGTTTTATATTCATGTCTTTCTTATTTTGGGATATTATAGTATTAACCTAGAAGTTGAGGGGCCAACTACATAGAAATTGATCAAATAAGTGCAGCACGCTGCAGCGTAGTGTACAAAAGTCATTCAACCACTTAAAACTTCCATTGAGGCATTGAAGGATAAGATGGAGGAACCAAGACCAAAGTGACTCAGGATGAGTGACTAGATTTTTTTCGGGGTCTGTTGGGATGGGGTCCCCTAAGCTCAAGGTTTTGGTATAATTTTGGTTAAATTTTGTTGAAACGTACTACGCACAGAAGTCAATGGGAATTTGGGGTGGGTCAAAGCTCCTTTATAATTGGAATGGGAAAAAATGGAAACCATGAGTATCAAACCATGGTTTTAGAGCTTGGTATGTGTGTGTCCAAAGTCATATAAATATGAAAGGGTTGAGTCAAGTAAGCATATCATATCTTATCTTTGTTTATCTTTATGTATGTTGATGTTTTGATCGAATTTTTGGGCTAGTTTGTGTTCGGTCTGGGTAGAAAGGCTCTTGTTGGATGTGTGCATGGAGACCTAGTCCTGGGCTATGTGAAAGAACTCTATTGTTGTGTGCACAGAAGGAATTAATTGTATTGGATCGAAGAATTATTAATCAAGAATAATTTTTTGCAAATTCTGTTGCAATTTCTGTGTTTATGCATGACTATGTTAACTGGTTGTTGATTACTGCAAGTTATAGATCTATTTTTGTTGAATGTGCATTTATCTGAGTTAGTTATTTGTGAAAATATCTATGTGTTCACACAAGTATTACATTTGAATTAAGGATTTTACTAGACAACTATCTATGCAATTGCGCAAGTATTGTTTCTACTATGATAAGCTAGATCATATTGAATTATAATAATCTGTTTGCACATATCTATTAAAGGTTTCATCTACGTTAGATATGGATTATGTGAAGTCTCGAGTAGGCCGATAAACCTTAGATCTGATAATTAAGGCTGAAGCCCACAACAAACTCTCGCTCAAGGTACACAGACCTGATTCTAGTGCCCCCCCATACTGCTTCAGGTGAGACTTTAGTCTGTGCAAGCAGATCACTACCGAAAGGGCCAGTAGCTGGGGGGTTTTGTTGGTTGCGTAGAACACTTTGAACCTAGGTTAGGACCCCTCAGGCTAACAATGCTCAATCTCAAATTATGGTTTTCCAATATGTTCTTCTCATCAATAGCTCTATATCGACTATTTATTTGTCCAATTCAAATACTTTTTCTATAAGTTATTCCCTCAAAACATTTAGCATGTTAAGTCCAAATTTTCACTTATATTTCCTGTAGATTTCTATTGGGATTTTGATAGAATTTTGTCCTAAAAAAAATTTATATGATGAGAGGTTTGTTTTGATCATAAACATTTTTTTTTTAATTACTTACATACAAAATTCTGACATTCTGGTTGAAAATTATGGCCCTTTGAATTTTGGTCGGTCTCTTAAATTTCTCAGTGATTGTTATTAGGCCTTAAAATTACATGGCCCACCACCTCACTGACCACTTCAATTGGTTAGAAACATCTCCACTCATTAGGATAAATTTCAATGCTACCTTCAAATTGACATGGCACCGCCACCTCAGTAATTTGTCACGGCACTTCACTTTTCAACCGCCACATACACTTTTTAAGAAAAAATGTATGCAATGTATTATACATTGTATATAGTGTATATTATTATTATACACTAATACAATTTGTCTGTTATTTATTAATTGGGGCCAAGTCCCACTATGACGTTGGTCCCCATGCACTACTACATCCATGTTGGAAAAAAATAGACACCAATGTATATACTATTCACTGTAACCTCAACAAATTTTTTAGAATTTAAGTTTCCAAAGAAAAATAACTTTAATTATTATAGGCTTTAACTGTTTTCTCTTTCATTATTTTGTTTCTTTGTGACAACTTAGGTATTTTTGCAGTAGAGAGGTGAATAAAAAAAATGTTTGATAGAAAATTTACAAATCAAAGAGAATAATTATTCACTCTTAGAAGTTAGACATTACAAGGGGCTTGTTGTTTAGTAAAAAAAAACAAAAGGTGTAAGTCACTGACTATAAGAATTTTAATTCGAGTAAGCCCCTAATTGTAACGGGAAAATAACTGAACATAACACTTAATTTGGATAAGTTTTCGAGGTACCCTTATGTCAAAATATCTTAGAACTTACCCCTGTTCCATAATTTTGTTAAAATATGGGATACTCTTATGTTGAGATAGCCCTTGATTTTGACCTAACCCATTTGACACTGAAAAATCCTTTTGCACCTAACCTGAAATTTGACACTGAAAGACCCCATGAAACTAAAAATGAAGGAGGAGGTCATACCACCTAGGTACTATCATTTGGCTAAAGCTATCAAGTACTCATGCTTCAATATAGGCTTCGATTTGTACTAACCTGATTGTCTCATTAATTAATTTGGAGAAATTGGACATTTGTGAGTGCACTGATATGCAAGCATCTTCACTACTGAATCACAACACCATCGTCGATTTACTGCAATTTTAATTTTCCATTGATATTTTTAAATCTTTCATTTTAATTTTCCATTTTTTATAAAATTATATATTACAGAGAAATGCAACACATAAAATATGTGGGAAACACAAGCACACAAAACACATAAAACTAGAGAGACACAGATATACGTGGTTCACCCAGTTTGGGCTACGTTCACCCTGAATAGCCAATGCTTCCTTTCTATTATCCAACAAAATGAAGAGACACAACCTACAGTAGATCCACTGTAATATCCTCTGTTCTCTCTCACAGTCTCCCTATCTATTTCTCACTCTGAGAATACACATACAATACACAACCGCAATACAATAACCTCATACAAGTGAGGGGTTTCCTACTAGGAAAAGTAAAACCCTTAACTAAACATAACTTCTACCGTCAGATCATTCGCTTAATGAATGACCCAGATTGACTAGAAATTACTATATTTTTACAAGGCATTTTTTCATCTATTTTTAGCTTCGAGGGCGCTGCCCCCGAAACCCCCCGCCAGGGGGTGGCTCCATATAGTTGTAGTTTCCCTCCTGGACCCCCCAAGTAGCATTTAATTATGCACGGTGTTGCAGCCCCATTAAGGTATAGGGATCCAATTTTGTGGTACAAAATAAACAAGATAATCAGGCTCCACACCCAACAATCTCCCACTTGGAGATTGATTGTAGCAACTCCATTGTTGCTTCATTTGCTGGAAAATAACTCCACTTTGGACCTAGTTATTTCTCATCTTCATCATCATACTTGAAGACCAATTGAAATTGAGCATATTCTCAATTTCTCCTTGGTTACAACTTTTGTTAGCATATGAGCATGATTATGGCTAGTGTGTGTATTTTCCAGCTTCAATTGTCCATCTTCCAACACTGACCATATGAATTGGTACTTGAGCTGCATGTGTTTAGTCCTGGTATGAAACAATGAGTTATTTGCAAGATGAATGGCACTCTGGCTATCACTTTATAACGTGCCCATATCATTCTTCTTACCCAAATCATCCATAAACCTTTGTAACCAAATCATTTCTTTACTAGCCTTTGTAGCACAACATACTCTACTTCTGTTGTTGAAAGTGCAATAACACTTTGGATTTTTGAAACCCAACTGACGGATGCTCCATCTATAGTAAATACATACCCTATAGTTCTCCTCCTATTATATCTATCACCTGCCATATCTGCATCAACATATCCCTGTAGAAAAATGTTTGAACCACCAAAGCATAATGCTTGATTTGTGGTTCCTCTCAAATATATGAGAATCCATTTCACTGTCATCCAATTTTCTTTTCTTGGATTGTTCATGTACCTGCTTACAACTCCCACTGCATGTGCAATATCAGGACTTGTGCAGACCATTGCATCCATTAAACTTCCAATTGTTGATGCATATGGAACTTTAGACATATAATCCATTTCTTCTTGGGTATTGGGGCACATCTCCTTACTAAGTTTGAAATGGCTAGCAAAAGGTGTACTAACTGGTTTTTCATTCTCCATATTAAATCTTTTCAACACCTTCTGTATGTACTCATTTTGAGACAATGTTAATTTGCAATTTTTCCTGGCTCTAGTTATTATCATACCAAGGATTTGTTTTGCAGCTCCCAAATATTTCATTGCAAAGGAATTTTCCAATTTTCTTTTGAGCGCATTAATTTCCTACATGTTAGACCCTACAACAAGCATGTCATCTACATACAATAACAATACAATATAACTTCCATCATTTTGATTTTTCAAATAAACACAATGATCAGAGTGACATCTAGTATAACCTTTTTCAGACATAAACCTGTCAAATTTTATATACCACTGTCTTGGAGCCTATTTTAATTCATACAAGCTCTTAACCTACAAAAAAAAATTTCTTTCCCTTTGACCTCATATCCTTCTGGTCTCTGCATATAGATCACTTCCTCTAAATCTCCATGGAGAAATGTTGTCTTTACATCTGAATGTTCAAGATGTAAATCTTCTGCTGCTACAAGACTTAAAATAGTTCTGATTGAAGTCATCTTAACAACAGGAGAAAATATTTCATCAAAATCAATACCTTTCTTCTGTGAAAACCCCTTCACCACAAGTCTATCTTTGTACCTCTATTTTCCTCCATCTTCTTCCTTCAGCTGGTAAACCCATTTATTTTGCAATGTAGTTTTACCTTTAAGCAACCTGACTAAGTCCCAAGTCTGGTTATGCATTAAGGAGTCCATCTCTTCTTCCATGGCTAGCTCTCACTCCTTCCTACTTTCAACCTGCATTGCTTCTTCCTAAAATTAGAGTTCACCAAAATGAGTCAACAATAAATAATATAATGAAGGAGAGTATCGTTCAGGGGGTCTACTTGTCCCGGTAGATCTTATAACACCACTTTCAGGTGTTTTAGGTGCCTGTTGCTGTTGTGGTGGTTGTTGTTATTATGGTTGTTGATTATTATTATTTTCAGGCGCCTTTACTTTTTCAGTGATCTCATGAAGAACTATGTATTGTTTGTTTTCTTTTTCCTGTTTCTTTTCCTGCAACTGATTCTTATACAACACCTTTTCATTGAATATTACATCTCTTATCCTAATTATTTTATGATTTTCATAATCATATAAGCGATAACCAAAATCATTAACACCATATCCAATAAAGATACATTTATTTGAATTTGCCTCAAGCTTTGTTCTATTTTATTTATTAATATGGAAAAAGGCCTCACAACGAAAAAGATTTAAAAGAGAGTAGTTTACCTTTTTACCTGTCCATGCTTCCTCTAGAATACCACCATCCAAGGAAATTGAAGGCCCTCTGTTTATTAGATAAACAACAGTATCTACAACATCTTCCCAAAATAGTAAAGGAAATCCTGCATGCAATCTCATGCACCTTGCACGCTCCATGATTATTCTGTTCATCCTTTCTGACACACCATTTTCTTGTGGTGTTCTTCGAACTATCTTGTATCTGCGAATTCCATGCTTTGAACAGTACCTATCAAACTCTTTTCTACAATATTCACCTCCATTATCTGATCTGAGATACTTCAACTTCTTTCTTGTCTCAATCTCAACCAAAGCTTTCCATTTTTTGAAAGTATCAAATACATCAGATTTATTCTGAATACAATAAATATAAGTTTTTCTAGTAGCATCATGAATAAAAGTAACATAATAATGAGAGCCACCGAGAGATGATACCTGAGCAGGTCCCCATACATCTGTATGCACAAGCTCTAATTTTTCACTCTTCTTTTCTTTCCCAACTCTGAGAAATCTGACTCTCTTCTGTTTTCCATAAATGCAATTCTCACATAAATCCAAATCAATATTGTTCAAACCCAGAAACAAATTTATTGAGTGAAGAATCTTCATCCCCTTCTCACTCATGTGTCTGAGCCTATGATGCCATAATGCTGCATCTACTCCTTTGGAAGTTAAAGCATTAACAGAGTTAGAAATGGCATTGCATAAATACAATGTACCAATATTTTCTCCTTTTTTTATTACCAGGGCTCCTTTGGTGACCTTCCATGTTTTATCTGTGAAAGTTGTCAAAAAACCTTCACTGCCTAACTGCCTGTTGAAATCATATTTTTCTTTAGATCTAGAACATGCCTTACCTCCTTTAATAGCCATTGGTTTCCATTCTGCTTTTTAAAAAGAACCTTACCCATTCCAACAATTTTATAGGGTTTATCATCACCCAAATGGACTTGTCCAAAATATCCTTGAACATAGTCATGAAAATATTTCTTATCAAGTGTGTCATGGAATGAGGCCCCTGAATCTACAACCCGAGAATCAGTAACCTTTTCAAAAGAAAGAATTAAAGCATATTGTAACACATCACCTATCACATTTGCTTCATGATTGTTTTTTTCTTGAGCATCTCCTTCGTTTCCCTTCCGTTATCTACAGTCTTTCTTTAGGTGTCCTTTCCTTCCTCATTTCCACCACACTATCCCCGATCTGGACTTGGATCTGTGTTTCCTTGAGTTACTGCGATATCCTGAGCTATTTCCTCTTTCCATTCTTCTTCCCCTAGACTCTTCACTCAAAGAATTAGCCAATGTCTGACTGGAGCTTTTTCGTCGCATTTCCTCACTAAGAATAGCACTGAAAACATCATAAAACTTTAAAGTACTAGATCCAGAGACAGAGTTACTAATGTCCATAAATAAACCATTCCAACTTTCTGGAAATGAGCACAAAAATAACAGAGCTCTAACTTCATCATCAAAGTTTACCCCTACAGAACTTAACTTACTGGTAACTTTATTAAAATCATTTAAATGGCCTGCAAGAGATCCACCTTCTGACATCTTCATATTAAATAAATGTTTCATAAGAAATACCTTGTTTGAGGTCGAGGGTTTTTCATGTAGTTTCACCAATGCCTTAATCAAACCCTCTGTTGTTGTTTCCTTCAAAATATTGAAGGCTATTGATGCCACGAGGCACAACCGTACTATTTCGAGTGCCTTTCTATCTATAATCTTCCATTCTGCATCTGTCATAGTCATCGGCTTCTTCCTTTTTCTGCTCAATGGTAGGTACAGATCCTTCTGATATAGATAATCTTCAATCTACATCTTCCACATTGGGAAGTTTTGGCCGTTAAATTTCTTGACCCTAAATTTACCATGTTTCGCCATTTCTCCCACTCGAACTAGGAACCCTTATTTCATACAAGTTTATCAGCCAAACAAACCTTTGTCTCTGATACTAGTTGTTAGAAAATTATATATTACAGAGTAATGCAACACATAAAATATGTGGAAAATACAAAGCACACAAAACACATAAAACCAGAGAGACACAGATATACGTGGTTCACCCAGTTTGGGCTATGTCCACCCCGAACAGCCAGTATTTCCTTTCTATTATCCAAGAAAATGAAGAGACAAATGTAGAACAGGTCATCTATAATATCCTTTACTCTCTCTCACAGTCTCCCTATTTGTTTCTCACTCTGAGAATACACATACAATACACAGCCGCAATACAATACCCTCATACAAGCGAGGGGTTGCCTTCTAGGAAAAAAAGAACCCTAAACTAAACATAACTTCTACCGTCAGATCATCCACCTAATGAATGGCCCAGATTGACTATAAATTACTATACTTTTACAAGGCAAGTTTACATCTATTTTTAGCCCCCCCTGGACCCCCCAAGAAGTGTTTAATTATGGGTGGTGTTGCCGCCCCATTAAGGTACATGGGTCCAATGCTATGATACAAAACAAACAAGATAATCAGGCTCCACACAAAACACCATTTCTATGTTCAAATATTTGTTTATTAGAGCAGCTTCATTGAGAGAATCCAACAAGGTCCATGATATTTTTGAAACTGTAAAGTTTTCCCTTCCATTGAGTTAAAATGGATATCGCTAAATAAAATTCCAAATTGATTCCAGAATAAAATTCTCTCAAGAAAAGATACATTCATGTACGTTGTTATGCTCTAGTGAATTTCAAATGTCCATTTTTTTTCTACCCCTTTTACAATTACTTTGCAACCAACATATTAAGTGAAGAAAAAAATGAGAGGAGGTGATTTAGGGTCTCTAGGTGAGATATTTATATGTGCATATACAGACATCACCTTTTTATCTTTTGTGGGGCTGATAATAGTAATGAGCTAATGCTAAACATTCTTACTTGTCAATTTCTTATTCATAGAAGGGTTTTTTGCATCCCTATTTTCTAGTTGTTCATTTGTTCTTTGCTACCCTAAATTTACCATACCATATACCAAGGAATCATTGGTGTATGCCCCACATATTAGAGAAAACATGTAATAAATTTGGGTAGCCATAAGGTGTGTTCCTGTCCTATGTATCAGTCTCCATAAACATTTATGGTACCAATAAGGGATTTGCTGAAATTCACCTAGTTGTGTTGGTCGCTTACTATAATAATTCCAGGAATTATGATGGTTAGCATGTGATCAAGGATTGATTATTTGATCAGTTTCTAATTTATCTTTCCTTATCCATCTACCCTCTTTGTGAGTTTTGCAATGTTCTTTTGAAGATACTAAAAAATGTATGACAAAACAAGAAATACAACAAATTTCATGAACTTCCTCTTCAGTCTTCTCATTTTCAAGGTTTGTCATCCTATGCAAACAAGTTCAAAACTAAATTGTGCCATAAAATATTGGGTAGTTTTACCATTTAGTAATTCTAAGAGAAATTTTTTCCTCATAATAGAAATTACACACGATGAGGTTTTTACATTCAAAAGTGTTTAGTCAAATTATGTAATAATGGATAACTTTAATTGATATTTTTTGCACATTCTAGTGGTGCAGGTGCTTCCTCTAGATTCTTGTTGAGTGAAAGTTTAGTGCCTCCTACTTTTTAATAAATAATTATTGTTGATGCAGGAGCCTCTGAGCGGATTTGAATTCAAGTTCGAATCTGAGACTGAAAAGGCAGGTATAGGAACAATCATGCAACTTTGGAGCGAAAATTTGTTAAACCATAATTAAATTTTTGTAACTGATGATCTGCTAGAAGATTAAGGGGTTCGTTTGAGGAAGTTTGACCGATTCATGATCTTTGAAAATTTATATATAAATGAAAATCTACATGTACGTGAGGGACAAAGCGAGCATGATGTAACAGTGTGAGGATTTGTATTGAGGCTAAAACGCCTCAGAATCTCTGCAATGTTTGTATATGATAGAAATTTTGGTTATATAGAATTTCTGGGTGCTTAGCGTGGTTCATTATTTCACAATTTCAGTGATTTATTGTCCATCGATCCTTACAGGATCGATGGAAATCTAATGGTTATAGGATGTTATGATTGGATGAAATTATGTTTTCGAATGCAATTTAAAACTACATTCTTTGTGTATAATTTGAGTTAAGTAGATCCATATCGTTAAGGGAAGAACGAGTTTCCAAGCGGGGTCTATTTTAAATCTGAACCTAGCGAATTCCGTGTGTTTAATATGATTTAATTCCAGTTTAGTTTTATTATTGAAATTTTGTGATAGTATTCGCAGACTGTGGTGGATATAAAACCATTAAGCCCTATATAATTTATTCAAAATAAAATTAAGGTTCTCGGTGTCAGCGTTAATCGGTCACTGGTTACTGAGTTAGCAATGTTCGGAGAAGTGGAATTTGAACCCACGTTTGTGTTAAGTCGGGTGTTGAATCGCTATTAGAATATGACACAATCATGCATATAAATTGTGTTTAATAATCGATGGTAGAGGAAGCCTTTGTAATATGGCTCCGGTTGTGGTTTCATAACCATGTATTAAAAAGTTGCAGAAATCTTCATTTGAATATTTAAAACTAAAGCTTCCGCACGTAAAGTTGTGAGTTGCCCAAATTATTTTAGATTTAATTGGGGCTTTAAAATTGGGATGCATTTATATGCAACTATGAGATTTGAGAATGGGGGAAAGCAAGGGTACCCTGTCATCAAGTGGTATCAGAGCAGGAAAATGATTTCCTGCAAAGAAGGAGTTGAATAAAGAGGAAGAGAGGTACACTTTTGTAAAATTTTGCTTGTGATTTAATGTTTTGTGAAGGTAGCAGTAGAGGAAGGTGAGAATATTGTAGTAGCCTAGAGCAGGAGTGCTCAAATGGTTCCATAGGAGCGAACCAAAGAGATGCCAAAAGACAGAGCTCAGGAGAGAAGCTTTCTATTGCAAAGGTTTTCTTACAACCCACAGAGGACAATTCTGCATAGGATGCGTGTGAGAATTGTTCAAGAATGATGTTACGGGGAGATCACAAGGAGCAGTTCCACAGAGGACATGGGTAGAACTACTGACAGTTGTAGAAGACATATGACCAGGAGGTCATAAATTTTTGTGCCTCGGGAGTCTGATGCAGGAGCATCTGAGTGGATTCGAATTCAAGTTCAAATCTAAGACTGAAAAGGCAGGTATGATAATAGTCATGCAACTTTGGAGCGAAAATTTGCTAAACCATAATTAAATTTTTGTAACTGATGATCTACCAGAAGCTTAAGGGGTTCGTTTGAGGAAGTTCGACCGATTCATGATCTTTGGAAATTTCTATATAAATGAAAATTTGCGTGTGCGTGAGGGATAGAGCGAGCACGATGTAACATCATGAGGATTTTTATTGAGGCTGAAACACCTCGGAATCTCTGTAATGTTTGTATATAATGGTGCTGTTGGTTATATAGAATTTTTGGGTACTTAGTATGGTTCATTATTTCACAATTTCAGTGATTTATTGTCCATTGATCCTTACAAGATCGATGGCAATCTAATGGTTATAGGATGTTATAAGTGGATAAAATTATGTTTCCGAACGCAATTTAAAACTAGATTCTCTGTGTATAATTTGAGTTAAGTCAATCCATATCGTTAAGGGAAGAACGAGTTTCCAAGCAGGGTATATTTTAAATCTGAACCTAGAAAATTTCGTGTGTTTAATATGGTTTAATTCTAGCATAGTTTTATTATTGAAATGTTGTGAGAATAGTCATAGAATATGGCGGATCTAAAACCATTAAGCCCTGTATAATTTATTTAAAAGAAAATTAAGGTTCTCAGTGGCAGCGTTAATCGGTTGTTGGTTACTGAGTTAGCAGTGTTCAGAGAAGTGGAATTTGAACCTACGTTTGTGTTAAGTCGGGTGTTGAATCGTTGTGGTAATATGACACAATCATGCATAGAAATTGTGTTTAAGAATCGATGGTAGAGGAAGCCTTGGTAACATGGCTTCGGTTGTGGTTTCATAACCATGTAATAAAAAGTTGTAGAAATCTTCATTTGAATATTTAAAACTAAAGCTTCTGCACGTAAAGTTGTGAGTTTCCCAGATTATTTTAGATTTAATTGGGGCTTTAAAATTGGGATGCATTTATATGCAGCTATGAGATTTGAGAATGGGGGAAAGCAGGGGTACCCCGTCATCAATTGTTCTTATCCCTCTTAAATCTGAATTAAGTGTTATGAAATTCACAATCAAGCTTCTAAAAGGGTGATTGATCTTGACCAAATATGGTACCTGGAACTCAATTTTGAGATTACACACAAGGAAGGAGTTATGATGGAAAAAAATTTTAGTCATTCACATTCTTGGTGGTAGGATGGCCGCATAAGTCCAAAACACTAGAGATGTCTTAAAGACAACTTAGCAGGTATGATACATTTGTCAAATACTATGAATATTCTATTTATTGCATATAGATGAATGAAAAAAAACTCTAAATATAATTTGTTTCTGTGATGTAAAATTTTGATTAACCATAGATGCATTGGCGATCAAAAATATTTTGCGTTGGTAATGTAATAGATAGATAAAATTTTCTCTCTTACATTAGTAGTAGATAGTAGATGCCACTCTATTTTCCAAGAAAATCCACTTCTTTGAAATTTGGAGAGGATGAAGAGTCACTCACATGTACTTGTATATATTAATATTACAAATGAATCCCCTCTATCCACAACATGCCTTCCTATTATAAATGAATCTCCTCTAGCTTATATTTTATTATGTTTCAACTTTTAGCTAGTGATATAACAATTGAATTCTATTCTTAGTTATTTTCCAACATATGTTATAGTTCATTTAGCCATTGCTAACAAAAAATGTTGTATATTGTATCACTTTTTTTTATATGAAAATATATTTATTGGCTCAAGGAATTAGTATATGTAGAAGGAATAGTGTGTTCTAACTAAATACAAGAGTTTACAACTTTATATATTAAAGGATAATCCTAGATAAACTATCTTAAAATATGCACCTAGACAAACCCTGTATAACCGTGTAATGATGCAGAAGCATCCGGACTTAGCCATCAATGTGATTGGATGTTCACATGTTGTGGATAATCATGAGGTGGATAAACATTGGCCATTAATATTTTATTTAGTTTTAAATGAGAGAAGTTAGTTTGTTTTAGTTTATTAAATTAATTAGGAATTGAAATAGAAATTGTTTTATCCCTACAAGGAAATTGAGCCAAGTAGGATATGAGCTTAGAAATAGGGTAGAATTTGTTTGTTGGAGTGGTTCAACATAAATCTATTTTAAGCAAGAAGGACTTCTTCAAATTTTTATATAAATGTGTGAGATAGGTGTGAGAGAGAGTAGAATGTAGGAAAAAGTGAGACAGAGTGAAATAGGTGTGTAAGAAATGAGAGCAGAGAGAGAATAAAAATTGTAATAATCAACCAATCAAGGGCTTGGATTTGTAAATTCCCTATTTAACAATTTTCTAGTGTTTTTTGTTGATCAGGCTCTCTGTTAAATTATTTGTTTAAACTCTGTTAAATTTCATTAAGTTAAACAATGGAAGAACAATCAAATTGCAGGCGCGAGGAGGTTCGTAGATCTGAACTCGATCAATGGGAGAGATCTCATCGCAAATTGGAAACCATCGCACATCACAAAGAAACAAGTTTAAACTTTAAAAGTTTCAAGTTAATTTTTTTTACAAGTGATGCGAAGTGAGGATTGGAGAGACAACGGGGATTGTTGGATCTGAGACTAATCCAATGGTGGAGATCATAGCGCGGGGAAAGCAATTTCGCACTTCGCAAGACTTAGGGAATAAGTGTTAAGCTATCGCAAAGTAAACTATTTTATTTGCGATGAAAAAAGGAAGAGGACATGTGTCATCTCAGCGTAGTTTCACAGTTCACATGAATTAAATTTTAAGTGTTAAAGATAAACTGTAAATTGTGTGATCTGCAATTGTCAATGATTGCTTAGAATTGTCGTGGGACCCTCTGGTAAGATATTCCATGCGATGCAATTTTTTTTGGGTTATATGTGTTATAATTATGCTTTTTATCATGCATATGTATGTATTTATGTTTAAAGAACCCAAGGTTAATTCAAACCCGTTGTGGTAATAAGGTTGTGTAGAGTGTAAACTCTATAGTTCCGTGAATACTCTGATATTTCTGCAACTAGTTTGCATCATTTGGTATCAGAGTAGAATTGAGTCTATTCTTGGAAATTGGAGCAAAGATGCCACCTAGGAGAGGAGCTAGTATAGGTTGTGGAAGACTGGAGGCTAATGCAATTCTTTTGAATGAGATGCAACATCTTTGCAGAAGAATGGAGAAAGTAAAAGTTGCTTAGAGGAGAGCACCTGAAGAAGGAGATGTCATCGCAACATAGGAAACTTTTGAGGAAGAAGAAGAAGTATAATGTGACACGGATAAAATGCTAAAAATGTTGACTAAGGCAACTGGAAGACCAAAGGTGGATGTACCTTTGTATGAGGGAAATCTCAATATGGAAGAGCTAATGGACTAGATCAGTTCATTATACAAGTACTTTGAATTTGAAGAGGTTAAAGACAGAAGGAAGCTGAAGTTTGCAGCTACCATACTAAAGGGTCATGCAGCTATCTGATGGGAGGACTTACAAGTATCCATACAGAGAAAAGGAAAGCCAAAAATCAAGCGATGGGAAAAAATGGTAAGAAAATTAAAAAGTAAGTTCCTGCCCAAGGATTATCAGTTAAATATTTTTAAGAAATTTAAGAACTTGAAACTAAAAGGAATGACAATGAAAGAATATATAGATGAATTTTATAAACTAAATATCAGAGCTGGACATGTAGAGGATGATGTTGAGAAAATATCCAGGTATATAAATCGCTTGAGGTATGATATCCAGGATGAGATAATTCTATTAAATTTGAAGACAATTGAAGATGTTTATCAGGCAGCCTTAAAAGCAGAAGAGAAGATACAGAGAAAGAAAAGTTGGAGGAATCAGGGAAAGAGTTCATCAAGAGGAAGAGGAACATTCAAACCCATATTTCAACATTCTCAAAATGAAACAGGAGGATCGAGCAGCAGATCACCACAGAGAGGAGACTCTGGTCGAGGAAGATTTGTACCCAGAGGTAGAGGCTGAGGAAGAGATATTCGGTGTTTTATATGTGGTGAATGGGGACATGGGTCATGGTACAGTTCTCATAATAAGTCAAAAACTCAGAGAAATGTAAATGTTGTTGAAACAAAGGAATACATTCCTCAGATTGCAGGTAAAGAGGACCCACCTGAAGCAAGAGATTCCGTGTTATAAAAAAGGGTATTGCATAAAGCCGAAAAAGAAGCAGGAGAACCAACTCAGAGGAAGAATGTATACAGGGCTATATGCAAGTCCAAAGGTAAATGTTGCAAAGTGGTAATTGACAGTGGAATCACTAATAAACTTGTTTCTATACAGATGGTGGACAAGTTATAATTGGTAAAAATAGTACACCCTAATCCTTATAAGGTATCATGGCTACAAAAAGGACACTAGATTATTGTGACAGAACAATGTAAGGTAGAGATCGAGATTGGTAATTAGAAGGATGTTATATTATGTGACATAATGCAGATGGATGTATGCCCAATATTGCTAGCAAGGCCTTGGAAGTTTGATTAGAAAGCGATACATGATGGAAGAAGAAACTCTTATACTCTGGAGAAGGATGGAAACAAACACACACTGCTACCATTGAAGGATGAAGCTGACAAAGAAACACCTGGAAATAGAGTTATGTTGGTGATTGGGAAAAACTGTTGAAAGGAATCGAGAAGGATGACCAGATGCATTTTGTTGTTATAGGAAGACCCAAGGTAATTCTAACTTCCACAAATTTAGAAGATTTATCTGAAGAAATCTGAAGTCTATTGAATAATTTTTCTGATATTATTTTGGATTAGTTTCCAAGTGCATTACCAATATTTAGGAGTATTAGTCATCACATTGATTTAATACTTGGAGCAAGTTGTCCAAATAAAGTAGCATATAGAATAACTCCTCAAGAAAATGCAGAAGTTGGAAGACAAGTGCAAAAGTTGATGGATAAGGGATTGATAAGAGAAAGCCTTAGTCCATGTGTTGTACCAACAATACTCCGTCCAAATAAAGGATGTGAATGGCGCATGTGCATAGATTCTAGAGCCATAATTAAAATCACCATGAGGTATCATTTTCCTTTACCACAAATGGATGATTTAATGGATTTCTTGAGTGGATCAAAATATTTTACTAAGATATATTTGAAGAGTGGTTATCATCAGATAAGGATTAGAAAAGGGGATGAGTGGAATATTGCCTTAAAAAAAAACTGTGGTTTGTATGAATGGTTAGTGATGCCTTTTGGGCTCACTAATGCACCTAGCACATTCATGAGACTAGTGAATGAAGTCTTGAAAGAATATGCAAGAAAGTTTGTAATTGTTTATCTTGATGATATTATAATTTTCAGTCGAAGTAAATAAGAGCATCTGTAGCACCTTAATTTGGTTCTAAAAGCTTTGTAGAAAGAGAAGATGCTAATAAATTTGAAGAAATGAAGTTTTATGAAGGAAGAACTAGTCTTTTTGGGATTTTTAGTTTCTAAAGAAGGCTTGAAAATGGATCCGGAAAAATTCCAAGCAATTTTGAATTGGCCAACTCCAAGAAACATTTTTGAGGTATGGAGCTTTCACAGTCTTGCAAGTTTCTATAGAAAATTATCAGAATATTTAGTCAGATTTGTGCACCCATTATTGAAACAATCAAGGAAACTAATTAGCCATTTAATTGGAGAGAAGCAACAGACCAAAACTTTAGGTTGTTGAAGAAGAAAATTACAAAAAAACAGTTTTAGCTTTGCCAGATTTTGAAAATGTTTTCTAAGTTGAAACTGATGCTATTGGAGTTGCGATTGCAGTAGTTTTAAGTCAAGAACAAATAACGATAGCATACTTCAGTGAGAAACTGAATGAAGCTAAGAATAAATACTCATCTTATGACAAAGAGTTTTATGCTGTTGTGCAAGCCTTGAAAAAATGGAGACATTATTTGTTACCAAAAAAATTTTTCTTATATTCTAATAACCATGTGTTACACTTTATAAACAACCAGCCAAAATTGAACCAGAAACATCCCAAATGGGTAGAATTTTTGTAGAATTTTACTTTTATGATTAATCATACAAGCGGTAAGTTGAACAAAGTTGTTGATGATTTGAGCGGAGTGAATTTAATCATGTAAGAATTACAGGTTGGTGTTGTAAGATTTGAAGAAATGGTTGACATGTATAAAGAAGATACAAAATTTAAGGAAATGTATACAGCTATGCAAAAACCAGTAGTTCATAATAGAAGCCAGTGGTTGAATTATCTTATCCAAGGAGGGTTTCTATTCAAAAGTAATAAACTATGCATTCCCAAATGTTCTATGAGGGAAAGCATAATTAAGGAGAAACATAGTGGAGGCTTATCTGGACACTTTGGACAAGACAAGACTTTTTCTCAGGTAAATGATTTTTACTACTAGCCAAAGATGCAAACTAATGTTAAGATATTTGTTGAGAAATGTAGGATTTGTCAGCATGCTAAGGGAAGAAGTCAGAATACATGATTGTATCATCCATTGCTAATACCAAACCGACAATGGGATGTAGTTAGTATGGATTTTGTTTTAAGTTTTCCAAAAAATCAAAGAGGAAGTGACTCCATTTATGTTGTAGTAGATAGGCTTTCTAAAATGGCTCATTTCACTAAATGCAAGAAAACTAGTGATGGAACACATATTTCCAATCTATTTTTTTCAGAAGTTGTAAGATTACATGGATTGCCTGTGAGTATTGTGTCTGATAGGGATACCAAGTTTGTTGGTAATTTCTGGAGAACTCTATGGAAGAAACTAGGTAATAACCTTAGTTTCAGTTCAGCTTATCACCCTCAAATGAATGGACAAACCGATGTAGTGAATAGAAGCTTGGGAAATATATTGAGGAACTTAGTGTATAAAAACCTTAAGTAGTGGGATTTAGCACTTACTAAGGTTGATTTTTCTTATAATAATACTCCAAATCAAAGTACTGGGATGAGTCCATTACATATTGTTTTTGGAATGAAACCAAGAGGTGTGTATGAGCTCAGAAATTTAGGAAAACAAGAGATAAGGAGCACAAAGGCTGAAGAGTTTGCAGAAACTACAGGAAGATCTCAAAAAAATATTACAGGAAAGTAGTAGCAAATACAAGAAGAGATTTGATATGAAGAGGAAAGAAAAATAATTCGAAGTAGGGGACCTAGTCATGGTGTATCTGAGAAAAGAAAGGTTTCGTGTTAGGACTTAGAACAAATTAAAGATGAAAAAGATAGGACCATATAAAATTTTGAGGAATTTTTTTTCAAATGCTTATGAAATTGAATTACCAGAAGGAATTGGAATATCGCTTATATTTAATGTTGCATATTTGTACCTATACAAAGGAACAAATGAAGAGCTACCAGAAGACTCTACAAAAGAGGAAGACCCGACTTTGAATTGGAAGGAACATATGCCAAAGACGGAAAGAAAGAAATGGAGGCCATTTTGGAGAAAAGAAAAGCAAAGAAGACCAGAGGACAAAATTACTATCAGTATCTAGTCAAATGGAAATGACACCCTGTGGAAGATGCCAATTGGATGACAACAACAGAGTTACAAAATTTTAGTACAAATCCTGAAGCATTGATGGATCAATATTTTCTTCCTCGGGAGTTTGATGCAGGAGCATACGAACTTAGCCAGCAATGTGATTGGATGTTCACATGTTGTGGCTAACCATGAGGTGGATAAACATTGGCCATTAATATTTTATTTAGTTTTAAATTAGAGAATTTATTTTGTTTGAGTTTATTAAATTAATTAGGAATAGAAATAGAAATTGGTTTCTCCATACGAGGATATTGAGCCAAGTAGGATATGAGCTCAGAAATAGGGTAGTATTTTTTTATTGGAGTGGTTCAACATAAAAAAATTTTAAGCGAGAAGGACCACTTTAGATTTTTATATAAATTTGTGAAATAGGTGTGAGAGAGAGTAGAGTGTAGGAAAAAGTGAGACAGAGTGAAATAGGTGTGTGAGAGAGCAAAGAGACCATAAAAACTGTAATAATCAGTCGATCAACGGCTTGGATATGTAAATTCCTTATTTAATAATTTTCAAGTGTTTTATGTTGATCGGGCTCTCTATTCAATTATTTTTTTAAACTCTATTAAATCGCATTAAGTTAAAAAAATGGTAGAACAATCGGATTGCAGGCGCAACGAGGGTCGTAGATATGAACCTGATCAACGGGAGAGATCTCATGGAAAATTAGAAACTATCGCACATCGCAGAGAAACAATTTTAACCTTTAAAAGTTTCAAGTTAAGTTGTTTTACAAGAGATGTGAAGTGAGGAGTGGAGAGACAACGAGGATCGTTGAATCTGAGATTAATCCAACGATGGATATCACAACACGAGGAAAGAGATTTCGCGCTTCGCAAGACTTAAAGAATATGTGTTAAGCCATCGAAAAGTAAACTATTTTATTTGGGATAAGAAAAGGAAGAGGACATGTGTAAGCTCAGTGCAGTTTCACAATTCGCATGGATTAAAATTTAAGCGTTAAAGCTAAACTGTAAATTGTGCGATCTGCGATCATCAGTGATTGGTCAGACTTGTCGTGGGACCCTCTGATATGAGGTTCCATGCGATTCAAATTGTTTTGGGTTATATGTGTTATAATTATGTTGTTGATCATGCATATGTACGTATGTATGTTTAAAAAACCCGAGGTTAATTCAAACCCATTGTGGTAATAAGGTTGTGTGGAGTGTAAAATCTCTAGTTTTGCAAATACTCTGATATTTCTGGAGCTAGTCTGCATCATGTAACCTCTACATTTCATTCCAAAGACTCAATTTTATCTTGCTTCTAGGTTTGGGCTTGACCAATTTTGAATCTTCACTGTGAGACAATTTCTATGATTCTATGATCAAAGATTTATGTAGTCATGAAAATTTTCCCTTTTTTTTTCTTTTTTTTTTCTTTCAAAATTTAAAATTCATCCTTGATGCTTTGAAGCTAATTGTATTAAATATGAAAACTTCTCCATCATATCTTATAACCTATTTCCATTCAATTTGATGGAAATGGTTGATTTTCCTTGTTCCAACTCCTCTAGCAACTTCCCCAACTAATCACCATGTGAGTAAGGTGAGTAGGTCAATAGTTATAACACTAGGTTGGAGTCCCCAAAAATATTTGTTGTATCCTTTCAGTTATGCCTAGAACATCCCCACTCTCATTGGAATATGGATTTATATGCTTTTTTTATTTTAGGTGTTAGGAGTTGGGTTGAGTTGGCTTTCTGATAATCGATTTTTGAATTAGTCCACCAAGTGGGATTTTTATTTATGTGTTTCTTTAGCTAAATAAATTAGAGGAAACCAAATGTCCATGCTCAAAACAAACCATACAACTCATGTTGATGTGATATCCTTCTTGGGAAAATTACGCTTAAAGTTGAAAAGAGCACATTATAAAATTGTATTTATTACTAGTATCACAATATTCTTCAATTTTTAAAACAATTATGATATTAAGTTCACAAACAACGTAAACAAAAAAAGTTGATTTCACGAGCAATCCGTTTACATAGCTTTTGAAAAATCATCATGAAAAATCATCATCAACAAGTGAATCATCAAATTTCCATCCACTTGTGGCTGATCCTGGTGCGATTCAACATACTTTTCATGTCGTCGTAGATCTATTGTTATAGATCCACCTTCATCTTCAACTTCAATGCTCCCCCTTGCATAGAAACACCTCTCAAGGCTATCCCAAGCCTCCTTGGTTGTGTTGGCATTTGAAATAAGGAAGAATGTTGTCATCCACAGATTCTCTAATGCATTTTAATTGGCATCATTTTGCCTCTTCACTTCTAGATCTAAAGTAGCTCAAACATCTCCTGTTGTCGCTTTAGCCTCTTCGCTTTTCCGATTGTTAAGTGTTGGCTCACTACGACTCAACGAGTAACACAAATTGTAGGCATTGCAAATAAATGCAATAAAAATAATGTTGTTGCTTGGCTTTCACAAACAAACGAGTCTACAAATGCTCAACAAATACCATGCTTCCAAAAATTCTTTACTAAGAAAACTCTTTTACAAAGCTTTCACAAAAATATCACAATGTGTAGAGCCTATTTAAACAATGCCTTTTTTAAATCTCTTTTTTTTAAAAACTCCCATTTAAAAAAAAACCTTAAAAGCAATTTCATGATTTTTTTAAATATAAATTTAAAAGAAATCCCTTCCCAATGAATTTTAATTCCACCACATTCAAATATTATATAAGCCCTATGGTCCCTTTTAAATGAAACGTAACCAGAAAAAACATGTATCCTTTCTTTGAAGGGCTTCCTCCCTTTTATGGAAGGCTTCCAAAATGACTTTTCATCCCATTAAAAAACAAAACACCTTTTGAATAGTGAGCCTTGAATTTCTAATAATAAAAAAAAATACATTTACGAATCTTTGGAACATTGAATAGTGAGTCTTGAATTTCTTTAAAAAAAAAATGCATTTACGAATCTTTGGAACATCATTTGCAAAATCACTTTAACGCATCGTTGCAATGGACTTGAGCGTTAGTAACGCTCTAACTAACGCTTCTCCATACTTTTGGGCCTACGGCTGTGCTTTCATTGTTTGGGATGCGTTAATAACGCTTCGTCTGCGTTACTTCGTCTATAGTTCACGCAAAAAAAAAAAAACTTCATTGTTATTTATTTCGCTCACGTTGCTCTGGAGTCTCATACAACGTCGCTCAGATATCTGTTGCTCTCAAGGAGCTTTACATAGGTTAAGTTTCTTATTGTTGTTTCACTTAGTTCATGTTGTTGTTCTCTCATGGAGTTTTATGCAAATTAGTTTTGATATTATGATAAGAATTGAAAATTAAAAAGAAGTGAAAAAGAAGATATTATGAATGAATTGAATAAGATTACATTGGAAACAATAGCAATAAATTACACTAGTGAAAATGGAATTCAGCAATAAATTATATCAGTGAAACAAGAGTAAACTAGATTAACGGAACACTTAGATAGACTGTTTCTACACCTCAAAAGTGGTTGAAATTAGATTCTTCAACATATTAGTAATTAATATAATTGGTCAAAATTTCTAAAATATAAAATAAACTCATATCCTTAAAATTTTCACTACTTTTTATCTCTGATTTCTCATCCTTTCTGCATGAACTACTCAAAAAACCACTAGAATTGGAAGACACTTGAGCAGTATCAAGCCTAGTATTTATATCTTGATTATTATTCAAATTCCTTTCTTGGATATTACCACCACTTAGTAATTCTTTTTTTCCACCAGAAAAAAATGACTTGAACCTGGAATGTCACTACTGGTATTTTTGCCCCAAATGTCAGAACCTGCTACCTCCCAGCTTGATAATATTTTAAGAGCAGAACAATTAAAACATTTTTAAAGTGATGTGGAGTTTTCATATCAACTCTAAAAGCCTGCAAAATATTCATCTGTAGAGATTACATGGACAGATCCATGCTGGTCGGTGAAAACAATCAATGATACATTTTCCATCACCAGCAATCCTGTACAGGTAATGTCTTCATACTCGTTTGTACATTCTATAATTTTCGAACCCCTTCACAGCTGGATTATTTTTGTACTCCACTACTTACAATGCATCCAATTTCCTTGTCTTGCAGTCCTCTTGGTTACTTAATCAATTCTTCGTCGAAAGTATACATGTCTAACTTCAATCCATAGCAATACATTACATATTAATTTTCCAGTCAGTGCATCCTCCATGAAGATACTACCATTCTTTCAAGCCAAAAGGACCTTCAGTAGCTAACTAGAATTCTACCTAGCCCCCCTGGCATTTGATCTTATCAGTGGCCAATAGTTTATCCTACCTATTTGATGTTGGGGTCACCCCATAATCATCCTTTTCAGAATTCACATGTCCTTTTGAGTGCATAAAATGCACAAATGCTAGGGAATTGCAAGAAAAACAAAAGGACACCAAGTTGAAGAAGCGATAGTAGCCTTCGGTGGAAACATGGAAATAATGTTTCCTTTAGATTCTTCCAACTGAATAACTACAAGAAACGAGCGTACCCATTTCTACAATGTGAAGCTTATATTTGGAACTATGCTACTTTTATAATAAAACCAGGTAAACTAATAACTTAATAGGTATGTGCCAATGCTGAAAACTACGTGTCGTTCAGCCCATTTGATAAATCTTGTTTTCCTTCACCATAGGATATTCCCAACGAGGCATTATGCCCCAATGGAAAAAGAGTTGGACAGGGTTTCTTGCTACCACTTCCCACCAGGGAATCTTAAAGGTAGTGGAGCTCCACCTGCTCTCTCCCATGCATCCACTGAATTTTCAAGAAGTAGAAAACATATGGCAAGGAATTCTTGGAAGCTAAGGAATTCTAGAAAACCGCATCAACATTTTATTAAATAGATCATGAAAAGATGATGTAGTTTTCACTTCTGATCACAGAAAAAAAAATAATTTCTTGACATAAAAAGTGTTTCTTTACCCCATGCAGCCCCAGCGGTGAAACCAAACCTTTGATGCCACGGCACTGAGCCAGAATACCCTACTCATCCATAGCACAAAAAATCACTACCGAAGCACATAAATTTTTTATTCCAAATATCAAACCCTATCTAAATTATATTTCCAACTCAATATAATCGCGCGCAATGGCGCACAGTGACTAGTAACTATACTAATTTCAACCAACGGTTCCATTCCAACCCATGGTTGTACATGGGTAGAAGTTACCGAACCTGAAGATTTCCCAGTCTTTCTAACAATTCACCATTTAACTTCACCACTTACAACACATCATTTATGGACAAAACCATTTATGCACAAAACAAGGCCATAATGCATAATACCTACCCATGAGGTATATAATAGAATATATAGAATACTAGCTAATTAACCATAATGTGAAATGAGAGCATATATATATAACATAAATTAAGCACGATTCAACATTAATTGCACAAACCTTAGGCAATATAATGGGTATGCATGTAATTAGACATAATTAAAGCAAGGTCAACCCCAAAATGGACCAAACCTTAATATCATATTCAATATGGCTGCCTATTCTCAGTATAACAAGGTACCATGTATTAATTCGACACTCACACTTAGCCACAGATTCCATCAACAATTATATATATTAATTATTTCTTACATAGTAGAATAATCATAAATTTAGAATCCACACTAAGGTTTATAGGAAAGCATGGTACATAAACATAAACCAATACATATGACACATGAACACTTCTCTGTAAGAGAAATCGAACTCGTTGCGAGTCTTCCATGTTTCACCTAGTCATAGACCTCATGGTTCATAAACTCTCAACCGTGGGTTACCCCTGAGCAGGGGATTCAACTCCAAGGAAATAATCTCTTCACCAAGTATCACACATCAACACTATCGTAGGTATTAATCCCAGCATCCTTAGCCTCCAACCACACGTTCACACTCCCCTGACCTACATCCAAGTGGAGTAGCCCTTCTCCACATGTAGTGATGTCTTGACAGTGCCCACCTTTCATGGAAACTTATAGCTAATCATGAATGATATCATCCTGAAACTCCATAAGCTCTGATGCTCTCCAGGGCTTCCAAACACCCTTTTGAGCCAAACCAAAATAACCTTGAGTCAATTACAGAACCTAAGCACAATTCTAACTTACTATACACTAGAACCGAAATATTTCCGAGCTAGTTAAAACTTACAAGAGCAGGACTCACCGACAAGTTACTAAGCATTGATTTCCGCTAGAACTCAATGGCTTCTAAAGCCATAAAAACAACCACCAAAGCTATCACCAAGACACGTCTTTTATGACGTGGTTAGTTGAATAACCATACCTTAGTGAGTTACAAAATCCAAGCCCAAGGCTCATTGACTAGCCAACCACTAAATAATTCCCTCAATGAATATCCTCACACGAAAAACATGCACCTTTTACAAATGCATGCCTTTCACTTTCCATGTGGAACCCTCTAAATCCATGTGGGCACTTGGTTCCTTTTTTCACCTCCAAACATAACATCAGTCCTATTTCCTTTTTTTTCTTGGAGTCAAGTGCCACCCATATTCTTTTCATTGGAGCCATTTTGCAACCAACTGTTATTTTACTAACATAAGTATAATTACACAATAGTAAAATTATAGGCTCTCCAACTGTTGAGATTCAACAAGATGATGAGCTTAGTGAGAAGAGTCGCCTTCACTAAGTGAGCCCCGCAGGCTATTTTTGGCGCAAAGTCTATTTTTAGACATGTCAATCATATTCTATGAGTTGCAGGATGCTATTTGTGGATGCTTGGTCAAGTTGGAAAAATAGATGGACTTCTATTTTTAGACATTTTGGGCGAAGTCTATTTTTAGACTACCAGTCTAAAAATAGACATGTCGGATATTATTAGCTCTTAATAATATTTGGACTCTAAACATTATCTTATTCTCTTGGAGAACTGACATTCAGTTAATAGATTGTTCAGATAAGCTAGCTAAAGGAATTATGCAATTCCTAGAGCTATTGGTGGTTCATGCATGGGGGACTTCAGTTAGAACTCAAGTGGCAGAGTTTGGTGGAGTTGGAGAAGTAGTTGGTGGAGTTGGTTTCTAGTTTAACTACACTTGTGGAGTTAAACTCAGTTGAATTGATTGTGTCTATTTCTCACTGATTGATACTTTCAGTGGAGTTGAGTGAATTAATTAGTTAAATTAATTCACTAAATAATAAATCATTATTTAACTAGACAGAGACAACAGTTAATTACAATGAAAAACAGATCAGTGGAGACTCAGTGGAGAGATTGGTGAAAGAGAAAGTGTGACTATCATTTGTGACTATAGTGCTGCATTGCATGCACCACATATTGATTAGAGATGCCAATGAGGATTGCATGAGCAAGGCTGGAGCAATTCGAACTCATCTAGATCCATTCTTCATAAGGGATTGCGCAGTAGAGGCAGGCTATCAGGAGGGAAAAAATCAGTGCAGATTTTTGCTAATTATTCTTGATTAGTGTGTAGCAATTATATTGTACTGAGAGCTTGATATGATCGGATTTGAATGAGGATTGTTACATGATCTCTATGACATATATTATATACATATAATTGGGGTTTTCAGCTTTAGACTTTCCCGTTAAACAATTGTGTTAATGTGTGTGAATTTTTATTGTTTCATGTGTGCATTGCAATCTTGATTTAATTTCCGCAAATGATTAATGGTGGAATAGATGCTGTATTTTGCATGAAGTTAAAATAGTGTGAGATTAGGAGAATCTTGGACATATAACACATAAATTATATAATTTATACATGGTATCGGAGTATTGTTGATCATTGGAGGAGATTGCAATTATTGAAGCAGTTGAGTTTTGTGCTGGTGGAATTCGAATTTGTTGTAGTGTTTTCTTGGTGTTGAAGTTGAGCATTCATTGAAATGTCTTTCAACGGTTTGCAACTGGAGTATGCCCTTGAGGGCAGCTCGAATTACATAGCATGGAAGGACAAGATGGAGGTGGTGCTGGATGATAATGGGTTGAAGGAGTTCATAGATGTTGATATTATGAAGCCTGCTTCTAGCGATGCAGCCGCACTTGACGCATTGAAAAATAAGGTAGCAAAGTGTTGAAGGATTCTGTTGGAAGGTGTGAAGGACCACATTGTGTCCAACCTTCATGGTAAAGCCACTCCATTATTAATGTGGAAGGCTTTGACAGACTTTTTCCAAAGCAGAAGTGACCAGAGGAAGTTGGCGCTTAAAGACAAGCTCAGAAAAATAAAAATGGAGAAAGGCGATAGTATTCCAAAATACCTCACGAATTTTTTTGAATGCAAGGATAAGCTGGGAAGTTTGGGGGTTACTGTTGATGAAGAAGACTTGGTGAGATTGGCTCTCCTTGTACTTCCAAGTAGTTGGCATAGCTACGAAGACTCTGTCAATGGACGGGAGAAACTGCTAGGATGGGAGCGACTTTGGTCAGATCTTGTGCAGGAGGAGATAAGGCGGGGTACCAGGGATGGATCTTCATCGAATAATGAAGATGAAGAAAGCTGCACTTTGGCTACCAAAGATCAGAAAGTAAAAGGGAAGAAATCTTCCAAATCCAAAGATAAAGGGAAGAAGCATTCATTGTCACCAGCACAGGCATTTCGCCACTAATTGCCGACAGAAGAAGAAGAATAAGAGCGTTGCTGGTTCTACAACAAGAGAGGCCTTAGCCTCACAGTTTGAGCTTGACTTTTCTTTGATCGCATGCTTGGTTTCAAGTGTGATGGGATCGGTGTGGTTTCTTGACAGTGGTGCATCTTTCCATATGATTGGAGAGAAAGATTTGTTTAGTGATCTAGAGGAAAATGATCTTGGAGTGCACATCGAGATGGGCGATGATGGTACATACAGTGTGACTAGTATCGGGACCATTTCCTTTGAAAGGGAGTCCTGTAAACCTTTTATCTTGAAGGATGTCATGCATGTTCTAGGATTGAAGAAGAATATGATCTTCGTGGTGATGTTGGAAGACAAGGGTTATGCCGTTGTTTTCAGCAAGGGAAAAGCTTTCCTGCGCCATAAAACAACTGGTCAAACCAGGAGGATAGTGATTCAAGTTAAGAATCTTTATCAATTGTAGGTAGATGGCTGCACTCCAATGGTAGGCAAAGCAGAAGGAATGGTGAGCGGAGATGAGGGCAAATTGTGGCACAGGAGATTGGGCCATCTTCACCATGGTGCTTTGAAACTTTTGTAGCAGATTTCTACCGAGCTTCCCAAAGGTACACTTGCACAGTCAGAACAGTGCAGGGGATGTACTTTGAGAAGATTTTTGAAGACCACTTTTCATGAGAAGGATAGTTGTGCTTCGACGATCCTTGAGAGAATTCACACAGATGTGTGTGGACCTCTCTCGGTTGTTTCAACAGCAAAGCACAGGTATTATGTGATATTTGTTGATTAATTTTCTCATAAGTGCTGGATCTTCTTCATGCAGAAGAAGATAGAGAAATACTCAAAGTTCTATGAGTTCAAGGCGGTGGTTAAGAAAGAGTCGCGGAAGCAAGTGAAATCTCTCTGGAGCAATAATGGTGGTGAATACATCTCTGGCGAATTCAAAGACTTCTGTAGAAAAGAAGGAATTCGAAGAGAACTCATAGCACATCATAATGCACAGCAAAATGGGGTCGCTGAGAGGAAGAACAGAACGATAATGGGTGCCGTACAGGCGATGTTGCATGATCAGGGCCTTCCCATACACTTGTGGGCTGAGGCATGCAACACTATGGTTTATGTGAAAAACCGTTGTCCTGATAGAGTACTTGGCATGAGTACACCCGAAGAGGCGTTTTCTGGTAAGAAGCCTGATATTTCTCATTTTAATATTTTTGGCTCACTTGTTTACATTCATGTGACGAAGGATGCCAGGAAGAAGCTAGAGCCGACTACAGATGTTGGGATATTTGTATGGTACACAAAAACACCCCACAATTATCATGTGTATTTTCCAGATAGTCGGATCACTGTTGTGCGACAAGATATCAAATTCATGAGGAGAAAGCCGTGAAGTTGTCGATTGAGAGGGAGCTACACTTGCCTGCAGAGGAGGATCTACTTGTTCCTAAATATGAGCCTGAAGATGTGGATCAGCCACAAGAGGAGGTTCATGGAGTGGAAGAAACCACTCATGCAGCGCCAAGCATCAGACGGTGGAAGCGCACTACAGAAGCTGAGCGACTGAATCTTGATGTAGTACAGAATGTAGGAGTTCCTACATCACAGTGCAGATAGAGACAGTCACCTGACCGATTTACTGGATACATGAATATGATGAGAAAGTGTATCGTGACAGAGCCGTCCTCTTTCGAGGAAGCTGTGGAGGATCCTACATGGGTATATGCCATGGTGGAAGAGTATGATTTGATTTTCAGAAACAATGCATGGGAGATTGTCCCTAGGCCAGAAGGTAAATCAGTGGTAGGTTCGAGATGGATCTATAAAGTGAAGCAAGATACTGATGGGAGCATTGAGAAGTATAAGGCAAGATTTGTTTCCTGGGGCTTCTCACAGATCGAGGGGATCGACTATGAAGAAACCTTTGCACTTGTCACAAGGTATTCTTCCATACGGACCATCCTTGCTCTCTCAGCGCAGATGGGTTGGCACATTCATCAGATGGATGTGAAGACTGCATTCCTCAACAGAATCATTGAGGAGGAGGTATACATTGAGTAGCCTGAAATATTAAAAATCTTCAGCAGCGAGTCGCATGTGTGCAGGCTCAAAAGAGCGTTGTATGGGCTGAAACAAGCACCTTGTGCTTGGTACACACAGATAGACAGTTATTTCACTGGACTTGGTTTCACCAAGAGTGAGGCGGATCCAAACCTATACCAGATTGTGGTGGCAGGTAAGCTTTTGATCATTGTGCTTTATGTAGATGATTTAATACTAATGGGTGATGAACTATTGATACACTCATGCAAGGCAGATCTTGCAAAGGAGTTCAAGATGAAGGACTTGGGCCTCCTTCATTATTTCTTGGGATTGGAAATTTGGCAGTGGAAAGGTGAAATATTTGTATCTCGATGCAAGTATGCCCGGGAGATAGTGGAGAAGTTTCACATGCAAGGCTGCAAGCCTATCGACACTTCTCTTCTTGGTGGTTGGAGGAAGGAGGATGCTACATCGGCAGAGGTAGTGGATTCCACTGTTTATCGATAGTTGGTTGGTTCGCTGATGTATTTAGTCAATACATGACTGAACATATGCTATGCTATGAACCATCTTTCACAAGCGATGGTGAAGCCTACCAAGCTCTTTTGGAAAGTAGGCAAGCATGTCCTGAGGTATCTCAGGGGCATATCTAAGTATGGATTGTGGTACAGACAGTCAGATGAGGTGAAGCTGCATGGCTTCACGGATGCAGATTGGATAGGAAGCCCAACGGATAGAAAGAGCACATCTGGAGGGATTTTTAGTATCAGATCTACAATAGTTTCTTGGTACAGCAGGAAATAAAGATCTGTGGCACTCATTTCAGCAGAGGCCGAGTACATGGAAGCAATTTTGGCTGCATGCGAGGCTATATGGATGAGGAAGATCTTGGTCGGTTTCTTCGATTCTCATTTAGATCATACTGTGATATATTGTGATAATCAAAGTTGCATTAAACTCTCGGTTAATCCAGTATTTCATGATAGATATAAACATATTGACATCTGGTACCATCATATCAGAGATTGTGTGCAGCGAAGGATCATGTTGCTTTCTTACATTCCTACGGAAGATCAGGATGCAGATATTCTAACGAAGGCGCTCACCAGGAGAAAATTCAAATACCATAGAGACAGGATCGGGGTGGCAGATAATCCCTAAATTGTTGAGAGGGAGTGTTGATATTCAACAATATGATGAGCTTAGTGAAAAGAGTTGCCTTCACTAAGTGGGCCTAATAGGCTATTTTTGGCGCAAAGTATATTTTTAGACTATGTCTATTTTTAGACATGTCTATCATATTCTATGAATTGCAGGACACTATTTGTGGATGGTTGGTCAAGTTGGAAAAATAGATGGACTTCTATTTTTATACATTTTGGGCGAAGTCTATTTTTAGACTGCAAGTCTAAAAATAGACATGTCGTATATTATTAGCTCTTAATAATATTTGGACTCTAAACGTTATCTTATTCTCTTAGAGCACTGACATTCAGTTAAAAGATTGTTTAGATCAGCTAGCTAAAGGAATTACACAATTCCTAGAGCTACTGGTGGTTCATGCATGGAGGAATTCAGTTAGAACTCAAGTGGTAGAGTTTGGTGGAGTTGGAGAAGTAGTTGGTGGAGTTGGTTTCTAGTTTAACTACACTTGTGGAGTTAAACTCAGTTGAACTGATTGTGTCTATTTCTAACTGATTGATACTTTCAATGGAGTTGATTCAATTAATTAGTTAAATTAATTCACTAAATAATAACTCATTATTTAACTAGACAGAGATGACAGTTAAGTACAGTGCAGAACATATCAGTGGAGACTCAGTGAAGAGATTGGTGAAAGAGAAAGTGTGACTATCAGTTGTGACTATAGTGTTGCATTGCATGCACCACACATTAATTGGAGATGCCAATGAGGATTGCATGAGCAAGGATGGAGCAATTCGAACTCATCCAAAGCCATTATTCAGCATGGATTGCACAGTAGAGGCAGGCTATCAGGAGGGCAAAAATCAGTGCAGATTTTTCGTGATTGTTCTTGATTAGTGTGTAGCGATTGTATTGTACTGAGAGCTTGATATTATCAGCTTTGTATGAGGATTTTTACATGATCTCTATGACATATTATATATATATATATTTGGGGTTTTTAGCTTCAGAATTTCCTATTAAACAACTGTGTTAATGTGTGTGAATTTTTATTATTTCATGCGTGCATTGCAATCTTGATTTACTTTCCGCAAATGATCAATGGTGGAATAGATTCTGTATTTTGCATGAAGTTAAAATAGTGTGAGATCGGGAGAATCTTGGAAATATAACACATAAGTTACCAACCTGACATCCTATAAAGGCATATTTTCTCGGGCGCACTGGCCACAAAAAATATTTTAACATATCTACATGAACATACTAGCCCCAAATTAAACCTTAGCTCACCAACCAAATATCATGTTCCTCAAACCCATTTCAAGAGCATATGAGCCTCAATAATATTCAAAAATAAACCCACCAGTCTCACATTTCCATACTTACAGTGGCGCCTTAGCCTCAATACCACACATACATGCATATGAATCATAGGGGTTTGGTATCGGTATTGCAACTGTAGTGAAACATAAATATGGTTGTGTGATTTAGGGATTAATGATGACTGGTGGGAGAGGAACTCTCTAGGTAGTCATAGGCTCTAGAGATGTTATTGTGGTAGTTTACATTTCCAATGATAGAGAAACCCATCAGTTGGATTAGAGGAAGATTATGAGTTAGTTACCTTGTGAAATGGGAAACTTATGGGAGATTACTTTTCGCTAGGGGTACAACACAATTGGAGTGTTTAGATATTAGAGATCTTAGATTCCATATTTTGTAGTGGTATCCATGAATTGGTTAACATACAAATTTAAATTTGCATTTTTGTTTTGCAATAAGGATTCTTAAAATTCATTGGGATCCTAGTATCGATGTTAGAATTTCCTGGGGTCAAGAAATTTTGAGAAGGGAAGATTGTAATGTCCCTTTTTCCAAACATTGGGAGAGGGGAGTATCTCATTAGCCTAGGTTACAAATCAAAATTAATTAACTACTAGGAGAATTAATATGTTATAAGTGACAAGAGAAAAAGAAAAAATATAAGTCACTTTAAGAAAAGAAGAAAATAACTCATGGTATTTGGATGACCCAGGGTATTGTGATAGTCCATGACTATTAAAGGACATGATATCTCACTCCTTAGGCATTCATTTTGCTACTATCCTTTTGTTTTTGTTTAGTTAAGCAATTGGATATTTTTAGGGTGAGAGCACGCATTATGTAGAGGGTTAGTTTCGGTGGTCAATGGTCCGCCCTAGTTGATCTAGTGAGGAGGGGTTTTGGTATTGAGATATATTCCCTAACCACTCAGGAATGAGGGATCAATGGGAGTCCTCATTAGCACTTAGTAAGATCGAGATTTTTGAACAGTGGTTGGAAAAATGAAGCAACACACAATTTTAGATCAAGGAATCCATCCATAGAATATTTCTCTAGCTTACATGTTTGTGAGGTTACTATGAATTTTGATGTAATTTCCTTATTAATAATAAATAAAGAAACAACTCGAGTTTTACATTGAAATTTATATGCAAACTTTGTGTTAGGTCCCTATATTACCAGTATAGTCCCTTATTGTTGTTAGTGTAACCCCCTTATTGTTATTATTGTACCCTTGTAACCCCCATATTGTTATCATTGTGCCCTTAAATTATTATTGTTAGGTCGGCTAGGATTACATTGTGGCCCACTAGGATTACATTATGGCCCCATGGACTCCTATATATAGAAAGGAGGTTTTGTAAATTGTATCATTCAAGAATTTTTCATTTATGTAATGTATTGGAGGTTGCCCCCTCGAAGTGGCTTATTTCTAAGGCGTTGATATCTCTTTTCTTCTATTTTTGGAGCTGGTTACACAACATTTGGTATCATAGCTTTGGATTCTAGGGTTTCGCTACTCTAAATAGGTCATCGTGGCATTTTCGCTATAAATTTTTTTCTACGAAGGTTCAGAATCTGAAATTTTTATGGTACGAAGCGAAATCTTGAGGAAAATCCTCAAAAAATTTTAGAGCTTGGTTCGCAATATTTTTGGAGATATGATCTGTGGAAGGTAGTGCTTTTTCAGGCTCCCAAATTTCATCTGAAAGAGATGATCGTGGGAAAATATTCATAACTCTCTCTTTAAGCATCGGATTGGAGTTCCGTCAAAAGTGGTCACAAGTACATGGACTATAGTTTCTTGGCTATCAATTTCTGAGCCAAAGGATGAAACAGTGACACGTGGCAATCCGTACAAGTTCACTCTACTGAACAAGTCCAAAATTGGGTCATTGTGGGAGATTGCACATAACTTTGTCTTGAAGAATCCAAATCAGATCAAACCTATGGCATTTGAAAGAAGCTTGAAAGGGCTACTACATCACTGAATTTCAGATATTGAAGATCTGAAATTACAGAGATAACTTAATTTCAATATCAAGTGCCTCAAAAGCAAGTAAAAGGTCTGTATTTTTTTTTCCGAATTGCATAAGTCTTGTTTGAAGAATCAAGTTGAATTGATTCCAAGGGCATATTGTAGAATAGATATCAGTATTGGATTCTAAAATGGCCCCTAAAAAGAATTCGACACCCATTAAGCCTTTAGAAGGCTCTACTATGACTCAAGAAGACGAAGAATGGCACCATGACATATCAAAATTACAAGAGCAAGTGCAACAAATTTCTCTCTCACAAAGAACAACAAAAAATGAAATGGAAGTTTTGAATAAAGGCGTGGAAGCTAAGATAAATGGTTTGGAAGCTAAGATGGATGGAATGGAAGTGGGCATGGAAGCTAAGATGGATGACATGGAAGCTAAGATCGATGAAAAAATGAAAGACAACATGGAAAAAATGAAGAAGGATCTAAAAGTAGACATCGAAGGTTTGGCAAAGTTGATACAAGAAATGTTTCATAATGGTGAAAAGATAGTAGAGGAAACTCGTGATGAGAAAAAAATAAATGTTAATCGTGATTTCATAAACTCTACTATTGGAGGGAAGAACCACCATATTCCAAAAATGGATATGAGGAAGTTTGATGGAAAGTATCCTGTAACATGGATACTATAGGTGGAACAATATTTTGATCTCCATAATGTGAAAAACACACAAAAGGTACACATTGCAACTTTACATTTAGAACCAAATACATTTGTATGGTATCGATGGCTTTGCTCCCGTAAAAAAATTGTCACTTGGTCAGTTTTTATGGAGGAAATGATAGCACATTATGAGGATACAAAGAGCAACACCTTCTTTAGCCAATTGATAAATCTCAAACAAAAGGTTTTAATGGAGGAGCACATTGAGGACTTCCAAAAATTAAATATAAGGGTAACTGATATTCTAGAGGAACACAGGATTGATCTCTTCATATGTACTTTAAAGGATAACATACAACATGAAGTTCGCGTTTTTGAACCTGATTCATTGGAGAAGGCATTCAGGTTGGCAAGAAAAATTGAATGTAAAATTATGGCGACAAGGAAACCTACCACTCACTTCTATAAAGAGGGAAGTGTTGCTACTCCTAGATTTCCACAACCTACAAGTTTGACACCACAACAATTGGAAGAAAAAAGAGCAAAAGGGCTTTGCTACAGTTGTGATAGAAAATACACTAAAGGTCATAAGTGTGCTGAGAAGAAATTATTTTACATAGATTGTGAAGATGAAGAAGAAAATGAAAAAGAAGAGGAAATACACCAAGAACCAACCCAAGAAGCGGAAGAAATGAGTCCGACCATATCGTGTAATGCATTGGCAGGAATTACCACTCCTCAAACTCTCAAAATAGAAGGACATATCAAGAAGAAAAAGGTAATAGTGTTGATTGATTCAGGTAGTACCCATAATTTTATTCATTGTAAGGTAGCCAAGGAATTGAATTGTTTCCTATACCCAGCACCAGAATGTCAAGTGATGGTTGCAAATGGAGGAACTATAAATTGCTCTGGAAAATGCCATAGTATCAAGCTAACCATGGGGGAATATGTATTGAAGAGTCCAATGCTTTCCATTCCTATGGGAGGTGCTGATGTTGTACTAGGAGTATAATGGTTACAATCTTTTGGGACGGGAGCTTTTAATTTTCAAGAAATTTTCTTGGATTTTTTTCAGAAGGAAAGGAAGTTGAATTACGGGGTATTGTAGGAAAGCCGAGAAAGATAATAAGCTCTAATTTCATGACAAAGCTTCTAAAGAAAGAACAACGAGGTGTAATTTAACAATTATGCTCACTAGAAGTTCCAACATCGAAATCATCTATTTCTGCAGATCTCAAACAAGTCTTGGAAAATCATTCTAAGGTGTTTGAAACTCCCAAAGGACTCCCACCTATTCATGATCATGATCATGCTATTCATTTGATTCCATGAAGTGTTCCTCCAAAAATCAAGCCTTATAGATATCCTTATGTCCAAAAGAGCGAAATTGAATGTATGATTGCAGAAATGTTAGAGGCAGGTATAATTCAACCTAGTCAAATTTCTTTCTCTGCTCCTGTATTATTGGTACACAAGAAGGATGGATCATGGTGAATGTGTCTGGATTATAGGGAGCTCAATAAGCTCACCATTAAAGATAAATTTCCCATTCCTGTGATTGATGAATTATTGGATGAATTACATGGAGAAATTTATTTTATCAAGTTGGATCTTCATTCAGGATATCATCAAATTAGAATGAAGACTGAAGATATTCCAAAAACAACATTTCGAACTCATGAGGGTCATTATGAATTTTTGGTCATGCCTTTTGGCCTTACCAATGCACCTTCTACATTTCAAGGGTTGATGAATTCCATTTTCAAACCCTTCTTAGAAAATTTGTGCTAGTATTTTTTGATGATATACTAATCTACAGCAGGTCTTGGAAGGATCATGTTGAACATGTTGACAGGGTGCTCAAACTATTGCGGGAGAAACAATTATATGCAAAAAAATCCAAATGTTTCTTTGGAGTACAAGAGGTGGAATATCTGGGTCATATTGTATCTCACGAGGGTGTTAAAGTAGACCCTAACAAAATTAAAGCCATTAAGGAATGGAAAGTCCCCACAGCCATAAAGCAGTTGCGAGGATTTCTCGGGTTAACAGGGTATTATCGCAAGTTTGTTAAGAATTATGGGAGAATAGCAGCACCTCTAACAACATTATTGAAGAAAGATGCATTTTCATGGACTCCTGAAGCAACTAAGGCCTTTGATCATCTTAAAGAGGAAATGTGTCAAGCACCAGTCTTAGCTACGCCAGACTTCACAAAAACATTTATTGTGGAATGTGATGCATCAGGAAATGGAATTGGTGTTGTTTTAATGTAGGAAGGAAGACCCATTGCTTTTGAAAGTCCCAATAAAAGGAAAGTATTTACAGAAACCTATTTATGAGAAGGAAATGTTAGCAATACTGCATGCACTAAAGAAATGGCAAACATACCTAATGGGAAGACACTTCAAGGTAAAAACTGATCATGATAGTCTTAAACACTTTTTGGAACAAAGACTATCTTCAGAAGAGCAGCAAAAATGGGTCACAAAGATGTTGGGTTATGACTTTGAAATAATCTACAAAAAAGGAAAGCTTAATGTTGTTGCAGATGCACTCTCAAGAAAGAATGAAGAGGTGAAAGCATTGCTTTGTGCCATTTCTATTATCCAAACAGATTGGATAACCGAAGCAAGAGATGAATGGAAGAAGGACAAAGATGCATGGACACTCATTCAAAAGTTGCAGCAAGATCATAGTACATCTAATACATTTAGTTGGAAAAATGATTCCTTATGGTAAAAAGATCACTTCTCCTTTAGGAGGACACTTGGGATTTTTAAAAACTTACCATAGGGTGAAGAAAGAATTTTTTTGGGATGGCCTTAAATCTGATATTCAAAATTTTGTGGCGGAATGTTTGGTTTTCCAGCAGAAAAAAGTTGAGACAATTAAGACCCCGGGACTTCTACAACCTTTATCCATTCCAAGTCAACGTTGGGAGGAGATTTCAATGGATTTTATCATAGGTTTACCTAAGTCCTAAGGAAAGAGTGTCATCATGGTGGTAGTTGACAGAATTACCAAGTATGCACATTTTTGTGCATTATCTCATCCATTCAAAGCAAGTACAGTTGCTACTACATTTATGGACACAATTCAAAAGCTACATGGAAGCCCAAGGGTTATTATGAGCAATAGAGATCCCATTTTTACTGGAAATTTTTGGACAGAGTTACTTTCTTGTTTGGGTACTCAATTAGCTCATAGGTCATCTTATCATCCTCAATTTGATGGTCAAACTGAGATAGTAAATAAATGTTTGGAAGAATATCTTCGTTGTTTTGTATCTGATAAACAAACACAATGAGTCAAGTGGTTACCTCTCGCTGAATGGTGGTATAACACTTCCTTCCATACTGTAGCAAAAATGACCCCATTTATGGCACTTTATGGATATCATCCACCATCCATCACATCATATTTAAGGGAAAATTCGAAGGTTCAAGCAGTGGAAGATCACATCGAGCATCGACAAGAAGTTCTCCAACTCTTAAAGGATAACCTGAATTTGGCACAAAATCGAATGAAACAACAGGCAGATCAACATCGCAGCGAGAGAAGTTTTGATGTAGGAGATTGGGTATTTTTACGGCTACAACCATACAAAAAAATGTACCTCAAGCAAGCTAAGAAGGATAATAAATTATCGCCAAAGTACTATGGTCCTTACAAGGTGTTGCAAAAGATTGGTACTATGGCATACAAATTGGAGCTTCCTACTTCTTCGCGAGTACATCCAGTTTTCCATGTTTCATGCTTAAAGAAGGTTATAGGAGAAAATCTTCCAGTTCAAACAATATTGCTAGAACTTGATGAGGAAGGAAAAATCATATTGGAACCAGAAGCGGTCATGGAAACAAGAACTCGACAACTACGGAATCGATCAATTTCAGAGTATCTCATCAAGTGGAAGAACTTACCCACTGAAGATTCTACATGGGAGGATGAGAATTTTATACAGAAGCACCCAGAGCTACTCAAGCGTTGAGGACAACACTTTTTTGAAGAAGAGGGGCATGTTAGGTCCCTATATTACTAGTATAGTCCCTTATTGTTGTTAGTGTAACCCCCTTATTGTTATTATTGTACCATTGTAACCCCCATTTTGTTATTATTGTGCCCTTAAATTATTATTGTTAGGTCGGCTAGGATTACATTGTGGCCCACTAGGATTACATTATGCCCCCATGGACTCCTATATATAGAAAGGAGGTTTTGTAAATTGTATCATCCAAGAATTGTTCATTTATGTAATGTATTGGAGGTTGCCCCCTCGAAGTGGCTTATTTCTAAGTCGTTGATATCTCTTTTCTTCTATTTTTGGAGCTGGTTACACAACACTTTGTAATTATTTATGTTAAATTGGTGAAATTTTTGGCAAGATTATTATGTGTTTTTCATTAAGAAATTTCATAGAATAATTTTTGGGAAATCAAAATAAATTTAAAAAGGGATACTCCAAAATTTGTATAATTAAATAAAAGAAATGTTCTAAAGAAAATTAAAGTCTTTTAGATTGGATTAATTTTAATGTGTTTTTTTGGCACAAGAGCTTTACTCAATAAGCCTCTAACATATCATGTGCGATCATAAAATATTAAACAATACTCTTAATTTGAGTACATATTGGAAAATAACTCTAAAAATCACATTATCTAACCCCCTACCAATATAAACCCAAAACACTTTCCCAATTTAAAAAGCCCCTAATTTCACTCTATGTTGTCGGTATCCATTTTTCATTAACATTTGTTATAGCCTTTTATATTTTTCATTAACTTTGAACTCCATTTTATATACCTTTCAAATTAAAAACCCTCTAACCTCTAGATATCCCCCAATATACTATGCCATCTTTTCCTCATTATATATCCCCTAATATGAACCCACGTGCTATGGTATTTCTCCCGCAGTAAAGCCCCCACGTTTTTTGGTAAGTTGTACGTTTGGCAATGGTGAAGCTACATCATGGTCATGTCGAAAAATAACACCCAAATAAGATATAAAATTGAATGAGTAACTTAACATCTAAGAGTAATATCTAAAAGTGCTTTAACAACACATTGTGTCACTATCTATCCAAGACTCCATAAGAAATTAATTTAAATGAATTAAAATTAAATATAAAATTAATAATTATTTTCTTTTAAAAATTATTATATTTTATTATATAATATTAAAAATATATTATTTAATAATTTTTTTAAATAATAATAAATTATTTTAAAAAATTATACTATAATATATATATATATATATATATATATATATATATTTAATGGCTATCGATTTTTTAGCCAAAATATATAACTATAAATTATTTTTTAAAATAAATCTCTAGATATCAAATATCGAATTCTAGGCCTCACCCTGTGATCCATGCAATTTCATATGCTTCTACAAACTAGTGATCAAGATACGTCATTAATCACCAATTCCGTTCTTATGCCCACATATGAGATTAATAAATTCTTTGACTTATGAATGTTGATGGATTATATTAAATTCTAGGAGGTGTGGATATGGGATTGATTATAATAGATAATGAAGAGTTTTAAGTTGGTTCCATGAATATGATAATTACATGATTAAGAAAAAAACTATATAGTATGTTTGGTCAAGATTCTTAAATTTGTGGAGTAAAATTTGTTTTTAATTTTTGAATAGATCAAAGTATATTACATTTAGTCATACTCTTTGGAATATAATTTTTTCTAAGTTTAGAATATATCAAAGTCTATTACATTTATTTAAGTTTTATTTAAATTGAATTTTATTTCATTAACGCTAATATTATATTTATTTGGAGTAAATCTAGGTGGATAAGAAGGTTACAAGCCTGGAAAGTTGTAGGTACTTTATTATGTGGATTTTTCATTATTTGAAATTTTATGTAAGAAACAATGTAATATATTTAATTATTTACGAAGATATATTTTTCTTTTAATTTAAAAATGCAATATATTTTATTACATTTTATTGTATTGTTAACTTGGATCTATTTAATAATCATTGCCATCTTATTAGTTTAGAAGAGACTTAGGTGGTGAGGGAGGCTAGTAGTGGCCGCTTAAATAATTTGATTGATGCTCCATGTACACAATTTTATGTGGTGTATGAAATGTAATGTCTTACGTAACTTTATTATCTCACATTATCTTACTATCATGTGACTTGAGTATTTTATTTTTATGTTTGATTCTAATAAGTACTACGGAGTATATGTACGATGTATGCAGTTACATATTAGTATTTTAATTCTGAAAGTGTTGATGATTAAATAGATGGCTAAATTTGATTAATAATAAAATAATGTAAATTTTGAAATGGGATTGAAGCAAGTATCTGTTTTTTTGATGTAGCAAAAAAATAATATGATTTCAAAAATTGCTCATCAAGAATACATTTCTTTCGGGAGCATATTTTTAATACTTTAATTTTTCTTATTTATCAAGTATGAATTTTTTATTTTTAAATTTTAGTGATTTTCATGTTGATTTTGAAAAGTGATGATGCAACCTTTTTTTTAGTGGGCTTATTTTTTACGATATTTTTTTTTTTTAAATGATGATGATTTTCATGTAAATTTTGAAAAGCATCAACATTTATTTTTTTAAGACATTTTTGACACTTTAAATGTTATTATATCCTAAATATACACGTTTATTTTTAAATGTTAGTTATTTAACCATTTTTCAAATTGTATTATCTCTCTTTGTGTTTTCTGTTCTAGAATGTTAGTTTTTTAAAGATTTTCCAAACATGGTTTTTTTTTTCTTTCCAATATTTTTGTTATAATAAATTTTTTTATTTTTTTACAAAATAAAAAAAAAATTTAAAAATATATAAAACTATATATATATATATAGATATATAGATATAAAAAAAAATAAAAAAAACATAAAAAATGTTTAAAAAAAACAAAATTAAATTGTAAAACGTTATTTTTAATTATGTTTTGTGAAAAGTTTTAAATTTTTTTTAAATTTTTTCTTTTAATATTTTTAATTTAATTTTTAATTATGTTTTTTTTTATGTTTATTTTTTTATTTTTTATTTATTTTTTATGTTTTCTATTTTATTATAATGTTTTTAATTATTATTTTATTATAATGTTTTTAATTTTTTTTTATTTTCTTTTAATGTTTTTTTTTTAAATCTAGTTTTTATTTTTTTTTAAATTATAAAAAATGGGTTTAATTTTTGTGTGTTTTGGCTTAATATTTTTTTTCCTAATTATATTTGTTCGTATTTTATATATTTTTTTATAGTTTATTTTTATTTTTAATTTTTTTTAACTTAATTTTGTTTTTTGCTAATTTTTTTATGTTTTATTTATTTATTTATTTTTGGTCTTTTTTGCTTCTTTTTTTTTTATATTTTTCTTCCTTTTGTCATGTTTTTATATTCGTTTTTTTCCATGTTTTTAAATTTTTTTTTAGTGTTCTAATATATATTATTATATACTTATTATTATTTGTATTTTTCTTTTTGGTTTTAGTTTCCTCAATATTTTTTTTCTTTTTGGTCATACTTTTTTATTTTAAGAAAATTTCGGAGCAGAACCGTGTAATGGATTTAAAATTCGTCTGACGTTTTGGATGGTTCCACCATTCATCTTCTCTCTGGTCCTTGAAGATGGATGGTGGAACCATCTGAAACGTTAGACGGATTTTAAATCCATTACACAGTTCTCCTCCAGAAGTTTATTACACTATGAATAATTGTGCAAATCTTGGAATTCTTATTTTTTTATTTTTTTTCATGTTTTAATATATATTTTTATTTTCTCTTAATATTTTTTAAACTTTTGTGTTTTTTTTATTTTTTATTTTTTCAACCTTTTAATTTTTGTTTTCTTTTATATTTTTCTTTTTTGTATATTTATTTATTATTTTGTTTTATTTTATCTTTTCCTACAGTTTTTGTGTCGATCATCGACAAGTAACCCGATCCCATTATGTGTCAATTTGATTGTTGATTTTAAAATTTTCGTTGTAAATGTGTCAATTTTATGGTTGATATTTAAGTTTTCATTACAATGGGTTGAGTATGCCTACACTGTATGTCAATTTGATGGTTTCCTTTTAAATTTGTATTGCAATGTGTCAAGTTGTCTTAGGCTAAGATTTTAAAGTCGTCATACTTTTAGCATTTAAAAAAGAAACTACTCTTGGAATACTGACTCTTTCATTCAAGTGCCCATTTTAAAAAAAAAATTACTCAAAATATTTTCCATGATGTCATGGTTGAAAAATTGTCAAAATTTTAAGGTTTTCCAGAATTCTAGTATTCTAGCATCTACATTTATTTTTTTAGGTTGTTTTCATATTTTTTTGGATTTTTTGGCTAGAGTTCCTGTTTTGAGTTTATAGTTCTTATTTCAAAGTTTACAGTGTTATAAAAATGCTTAGTGATTAATTAACCTTCTAGAATGATTTTCAATTGATGATTATATTTTAAACATGATTCATTTAATTATTAAAGTAATAACACTCTTCAAGTTGACTAACATTCAAGAACAATTTTTTGTTGACTGATAATATTTGATTAAAATAATATATTGAATGGTAATCCATGATGGAAGTGACATTTGTAGTTAAGGAAGGCTATAGTAGGGAATTAAATCCCTTGTCCACGTAGAATGTGAAATGACGAAGCTTTTTAAGGATGCTACTGGTGGAAAGCGAGAGTCGATGATTCTATAGAGGTTTGTAGGTATAACAAATACTTGTGCTAATATAGAATGGTGTTGGATGTGCATGGTAATGGGACGTAAGAATGCATAAAAAAATATTTCCTTAGGCATGTAGGGTGGAATTTTTACTTTGTCATCATTGGCCCTCAAAGCTATGAGAACGAGGAAGGGAGCTTCATCTGGTCCTCCATGACCCAGTCGATCCAATCCTGTGGGAGTGGCTGAAAAACTCCATTCACTAGAAGACATGCCTATAGGAGTGACTATGATGTTCTAATCTCATGGAGATAGTGTTGTGCATGCGTCTTAGAATTCTCATGAATTTTTCTCTGCATTCCTTGCATAACTCAGCTAATTTTTGTGTTTTGGAAACAATCTTGATCATAACATTTTATTTTATGGTCAGAAACGTTCATGGGACCTCCATATGTTAATTAAATTTGAAGATACCAAAAGAGAAGTAGATTTAGTGGTTTTATAGAGTTAATGAACTCAATCCGGATTAAATCAAGCATATGAACAAATTTTTGAAGCCCAGTAGTTCTTTGTAATTATTGAGTTGAGCACTTGAGTTCATCCATATATTGGAGAAAGATATATGATAACTTGCTTGAGTTTTTTGTGTGTTGCGTGAGTGTGTGTGTGGAGATGATCCAGGTGGATATTGGTGGCCACCCGCCTATTCCACTTGGGGCCCCACCATTGTTTCTTTCAGTTTTATAGTTTCCTTAATTATAGAAAAATTTACTAGTTTTAGCATTTTTTCGGTTCTAAACTTTTTTCGGGCATCAAAATGCTGGCGAATACGATTCTATTCCAGACTTCATAATCATAATTACCAGTTGTAGTCCTCAAATAGATCTTTTTAACAATGTATCATGTGTTTCAAATGGAGATAATATGCCAAAGATACGGTCCTGGGAATTTGATGTACCAATTTACCCTGATGTGGCCCATATTCTGGCGTTTCATCTCCTAGGGTTAGGTTTTTAGATTTTTAGGGTTTTCCATGTTTTCTCAATAATATATAGGCCTTTGAACCTCATTGTAACACAGATTTGAGAGGCCTGTAGCCACCACATCTCTTCTAAGAGATAATCTACCAATGCCCTAGCTAGTTTATTTCGATTCTTTCTGTAAACAAATTTCAGTTCTTTGATATTAATGAAATGAAGTGTTATTTCTGTTGCATTTTTATATTTATTGTTATATGTGTATTCTGTTGTGTTCATGCATAGATATGGATAAGTGGTATGAGAGAGGTCTGCTCTTTCTAGATGCTTCTTTACATGTCCCCAACGAGGTAGGGGTATAAGGAGTTTGGCCTCAATATAGTTGAAACTTTGCAAGATCGGCCTCACAAACCCCTATAGCCTCCCATGCGGGACAAAAAGAAAGATGAGGGAGAAAGAGATCCTATCAAAATATTGCTTGAGAAGGCCCTAAAAAAAAAAGGAACATGATGATGGATAACTTTACCCAAATCCTTCAACGACTGCCCACTGGTGGCACATCTGCATGCAGCAGCCACTCTGGAGGCACAAATCCTTTTAAGGTACAAGTAAAAATTGAAATTCCCATATTTTAAGGCCAAATTGATGTAGATGCCATAGATATATGGTTGAGTATATTAGAAGGATATTTCTCAGCTCAAGACTTTTTCGACCAAGAGAAGATTGTTTTTGTACTCCTCAAAGCTACCACCCATGTCAGGACTGGTGGGAAACCTACTGTGAGAAGAAGGATGAGTGAGAACCCTATATGTTCTTGGACATACCCACTTGGAATTCTTTCTGATACACCATCAAGGAAAAATATTATCCTGTGGGTAGCTATGAGGATAGGTACATACAATGGACTATGTTGCGACAAAAAAGGGATCAAGATGTGCATGAGTTGACGAATCTATTCCATACCCTATGCACAAAGTTGGTTATAAAAGATTCAAATAAAAATTTGGTGCTGAAGTACTGCAATTGTCTGCACAAATACTTCCATGAGGAAATGGAGTTCCTCAACATCTCCTAGCTTGGTATGGCATACAAGTATGTTGCCAAGATTGAGCATAAATTCAAAGAGAAGAAGCGAGACTTTGGATCTGCGAATCAAAAGCAAGGGAAAAGGTTCCCCAAAACTATAGAACAAAGGAAAAAGCTAAGGCATGGTGGCCCAAGATAACCTACCAAAGCCGCAAGTAAAGAAAAACCCCACGGAGCCAAAGAAGGACATAGGAAAGTGGTGTGAGTTCCATAAGATCTCTACTCAAAAAATAAGTGAGTGTCAGGCCAAGCAGTTACTAGTGGCCGAGATGAGGGCTTATGAATCAGATTCATTATCTGACTCTGAATCAGAACCCAACAAGGGGAATGAAAAAGGGAAGCAGATTATTGATGTAGAGCCCAACACCATCGTTGCCATTGCAAATATCTAGAAGGAGGAACTGGAAGATCTAGAGGATGAGGAGCGTCTCTTCCACTCTAAGATGTGGGTAAAGGGTTCCCCGCTATAGTTCATTATCGACAGTGGGAGCCAAAATAACCTCATTTCAGCAGAGGTCATGAAGTGTTTCGGCTTGTCGACCATAGAAAACCCACATCCATACACTATATGGTGGCTTCACCAAGGACGGGATCTCCATGTCAGCTAGAAGTGTTGCCTTCCCTACAGCATCAAACCCTTCACAGATGAGGTATTATGTGAATTTTATCCTCCTGATGTCTGTGATGTATTATTAAGCCAACCATACTTGTGGAAGCAACATGATGTGTATCAATCCCAGCCTTGTGTTGTTATTTTTACTTTGGGAAATAAGTTGTACAAGAAATCAGAGGTACCACTGCCTATAGCTCTCTCTTTGGTTATTGTAAAACAATGGAGTAAGATCATTTCCAAAACTAGGAAATTTTTTTTCATGATTATCCGCCCCAGTGCAGGAAGAAGACTATGGCCACAACCTCCAGAAAGGGCTCCTCCGCATGAAAACAACAAATGGAAAAGGTCATGGGGGAGTATTGGGACATCTTCACCTCACCCACAGGGGTGCATCTCCATTGCCAAGTCAAGCACCCCATCAATCTGACCCCAGGTGCATTATTACCCAATGGATCAATCTATTAGCACTTTATTATGGAGAACGAAGAAATCAAGAGCCAGATTCAGGAGCTCCTGCAGAAAGGTCACATCCAGCCGAGTTCATCACCCTGTGGGAGCCTGATCATGTTGGTGTAGAAGAAGGATGAGACTTGGAAACTTTGTATTGACTATCAGGTGATGAATAAGATCATTGTCCGGAATAGGTACTTGATCCCACAGATTGATGACCTTCTATATCAAATCAAAGGAGTGTGTTAGCACCCTGTAATTAGCATGAGTGGAAAAAGTCCAATTGCAGGGAGAACATTATTTCAACCACTTTTGGATTCTAGGATCTAGCCCTCCTAAATCCGGAGAGGGATCTCTCCAATAAGTGCAAAGATGGATTTTCCTTTGAAGTTTTGGGTAATTATATTAGGTTAGTTATGAAGGCCGAGGGTTTTGTTTTTTTTTTGGATGGTTGATCATGATTATGGCTTTGAGGGAAACTCCTAAATGCAAATATTTTCAAAGGTGAGAAGTTGCACGAAATTAGAACAATCTTTGGCTAAAAAGATAGATAATTACAGGTTTTAGTCCATTGGGCTATGGAGTCATAATAGGGTTTAATTGAAACAACAGGAGGCAAGAGTGGTCCATGGGGCAAGTCATCTATGTCTAAGGATCTCTTCAAAGTTTGATTTATGGAATGAAATGAAACAATAATAAGGGGAATTTAACATATGAAGAACAAATAGCAGCCCAGGATCTAGTAATTACTTTTAAACTAGCCAGACTTTGAAACACACTTAAGAAAAACGTAAAGGAAATCCAGGATCTGTTAAGTACTTTGAAACTAGCCAGCCTTTGATATACTTTCAATAGAAAACATTTAAAAACAAAGGGAAACTTGAAGGCAACTGTCGGAGAAGAAACTAGCAGGCTGGGCTCACCACAATTCCTCTCCTAGCTCTTCATTACTTGGTAACTTTCAAGACAAACAAAAAGATAAAAAAGAATGGCCTAATATCTGGTAAGTACTTTTAAACTAGCCAGCTTTTAACACATTCCAAGGGAAACTTTCAGATAGTCTTTTGGGATAAAACTAGGACCAGGGCACACCATATCTTCCTTATTTCATCTCTACTTAACATATACTGAAAATAAAATTCAAGAAAAATATTTAGCTAAGACAGGAGGACGAGGGAACGCCAACATTCCTACTGCTTAAACTAAATTAAATCATTCCTAAATAACACAATTTGGAAGAAAACATATAGATAAATATTTTCAGTCGGAGAAGGGTACTGATATACAGTAGGTCCTAACTCTATGCATCATGTTCTTTATAAGAGAAGATGAAAAAAGTGAGAACAGAAGTAAAAGAACAATTCACAATAAGAAACAACATCACCGTCGACATAGACTAGGATCCCATAAATCAGCCTGTATTGATGCTCCAAACCAGTTACAACTTTAAGTCCAATGCTTTAGTTTAGCAATCATCTACACTTCCCAGACTAACTTATCTATCACAAGCAGAGCTCCAAGAGCCAGTGAACACTATTTACAAGTAGAAGTCTCAAACTCAAGTTTATTTCAAAGTTCAGCAACCAACAATTTCTCATCTTCTACAGAAGTATTTATAGAATAATGAGGAGGTGAGATCTGATAAAAGATCTCTCAAGGAAATTAATACAGGCTAGTGACTTCTCGGCCTTTGAGGGGTTCGATGAAGAAGATTACATATGTGTCCTCTATATTAACTATTTGGCTGTGTTGAGGCAAATATATGATTTTGATCAATAAATTCGGCCTATGTTTGAATTCTTTGAGGCACAAGTGGCTTTGTGGTAGCTGGGAGGAATAAATTTTCCTCAGATGTGGCGGTGGAGGCCCTTCTGTTTGATAAAACACTTATGATTTTCTTTTAATTGTGTTTTAATTTGGAGGATTAGGATTTTGATAATCATTCTTAGCTGTAATCCCCAAACTATCTTCAATCTTCTGTTCTACTCTATTTAGTCTTCGACACTGATACCCTTTAATTTTATTTAAATAACACTGTGTCTTGTTGATGTGCAAGCCATGTAGGGGTCATATGGCATCAATGCCTCATGAAACATTGATGAGATGTGGAGTTTGAACCCTGCGAATGGTTCCCTTTGATGACTTAAAGGCACGGGAATCGTCATTCCTGGACCTCAATCTTTCTTTCAATATAATGGAAAACCATTAATCACTTGCAAAAAATGAAACTAATTAATAAATCATGTGATATTAGGTTTAACTTCTTCGGAGGCTGCAGGGAGGAGAGTGGTCATTGGATGGCATCATCCAACGATGGAGAATTGCATATAAGAGGTTAAAAAAGGAGAGCAGAGGGATAATTAAGTCAGAGCCATTGATTGATGAGTGATCAAGAAGATCAACGATCAGGATAAGCGGCAGACTAATAATGTGAAGGATTCACATTATTCATTTTTAACAAGAAAATGCGAAAAACTAAGGTTTAAACCTTTGGAGAGAGTGGAAGGGGATGAAGTAATGCAGGAATGATCTAGGACCATCCAATCTGGACACGTGGAAAACCCAGATCCAATCGAAAGATCGCAATTAGCAGGGGGAGAAACAAAAGTTTAAAACGCACCCGATGGAAATCCGATGCGATTAGATGAAGACCGTCAATCTGCAAATCAGATCGACGATGGGAGATGCATCAGGAGATCGCAATCGATGATCGGAGGTGGGGTGATGCGATTATGTGATCGGGGAAGGCTGATGCGATTGAGCGATCGGGCCATCACTATCGGAGATGGGGGGAAACATATAAAAAGGCACCTGGCGAAAACTTGCAATGCGACTTGGTGGTGATCGTTGATCAGACCAAGATCAACGGTCAATAACGTTTGAAGACTTTGCACCGGCGGAAAAAAATTATAACAAGAAAAACCTAAAAATTTAATATAATACAAATGTTTTATGCTTTGGGGATAGGTTATATATATATGAAATGAATAGGCGCCTGGTTGCAGGACCTGGGTCTTTATGAAATGTAATATGCATGGGGCTTATAAATGAAAAGGGCCTATCGCATCGGAACTCTTTGGCACGACACCAAGACTTGCATGCTTTGAACTTTTGCGATGTGATAAGCACCTAAATGGTTAGTGCTTGGTTCCAACACCAAGGTGTGTGAAGGGGAAGTGGTTTTTAAGACTTAGCCCAAAGGGGCTTAAGTCTGTAATACACAAAGTGGGTTTTTTATAGATTTTCAATGATTTTCAAAGGAATTTGAGGGCTTCTGTAAGGTTAAAAAGTGAGTTCTTAACCTTGTAAAAATGATTTTCATGAATGGAAGAAGAGGAATCATGAAAATAGAGGAGTTTTATGGAAAAAGAGGGGAGGAAAATGAAGGTTAGTTTTGAAGTGGAAGGAGGGAAAAATGGCCTTTCCAGTAGTATTCTTCATGGAAAAAAATAGAGTTTCTGAGCTTTGAAATGGGAATAGAAATGAAGATTTTGGATAGAGGAAATGATGTCTTCAAGAGTCTTCAAGAGATAACACTTTTTAGAAATAAAAGTTTTTCCTTGAAGGCTCCAAAAATGTTTTAGCCACCTTTTGCTATAACAAATTTTATAGGTGGCTAACCGTGGCTCCACTTGGGGATGGTGCCTTCTTGAAGGCATCAAGAACTTCATACTTGCATTCTCTAGGAGGCTGACCTGTGCATCATCCATTGGATTCTCTAGGGGCTGACTTGTGCCTCATCCATTGGGCTTCCCTTGCTTTGCTAGGATGATCTTGCTCTAAAATCATATTAGCAGCCAAAAAAACAATGGATCTTTCATCAACAAGCTTTCTACCTACCCAATCCTACTGATCTAACATTTTTTTTTCATTAGAGTGCACTTGGATTGGAAAAATCTTTTTACAAAATTTTATTCTTTTGAAAGCAGGAAATCTAATCCATTTCTACTCCTTATTTCTGCATGGACTCAGTTTAAACAATTGAGTCCATATGATTCTCTACCTAATCTACTAATCTGTTAGGATTAAACAGTCTTACAGATTTTTATTCTCTAAATTCTAAAATAGAAATTCAAAAATCATACAAGTCAGGATTAAACTGTCTAACTTGATGCTGGTCCATGTCATAAAAGACAAACTGCACAGACATTTATTTTGCAGAAAATTAATTCAAAAAATGGAAGGTTTAAGATCTGAAAATTCAAAGCACTTCCTTCATCTTTTAAGAGCTCTATTCTGACTTTTGTTTGAGCTTTTTTTCCTTTGTTTCTATGGTTTAGATTTTGAGCTGATTAGAACCAATTTATCTTTGTTTCTAACTCAAGAAAATAGAACATATTTGATTCATATCTCTTTGGAAACTTAGGTTCAGATTTTGAGCATGTTTGAACCTTTAATTTCTAGCCTAATCTACCTACTGATAAGCCAAGATTAAACAGTTTGGCAAATCAAATTCACTATCCTATCAGCAGTAAATTTAAAAGATAATTAGTCAAGATTAGGCTATTTGACTAACTAGAAGTGTGCTTTCAGGAGTGGCATTTAAGCTTGCACACTTTCAGGTTTGTTTCTCTTTTTGGTATGGGGCTGTACCTTTCTTGTTTTCACATTCTGCCCTCTTTTATATCTTCTATTGTTTTTCTATTTTTCATTTTTCTTCAAATAAAAACTCAACAACTATCTAACTGCTCAAAACTAAGCTTTATTGACATTCCTATCTAACCTAATCTAACTTGGAGTATTTACATTATCATATGATACAAAAATGCTAATGCAGCCAACTGAGTAATGTCAAAAAGAAGAAAAAATTATGGTTGTTTGTCAAGGGTATCCATAGAACATATTGAAGATTAACCTTCAATATCAAGGCTATCAAAGAAGGTGACAACTTTTCATGTCTTTGGCTCTTGTAAAGGATCCATGCTTGATAGTTTGAGCCAATTGGGATCTCCACACACTCTTCCAAAGGATCAACAAAGAAAACATGAAGGTTCTCTTATTTTTGGTCCTACACAATTGGTAGATTATCTACTTCCAAGACATCAGCTTTGAGGATTATCTCTTCAGTATGTAGCTTGGAAGTATCATCATACTTAACCTGCACAATAGCAAACAATGAAATATTTTCTTTCTCTAAATATATGCTTGCTTCTAATATACATTCAGGTTCTTTGGATGACAGTTTGATATCAATAAAGGGAGAATTTTCTTCTTGAGAAGACGGTATATCCACAGTAGGACAGTCTTGTATTTTTTTTTCTCCCTCATCTTCTTCATCATCTAAAGTAGAGGATTCATCATATTTGGCAGTGTTGTCCTCTTGAAATCCCAAACGATTCTGATTTAATGGGTTGAACTCTGTGAAGAGGCTATTATATTCTTGAGCAAGGGTATGCTCATTTGCTTCCTCTTTTGCAAGAAAAGGCTCCTTGGTTTCAACCTGCTCAAAAATTTCTTCATTGCTTTCCTCCTCAATCGTTGAGCTGAAAGTCTGCTGATTCCCAATCACATGAAACTATTACCGATGATCTGAAATGAAGCAGAGAAAAGATCCAATGAATCTTCACTGACTTATAGGCTTTGAAAACTTTCATCATCAATATCATAAGTAGGCTGCACTGGCTCATTACTTCTATGAAGGAATTGATCTTCCTCCCATAAATTTTCTAATGACGATCCTGAAAAATTAACTTCTCTTTGGGAAGCATCATCACTAGATAGATCAAAGTTAGGAGAATCACGAATATAATTAATACTACCAATCAAACATACTGGGTTATCAGCAGCTGCTTCTTCATTGTGATCTACAAAAGAAATTTCTAGATCTATACAACAAATTTCTCTATGTGAATGGACAAGAGTGTTTGTTTTGAAAAAAATATCAGAGACTGACTTTTTATTAATAGTCTGATCTATCTCTTCTTCTGTCGATGGGGAGAATATTTCTATGTCTCTTTGAACAGAAGTACAATAGTTCTTTGTCTCTTGTGAAGACTGATTTTGAGGCTGGATGTCTTCTTGAGCCTCAACTATAAGGGATGATGAATCAATATTTGAGTTTTCAGGGATCTCTTGAGGAATTTCCAGTATTTCTTGGTTGTTTTCTTCCTCAAGTGATTCATCTATAATCTTATAATTTTTCAATAAGATATTAAACTCATGAATGGTTGTCAAAAGATCTTCAGGATGTATTTGTTCTAGACCTTTATCACTATCTATACTGTGTTGGGTGATTTTTTGTGATGGATCATAATATATTGCACCCCATGATAATGATGTAGTGTTTTCTTTATATTTCTCATAGAACACATATTCAAGGTCCCTTAAAGAAAAAAAACTACTAGATCTTAAGCATTCATACCAATCCCTAGCTTTTCCTTCTAATGTTAACATGAAAATTTTCATTAGGCAGTCTTCATGCCATTCAACTTTCAACCTCCATACATGTATATGAAATTTGATGAGATGTAATGAAGGGTCATCAAACTTTTCACCTTGAAAAACAGGCAGGTTGTCATCCCAATTCACCTGGGGAATCTTATGTGGAATCCCAAGAATATGATCTCTACTCATTGGGGCATATGTTCGTTGTGTCCTTGGAATCATGTTTGTAAATCAAGAAAGAGGTCACTGTTTCTGGTCAATCAGTTCAGGGTCTTCTACCAGTGGAGTCATTTGGTATTTTGGGAGTTTCAGAGTGTGGAGTCGCTAGGTGGAAGTTTTTAGCTCCTAAGGAGGTAAAATGTTCTATGGTCCACCACCAATGTTTGTTGAATACCAATCTAAAATATTTTTGGGTTTTCTGAGTTATTGTGGTTGTATGGAAAACTAAAGATTCTATAAAAGCTGGCTAAGCAACTATGAACTCAAAAATTCCCCAGTATGGTCGCCAGAAATGTTAGCACCCTGTAATTAGTAAGATTGGCAAAATTCCAACTATAGGGAGAACATTATTTCAACCACTTTGGGATTCTAAGATCTAGCCCTCTTGAATCTGGAGAGGGATCTCTCCAATAAGTGCAAAGATGGATTTGTCTTTGAAGTTTTGGGTAATGATATTAGGCTAGTTATGAAGGCCGAGGGTTTTGTTTTGTTTTTGGATGGTTGAGCATGATTATGGCTTTGAGGGAAAATCCTAAATGCAAAGAGTTTCAAAGGTGAGAAGTTGCAAGAAATCAGAACAATCTTTGGCCAAAAAGATAGATAATTACAGGTTTTAGTCCATTGGGCTATGGAGTCATAATAGGGTTTAATTGAAACAAAAAGAGGCAAGAGTGGTCCATGGGGCAAGTCATCTATGTCTAAGGATCTCTTCAAAGTTTGATTTATGGAATGAAATGAAACAATAAGAAGGGGAATTTAATAGATGAAGAACAAAGAGCAGCCTAGGATCTGGTAAATACTTCTAAACTATCCAGCCTTTGACACGCACTTAAGAAAAACATAAAGGCAATCTAGGATCTGGTAAGTAATTTGAAACTAGCCAGCCTTTGATATACTTTCAATAGAAAACATTTAAAAGAAAAGTAAATCTTGAAGGCAACTGTTGGAGAAGAAACTAGTGGGTCGGGCTCACCACAATTCCTCTCCTAGCTGTGATTTACTTGGTAAATTTCAAGACAAACACAAAGATAACAAAGAGTGGCCTAAGATCTGGTAAGTACTTTTAAACTAGCCAGCTTTTAACACATTCCAAGGGTAACTTTTAGATAGTCTTTTGGGATAAAACTAGGACGAGGGCACACCATATATTCCTTAGTTCATCTCTACTTAACATATATAGAAAATAACATTCAAGAAAAATATTTAGCTAAGACAGGAGGATGAGGGAATGCCATCATTCCTACTACTTAAACTGAATTAAATCATTCCTAAATAACACAATTTGGAAGAAAACATACAGATAAAGATTTTCAATCAGAGAAGGGCACTGATATACAGTAGGTCCTAACTCTATGCATGTTGTTCTTTATAAGAGAAGATGAATAAAGTGAAAATAGAAGTAAAATAACAATTCACAATAAGAAACAACATCACCGTCGACATAGACTAGGATCCCATAAATCCGCTTGTATTGATGCTCCAAACCAGTTATAGCTTTAAGTCCAATGCTTTAGTTTAGCAATCATCTACACTTCCTAGACTGACTTATATATCATAAGTGGAGCTCCAAGAGCCAGTGAACACTATTTACAATTAGAAATCTCAAACTCAAGTATATTTCAAAGTTCAGCAACCAATAATTTATCATCTTCTATAGAAGTATTTATAGAAGAATGAGGAGGTGAGATATGATAAAAGATCTCCCAAGGAAATTAATACAAACTAATGACTTCTCAGCATTTGAGGGGCTCGATGAAGAAGCTTACATATGTGTCCTCTGTATTAAATGTCTTAAAATTAATATTAAAGCTTGGTGGGAGCTTTTATTTACTTTTAGGCTCTGTGTCATGCAATAGTAACTCTGCTGATATTTTTGTCATTAAATTCCTTCAGTAGAATTAACTATTTGGCTGCGTTGAGGCAAATACCTGATTTTGATCAATAACTTTGACCTTTGTTTGAATGCTTTGAGGCACAGGTGGCTTTGTGGTAGCTGGGAGGAATCAATTTTCCTTAGATGTGGCAGTGGAGGCCCTTCTGTCTCATAAAACACTTATGATTTTCTTTTAACTATGTTTTAATTTGGAGGATTAGGCTTTTGATAATCAATATTAGTCGTAATCCCCAAACTATCTTCAATCTATTGTTCTGCTCTGTTTAGTATTCGACACTGATACTCTTTAATTTTATTTAAATAACACTGTGTCTTGTTGATGTACAGGACGCGCAGGGCTCATATGGCATCAATGCCTCATGAAAAATTGACGAGACGTGGAGTTGTAACCCTGCGAATGGTTTCCTTTGATGACTTAAAGGCGCATGAATCGTCATTCCTGACCTTTGATATTTCTTTCAATATAATGGAAAACCATTAATGACCTGCGGAAAATGAAACTAATTAAGAAATCCAACGATATTAGGTTTAAATGATTCAGAGGTTGCACAAAGGAGAGTGGCCATTGGATGGCATCATCCAACGGTGGAGAATTGCGTAGAAGAGGTTAAAAAAGGAGAGGAGAGGGATAATTAAGTCAGAGCCATTGATTGATGAGTGATCAAGAGGATCAACGATCAGGATAAGTGGTGGACTAATAATGTGAAGGATTCACATTATTCGGTTTTAACCAGAAAATACGAAAAACTAAGGTTTAAACCTTGGGCGAGGGTGGAGGGGGATGAAGTAATGAGGGAATGATCTGGGACCATCCGATCTGGACACATGGATGGCCTAGATCCAATCGGAAGATCGCAATTGCCAGGGGGAGAAACCAAAGTTAAAAATGCACCCAATGGAAAGATCCGATGCGATTAGATAAAGATCGTCGATCTGCAGATCAGATCGGTAGTGGTAGATTCGTCGGGAGATTGCAATCGGGAATCGGAGGTGGGGTGATGCAATTATGCGATGGGGAAAGGCCGATGCAATTGTGCGATTGGGAAATTGCAATTGGATATGGGGGGAAAATATATAAAAAGGCAACCGGCGAAAACTTGCGATGCGACTTGGCAGTGATCGTTGATTAGACCAAGATCAACGATCAATAACATTTGAAGACTTTGCACCGGCAGAAAAAATTTATAACATGAAAAACCAAAAAATTTAATATAATACAAAGGTTTTATGCTTTGGGGACAGGTTATATATATATGAAATGAATAGGTGTCTGGTTGCAGGGCCTGGGTCCTTATGAAATGTAATATGCGCTGGGCTTATAAATGAGAAGGGCCTATCGCATCGGAACTCTTTGGCATGGCACCAAGACTTGCACGCTTTGAACTTTTGCGATGCAATAAGCACCAAAATAGTTAGTGCTTGGTTCCATCACCAAATCGTGTGAAGGGGAAGTGGTTTTTAAGACTTAGCCCAAAGGGGATTAAGTTTTTAATACACAAAGTGAGTTTTTTATAGATTTTCAATGGTTTTCAAAGGAATTTGAGGGCTTTTGTAAGGTTGAAAAGTGAGTTCTTAACCTTGTAAAAATGATTTTCATGAATGGAAGAAGAGGAATCATGAAAATAGAGGAGTTTTATGGAAAAAAAGGGGAGAAAAATGAAGGTTAGTTTTGAAGTGGAAGGAGGGAAAAATGGCCTTTGCAGCAGTTTTCTCTATGGAAAACAACAAAATTTATGAGCTTTGAAATGGGAACAGCAATGAAGATTTTGGACAGAGGAAATGATGTCTTCAAGAGTCTTCAAGAGATAACACTTTTCAGCAATAAAATTTGTTCCTTGAAGGCTCCAAAAAAGTTTTAGCCACCTTTTGCTATAACAAATTTTATAGGTGGTTAACAGGGTGAAATATTTCAGCAAGATCAACTTGAAGTATAGGTATCACCAAGTACCAATCGAACCCTCCGATGTGTGGAAGATTTCCTTCAAAGCCAAGAAGGGCCTTTTCGAATGGCTAGTTGTGCCTCTTGGGTTGACGAATGCTCCCGCAACCTTCATGAGGCTGATGGACAACATCTTTCGGCCATTCACTGACTCATTTGTATTAGTGTACTTGGATGACATCCTGATCTTCAGCTAGAGTTGGGAAGAGCACCTCCGCCACATCCAATAGGTCCTCCAACCACTGTGGCAACATAAGTTGTGTGCCAATTTGGAGAAGTGAACTTTGGGCATGACCCATGTGCATCCAACCAAGATCCAAGTAATTTTGGATTGGCCGACCCTAACTACTCTAACAGATATTCATAGCTTTCTGGGTCTTGCTAATTTCTACTGTAGATTCATGTTGGGATTCTCTCATATCACTTGGCCCTTTAGTCAAGTCACCAAGGGAGGAGCGAAATAAAAATTATTTTGGTGTAAACATCGAGATAAGGCATTCGTAGAATTGAAACATCGCATCTGCTCTACCCTAGTGCTCACATTACCAGACTTGCAAACATCATTTGAGATTGAGATAGATGCCTCTGACTATGTTATTGGGTCATTTCTTACTCAATTGGGGCATATAGTTGAATATCATAGTGAGACACTGTCAGACATTGTCTACAAGTATCCCACATATGAAAAATAAATGTATTCCATTGTGTAGGCATGTCACCAATGGAAGCATTACATTTTGGGGAAGGAAACGGTAATCAACACAGACCACCGACCCCTAAAGTTCATAAAGACACAAGGGAAGTTTCAGAACGATCGCCATCAGATGTGGTCCACATATCTGCAACAATTTCATTTGAACATCAAGTATAAGAAGGGAAACACCATTAATTTTGCAGACCGCCTCAGCTGAACACCGATCGTGGCACTAACCACCATTATCAACTCTTGTGGGAAAGAGACTTCTGATTGGCCGCTTCTCTACAGGAGCAATCCCGAATTCGGCCACACGTACGAAAAACTCTTGGAGGGTAGACAAGTTACAAATTTTCACCTCCACGATTCATTGCTATGTCACCTGGGACACCTTTGTGTTTCTTCAAGTGAGTATTCCAAGATGATTTGGGAAGCACACTACAGTCAATTCACTGGGCATTTCAGGGTCGAGAAAATAGTGGCATGACTGCAGAAGTATTTCTATTGGCCCAACCTTCAGCAAGATGTTGGAAGGTACATCTGATCATGCAGTGCTTGCTCCATTGCCAAACTGACCGTCAAGAAGCAAGGCCTTTATACTCCACTACCTACCCCTAGTCGACCTTGGGAATCCATCTCCATGGATTACATGTCAGGCCTTCGTTTTACTAAGCATGGAAATGATTGTGTTTTCGTGGTCGTCGAAAAATTCTCAAAGATGGCCAACATGTTGGCCTACAAGAAGAATATCACAGTAGAAGCCACTGCTAAACTCTTCTTTGAACAAGTGTGGGTGCACTTTAGGATCGCACAGTCTATCATCACAGATCAAGATAGTAGGTTCTTCAACACATTTTGGTATAGCCTCTGGTCAATGCTAGAATCGAAGCTCACCAATTCCACATCTTTCCATCCCCAAACTGATGGCTAGACAGAGGTAGTCAACAGGACGATTGTACACATTCTATGCATGTACAATTCAAAGAATCCATGCACATGGGATGGGAGCCTTCCCTATTTACAACATAGTTATAACTAGGCTCTCCACAGCTCAACTAGCCACAACCCCTTTCAGGTGGGCCTAAGGTTCCATCCACTATGCCCCATTGACGTATTCATGTCATTTATGGTTACTCAGGCCGATTCAGCTCATATCTAGTCTAAAGCTGATAAAGTGAAAAAATTCATTGAGCACACTCAGCACATCCACCAATAGGTTCATGACATATTGGACAGAGCCAATGCTAATTACAAGCAACGACATGATCAACATCATGTCCAAACCACTTCCAGGTGGGGGACAATGTGTGGCTACATTTGTAGAAGGAGCGCCTCACTATACCCCACCACAAGATTTTCTCACTCCAATATGGGTCATACATCATCACTAAAGCTATAGGGAGCGATGCCTTCGAGTGATCAAGTGATCATGTCCAAGTGGGAAAAAATGCTCAAAATTGGAATGGCTTAGAATTGGTTGAAACCTAAATGACTGGATAGGCTTCATCGCTACGATTCTGGTGCCATGAACGACACTCAAATTCAATGTTGTATGTGAAAGTTATGTAGGTTTGAAGTTTTCAATATCCTTCAAAAGTTCAGTTTGACAAGTGTCAAGTGCATATTGGATTATGGTTTGACTATTTTTATTTTGGCCAATCAGCAAGTGCCATGTGGCAATCCTGGAGGGCACCACATGGCCCCATAGCGTGGAAAGTTTGGCATTCCAAAATTTTTTGTGAGTCCCTGAGGTTTGAACCCCAGACCTCCCACCAGCTAACACAAAACCTGACCAAATATTTTATCTGTGTTTCTTAACATGGTTAGGTGGTGGTTTTTATTCATTATGTAAACATAAATCCGATGGAAAAAAAATTAAAGGACTAGCTCTCAGGGCTAGTCCCAGACAACATATGAACATAGCAATGAGACCACGGCCTAAGGTCATCCTAACACAGTCAGGAGTGGTGGACGGTTAAGTTCCACTTCATGTGACAGCACGAAAAAAAACATTTATTGTAATGGTTTCAAATAAACTTTAAGGTCTTCAACCGGCGGAGTTTCCATGTACATTACGGTCAAATGTGACCACATGACAATAAATGCCACGTTTAGTTGTTTCAATTATTTTCACCGGCAGTTCGGATAGTACATGTAACCACTCACCCAACATTAAATTTAAATTCTAATGGTTCTATTGAATCTAGATGGTGCACCCAGATTTGGCGCCTTTCCCAGTAAATAACTCCAATTAACTACAGTTAGCCCATTTTTTGGTGGGTTTTTCACTTGACATTGGGTAGAATCTTGTTTCTGTCATAGCGTCTCCAATATTGGACCAATTTGGACAACATTTTTGTCAATTTTGGGTATTCTAAGCATTCTAGATCCTTTGGGATAGGTTTTAGAGCCAATAGAGGTGTTTTTCAGCCAGTTCTTCTTCAGGGAAGCTTGCAGAGCCATCAGGGCCATGAGGGAAATGGAGTTGCATTGGGCTACATTTCACTGTTTGAGGTGAAATAAAATTCATTCTTAGATTATTTTTGTCTTTTGAATTCATTTTCACAGCTGGTTTTTCCTGTTTAGGAATTTTTCTCACTATAATACCAATTTGAGCAACTTAATAGAGCAAGGACATACCCATTGGGAGCCTTGGACCTAGCAGATGTAGCCTAGGAGGGGTAAAATGCCTCATCACATTGTTGTGTTGTTATGGTGAAGCTATGCTACTGTGTATTTTAGATTTAATATGTTAAACAATAATTTTAATTAACCTTCTCTCACACATAAACTTAAAAATAGTTACCAAAAAAACTTTGTTTAATTTGCAAGACATGACAAACACTTTGCACACTTAATTAAATGGAAATGAATAATTTGCACAGCAATAAAAATACTTTTATTTTCAGATTAGATGGTACCAGAGCTCAGGATTTGAGTATTAAGAGCTATAGTTTTACTCAGCATTTGTTTTGTGCAAAGATATAGTTGATTGTTTGCAAGTTTTGATGCTTACTAGGCTTAAACTCAAGAGAGGTGAAGGACACTTGGTTAATGTAAAAATTAATCCACAACCAGGAAGAGTCAGAGAGCCACCTCCAAGAGCCATATAAGAAACTTCAAGCATGTCTTCAAGAGAGGGAGAAGCTCATGAAGATATGGATCCCAAATAAGAAGAACCAGTATTTCGAAAATCTTTCCTAGACATGACAGAGATGGTAAGGATACTCTACCAAAAAAGGAATGATAGGCTTGTTTGAGAAGGGTCTAGACATCAAAAGGAAGGAGAGGGCTCTTCAGGAGGAAAGATAAGTGATGACAAGTCAAAGAAATGACACGGAGGAAATGGTGATCCACCATCCCCATCTTCATCCTCTTCCTCTGCATCGCCATCCTCTACTTCGGTGAATCAATCTCACAAGTCTAAAACCACTGGTAAAAGTTCATTTTTAAAGCTTGATGTTAAATTTGAATTGCCTATGTTTAACAGTGAAGTCAATGCAGAGAAACTTGATAATTGGATAAGACAGTTGGAAGTTTACTTGAGGATACAAAACCTTCATGAAGACGACACCAAAATTCAGTTAGCGTCTTTAAGAATGGAAGGAGTAGCATTGGTATGGTGGGAGGCCAAGACCAAGGATGAAATTAAAAAACATGGTAAGATCACTTTATCATAAATTCCCGCAATTAAACAACAATTTTATCCATTAGCTCATTTACAAAAGGCTATCATGAATTGGCAAAGTTTTAGACAACCTAAGGGAAAAAGTTTTCAAGATTACACTCAAGATTTTAGAAGAAGGGCTTTATTACTTGGAATTGATTTGCACAGTCAAGATACTTTGCTGAAATATATAGGTGGTTTACACAATTATACATACTATCCTTATGTTCAATCCTGCTAGTCTAGATGAAGTTTGTGTGCAAGCTACGCATTTAGAGGCTAGAGGTAAACAATATTTTGATGAGAATATGGATAGTAAATTCAAACACAAAGGGAGGAAAAGAAATGCAAACTCTAGGAAAGAAAAAGGAAAGTTCTTTTGTAAAAATTGTTCTAAGACAAGCCACGATTAAGACCATTGTTGGAAGCTTCATCCGGAGCTGAAACCAGAGAAATTTAAAACAAAGATAAGGACAAATAAAAGGGCAAAAATATTACAACTATTGAACAAGACTTAGGGTTTAAATCAAGTGAGAAAACTAAAAGCATAGCCATGCTACTAAATAACATAAAGGGGAAATAGATTGTTAAGGAAACAAATCTAGTTCTAGCACTTTAAACTGTCACATAGAAGCTCAAAATGAAAAGAGGAGGATAGAGCTATTTCATATAAGGATACTCTCAAAACACAGAAAGATAGACACACTATTTGATAGTGGGTCTCAAGAAAATCTCATCTCAGAAGACTTATTCAAGAAGCTGAAACTTGAGACCATACCTCATCCAAAGCCATATCCACTTGGATGGATTTGTAAGGATGCTAATTTAAAAGTCTCAAGAAAGTGCATGTTGTGCTTCACCATAAAAAATCATTATGTTGATTGGGTTGAATTAGATGTGGTACCTCTTGAAATTACAGGTGTTGTTTTAGGTATTCCATATTTATATGACAGAAAAGCGATCTTCCATCGCCATGAGAACAAGTTTCATCTGTTCAAGGATGGTAAGGAGTTTATAGTGAGAGCACATCGGAAGAAGCTAGAATCATCTTTAGTGAATGTAGGGCAATTGAAAAGGCTTGTTAATGCAAGTCAAAATTTGACTTTGTTGATGGTTAAGCGAAAAGATTTTGTGAATAAACCTTTTCATATTATCGCTGATATAAATGATGATATGTTTTAGCCTGAAAGTGGGTCGTCTCTGGAAGATGACAAGAGGTTGCAGAAAGTGCCTTTGGTGTCAATTGGTGAAAAGAACAAAGTGTCAGTGCAAAGTGGTGCAAGAATAAAAAATATGGAAAAGCATGCAAGAAAAGAGGACACAAAGTTCAGCATTGCTCAATGATAGTTTCAGAATGGCAGGTTGGTATGGCGAGAAAACTTGGTCGGGATTCGACGGAAGTACATGACTCATTTGTCAAAAAATTTCCATGAGGATAGTTGGCAAGGTGAATCTCAATTTCAGTTTTTTTTGAAGTTAGATCATTGTGGGAGCAGTATGATTTCTGCAAATTATAGTTGTTGTTCTGCAAATTTCAAAAATTTGCATTGTGACTCAGTCAAGGTTAGCAACGGTCGGTCAGTAGATTCAAGGAAGAATTTATCTTTTGATGAGAATTTGATTAAGTCTGGAATATTTCAGTGGTTCAAGGTTGGAAGAGTGGAGAATCATTCTCCCCATCTTCAGTTTATGTAAATTAGAGAGCTTTTGGGGTCCAAAATCTTCCCATTTGGGAGGTGTGATCAGGTGATCATGTCCAAGTGGAAAAAAATGCTCAAAATTGGAATTTCTCAGAATTGGTTGAAACCTGAACGATCGGATAGGCCTTGTCACTACAATTATGGTGCCATGAATGACACTCAAATCCGATGTTGTATGTGAAAGTTATGCAGGTTTGAATTTTTCAGTATCCTTCAAAAATCTAGTTTGACCAGGGTTGACTTTGACTTTGGAAAATCTTTAAAAAGAATATTCCAAAGAATATTTTGAGGAATATTCCTTGGAATATTGACTGAAATATTCATTGGAATATTCCCTGTGGGCCTATCACATTTTGACAAGTGGAAAGTGCAGATTGGATTATGGTTTGACTATTTGTATTTCAGCCAATCAGCGGGTGCCATGTGGCAAGCTCAAATGCCGCCACGTGGCCCCACTCCGTGGAAAGTATGGCATTCCAAAAAAATTTGTGAATCCCTGAGGTTTGAATCTCAGACCTCCTTCCAGCTAACACAACGCCAGACCAAATCTTCTATCCATGTTTCTTAACATGGTTAGGTGGCGGCTTTTATTTATTATGTAAACATAAATCCGACAGAAAAAAAAAAAAATTAAAGGACTAGCCCTCAGGGCTAGTGTTAGATAGCATATGACCACAGCAATGAGACCATGGCCTAAGGTCCCCCCAAAATAGTCAGGAGAAGTGGACGATTAAGTTTCGGTTCATGTGACAACGCGAAAAAAAAAAAAAAAAAACATTTATTGTAACAGTTTCAAATAAACATTAAGGTCTTCAACCGATGGAGTTTCCATGGACATTATGGTCAAATGTGACCACATGACAATAAATGCCACGTTTACTTGTTTCAATTATTTTCGCTAGTAGTTCGGACAGTACATGTGACCATGCGCCTAACATTAAATGTCAATTCTAATGATTCTATTGAATCTAGATTTGGTGCCTTTCCCCAAAAATAACTCCAGTTAATTGTAGTTAGCCCAATTTTTGGGTGGGTTTTTCACTTGACATTGGGCAGAATCTTGTGTTTGTCATAACTTCTCCAATATTGGACCAATTTGGATGAAATGTTTGTCAATTTTGGGTATTCTAAGCATTTTGGAGCCTTTGGGACAGGTTTCAAAGCCAACAGAGGTGTTTTTCAGCCATTTTTTTCTTCAGGGAAGCTTGGAGAGCCATTATGGCCATGAGGGAAATGGAGCTGCATTGTGCTACACTTCACTATTTGAGGTGAAATAAAAGTCATTCTTATCTTATTTCTACCTTATGAATTCATTTTCATAGCTATTTTTGCTTGTTTAGGCCTTCTTCTCATTGTAATACCAATTTGAGCAACTTAATAGAGAAAGGACATGCCCATTGGGAGCCTTGGACCCGACAGATGTAGCCCAGGAGGGGTGAAATACCTCATCATGTTGCTGTGTTGTTATGGTGAAGTTATGGTGCTGTGCATTTCGAATCTGATATGTTAAACAATAATTTTAATTAACCTTGCCTCACACATAAACTCAAAAATAGTTACCAAAAACACTTTGTTTAATTTGCAAAACATGATAAACACTTTGCACACTTAATTAAATGGAAATGAATAATTTTCATAGAAATACAAATACTTTCATTTTCAGATCATTGATCTCCATCAACAAATCCAAAATAGTGGATGGGGGGACAATCCATCCGTGACACTAGAGAATTTTTTAGAACAAGCCCTCGATGATTGTGATCATCTCAAAAAGTTATGCTACATGCATCTCATCTCTATGGTTGAGACTTCTTGCCCTTATTGGTGAAATGTTTTGAGGTAGAGCCTTGGATTGATGGGGTTAGCTAGGCATGTACTGTCGGGTTTTGACAGGATGTATGCTACCTTAAGGAGGCAATTTTTTATGATGTAAGGACCTTTACATAATGTTTCAAACTTCCTGGGTCCTAAGGCTTCTTTTGCAACATCATAGCAGAGGACTAACTCTCCCTCTGTAAATGAGCGAGGGGTGATGTTGTGGTCAAATGATTATTTTACCCATTTTTTATGTGCCTCATTATGTTGGAGTGACTCTCGTTGATTTTTATCGAAGAGTTCTAATTGTACCAACCATTTCTCTAAAGGATGGTATCATTGAGGAGTTCGATGGCCGCATGTACGTTGGGGATTTTGCGTTAAATGGAAATCAGAGCTTCCACTTTGTATACTAGTTGGAAAGGTGTGAACCCTGTTGAGGTTTTAACAGCTGTGTAATATGCCCACATGCCTAAAAATACCATATGGTGCCAGTTTTATTTATGGTTATTGACCATACATTGTAACATTGTTTTAATTACTTTGTTGACAACTTCTACCTATCCATTAGACTTGGGGTAGCATGGTGAAACGAATTCATTTGTGAATCGTAGATGATGACACAAATCCTGGAATATTTCATTTTCAAAATTATTTCCATGATCAGAGACTAATTCCTTAAGAAAACTGAATAGCACAATGCCATGGTTGAAGAGAAATTGTGCTAATTTTTTTTTCGTATTGTCATATGTAGACATGGCTTTTGCCCACTTTGTGAAATATTTGATGGATAAAATGATGTATTTGTGGTTGTCAGATGATGTAGGGTTGTAGTTCGTAAAGTTGATTCCCCATTTGCAAAAGGGTCTGGCTACCATGACCTAGTGTAGAGGAGCGGGAGGTGCTATTTCCTTATGGGTAAAGCATTAGCATCGCTCACACCATTTTACTACTTGAATGCAATCTTGGAATAGGTTGGGCCACAAATAACCTACTCATAGAAATTTTTGGGTGGTATCCATCCTTGAGAGGTGGCCAACGCAAGCCTCACTATGACATACATTAAAGGCTTGCTCAGGTTGGTCATGCATGAAGCATCAACGTAGGAAAGTATCAATGCCTCATTGAAAAAGGACGTCCCCCATGAGGAGGTATTGGGGGGCCTGGTGGCATATGTGCCTTCAGTCGTCACATGTAAGCTTTGGATTGAACTTTTGGGTTTTTAAAAACAATAGGATATCATGGTACCAAGGATCGTGAGTCGTCACTAAAAAGAGATGTTCATCTGGTAGTGAGTCATTAACTGAGGATCCTTTAGTCTGACTTGGGAGGTGAGTGATGAACTCAGCTAAGATTAATTTTTTTTTTCTCTTGGGGGAGCTAAACTATAGGTCAAATTCCTATAGTATGACTACCCATCAAGCATATTTGTGGTTCATGAGATGATGGGTTAGTAGGTATCTCATGGGGTTGATAGTTGCTATGATTGTTATAGTCCATAGAATGATGTAATGTCAAAGTTTTTGTACTGCGTGTACAAGGGCTAGGGAAGTTTTTTTATTCAGGTTCATATCTTAAAGGGGGGTGAGATAAGTTCTTATTAATGTAGTAGATTACGTCTTCTTTACCATATGGTCCATATTGGACTAACACCCCAGCTATTGTGGTGTCTGATGCTGATAGATATAGGGTGTAATATTTGTCATAATTTGGTGGGTTGATCAAAGGGGCTGAAGACAATGTTTCTTTTAGCACCTCAAATGATTGCTGATTCTGATCATCCCATTAAATGAGATACCCTGAAGGAGTAGGCATAGGAATGCTTTCAAGCAAGTGGTGTAATCTGGGACAAAGAGGCTAAAGAAGTTGGCTTTCCCTTATAAGCTTTGAAGTTGCTTAAGAGTTTTGGGTGGTGCCACCTCTTTGATTGCTTAGACCTTGAGGGGATCTACTCTGATCCATTGTTGGGATATGATGAACCTAAATAGTTGACCTCTGTTGATGAAAAAGAAACACTGAGAGGGTTCAAGCATAGGTTGTAGTGGCCACATCATTGGAATGCCAACCGTAAATCGTCCACATGATCACTTTGTTTCTTCAATTTACTTGAGCCATGGAGGATTTCTTTGGTTTTTCCTAGTTTTCTTGAGATATTCACCTTAATGGTTGGAAAAATATTCGATGTATTCCCTTATTCAAACACATCGGGCACTGGGATGGGATTTTCGAACCAATATACCTTCTCGGATGGGAGAAAGTCTTTGGATTCAATGGCATATATCCAAAAAAAAAATTCTAGAAGAAAAAATGAGCAGTGGTGCATTGAGTCCCATGGACAATCCGGTTCCATCACGGCTTCCATAATATCCTCCTCTGAATGAAACAAGATTTCTAGGGGGGAATTGGTTTCTGTGATGCTGTGAGGAATTGGTTCGGGCCTAACAGTGTTGGTCGATAGACATGAATATGATTCCATAGTTGATGGTGTGGAACCAGATGAGGTGGAAAGGGTGTAGATTGGTTTAGTTTGCACCATCAATGGTACAACTATTGTTTTAGTTGTAGTGGTCTTGATAGTAATGACAGATGAGTAGAAAACATAAGTAATGGTTCACATGCATGATGAGATGAATCATATATGGTTTTGTGTGTCATCGATGTCAAATGGTGGAGGAATTTCCATCGTGGTGGTTTGTATGAGAGAAGGCTCGTGCTCTTCTGGCTGCGTACTAAGGGTACTTGCATGTTCCTAGATTTGGAAGTTGCATTGAGTGAAGAGGTGCCGAAATGTCTCCATTAAGGGGAAAAACTTTGTTTCATGGTTATGACTTGTGAAAATGGTGCATGGTGTCACGATGCCTATCGAGTAGATGGTGTGGGAACCTATGCTACTCTATGTACCCGAAGTGGATTCTTGTAGATGATCGGGTATTGGGGCATATTTGTACTTTTTCCATCTCTGAGTATTTGGTTTTTGTTGGTATAGTTCTTTTAGGGAGTTCAAAATCAATTTTTCCCTTACTCCGCGTAGCCTTGGGAGGTAATCACAATTCATAATATGGTGGAATTGTGAGCAGATCCTACAATAGCATCATGTGATTTTCTCTTGATTGGAGAGGTTGATATATGGGATGGTGTTGACTATGTGTAGAATCTCAGTGAGCATATTGAGTTCCTGACATTGATTGAACCTGTGGTCATTTCTATCACACAACACACATGCTGTTTTTTGCTGGTTTGGGCCTTGCTAGGATGATGGGTCATCGTATCCCTCTGTTGTGCTATACAACTATTAGTTTCCTGTGATTTAGCAGATTGGTAGAACAAATGCACAGGGTAGCATCAGACCAGTCTTTGGAGTCCTAGGACCTAGCCTTCCTAGACTCAGAGAGGGATCTCTCTATTGTATGCAAAGGATGTGAACTTGTTTGCTTTAGATGGTTGATTTTAGGCTAGTTGTTAAGTGTAGGGTTTTGTTGTTTGTTTTGGTTGGGTAAGAGGAATCAAATAGGGTAGGTGGAGTGAGAGGTCATCAAATCATTGGGATATGAAGTCTGTGAAAGTTATGGATATCTCAACAATGAGTCAGAGTGCGTCAATTTGGTGGAAGTGTACCTCATGGGTTTTGAGAGACCTGTAGAGAATATTGTGCCAAGATTCCAAGGTTAACTTGGATTTTTTCCTCTTTTATTGCTTGGATCTTGGTTTAGGCCTTCTTGAGTTTAGCCCTTGAAATTTGGTTTCTTCGGGCATAATGTTTAGTCATCCTTCTTTGGAGGTCAAGATCTTGATTTGATTTCTTCAATTTATCCTCAAAGTGTATGTTGGCTCTCTCCAACCAAGGCTCCCGATCATGTGCTATCTCCATGACCAAAATCTCATCGAAAGGGAGTTTTTCTGCTAGGGTTGATTCTTGTTCCCTTTGTTTTGCCAATTCCTTATTCAACCCCATGGTTCTAGGTCTCCTCCTAGATTTTCCTTCCTCATCCTCACTTTCTTCATAAGTTCCCATGAACTCTTCTAGTTGTACCTGTGCCTTTTTCGCTTCTTTCCAAGCCTTGATGGCTCTAGCCTCATAAACTACAATTTTTACTCTTAGTTTCCTGTTCTCCAAGTCAAGGGAATTATTCATAGTCTGGGCCCTATATAGGCCTGCTTGGAGGTCTTCAATTTGTGCATTTTTGTTTTGGATGAGAAAATTTGAGATCCTTGCTTGATTCTCCTCATCGCTGTTGTTGAGGAGGTAAATCCCATTTGTGGATAGAGGCGCTCCCACTAGCCTAGATCGGGTCTAGCAACAATCAATTCATGCAATGATGTTGGTTCCTAGTTACAAAAAGACAAATATCACGATGAGTAGCCCACCTCAAATCCCACACAGTTGTCGTTGGAGAAAAGATGATGTTTCCTGTCCCTTGCTTGACAGATCACAATCCTTCCTTTTGACACATCAGAAAACCTATACACATGTAGGAAAACGATGACATAAAACATAAAATCTAAAGCATGTAACTATATATCAGTTAGAGAAGATATAATTCATTGCATTACATAAAGAAATGAACACATGAATGGAACCAAAATTAGAGTCGCTTATATTATAAATGAAAAAAGGGAGATTACAACCAAATTCTTTGACGCTATGATCTTCCTTCGGCGGGGCTTGCAACAGAGCATGTCTCAACAAAGCCTGTCGGGAATCTGGATGAAGCTCTCTCTCTTACGAGATTCTCTTTGGCTTAGCTCTCAATAGTTGCCCAGCTATAGTTTCCTTCCTACACGTTCAGCTAGCTTGCTTATGGAGAGGGAAAGCTTTTATAGATGGAGGAAAGGAAGTTGGGATCCATATAATCATGGGAAAGGCCCTATCTCTTAGGAAGGTTCCATGATAGGTGGAAAACCACTTCCTATACATGGAGATTCAGAGCTAAACCACTCAACTTCTTTTGATGATTCATTTTGGAGTTTGTTAGAATCAAAATTCAGCCATTTTTTTTTTTTTTAAATCCCTTGATAAGCTTGGCACGAGTGAAAAATAGGGACAGAGTGCCATTTGGCACGCCCTCTAGTGTGGATTTCCCCCATTGGCGCGCGGGATGAACTGGCTAGTCGCGTTAAGTCTAAAACATCTATTTTTAGGGTTTTTCAGAGGAAATGTTCTTCAGGAGAATGTTTTTCCTTATGCAATAGGATGCCATGAAGGTGGTTTCAGGACATTTTACTCTTTACAGGTCATGGGAATAGTCCTCTAATGTATGGGACGAGGGATTACAGAGACAGTGACAAAATGTTGTGTAACAGATGTCCCCTAAAGCATGAGGTTCGAGAGACAGGGAGGGGTGAAATTCTTTATGAGAATGCGCCCAAATAAAAACACTGCCGTTAGAAGACCTGAAAACACAAATACAACTAATATCTCTGATACATGATATGTGGTATGGGCGCAGCCATCCATAATAGAGTGTACAATAACTGAGATCCAAGGTATGGATGCAGCCATCCAGCAAAGAAGTATCAACAAGTAGACTCAGGTATGGTTGCAGCCATCCAATCAAATGATTCATGTAACTAATCATGATAATCCACAAATAATTCGCAGCTTGGATTTTATCAGACAAAATCTGGGGTCTTTCGCTCCATCACGACCCAAACAGAGTACAATTCTGAGCATGTGAATAAGTGAGCTAAAGTCGAACATGCAAGAACATCGTTTGATTACCCGCCAATAATGAAAGTCGTTAACAGACGCGAGAGGAACCACCAATAATGAGGATGGCCCTCAAGGTACTCTAGGTACAATCCATAGAATGTGAACAATGAGTTGGCGTCGAACACCCGCAAAATCATCCAATTGAAGGCCAGTAATGAAAAACTTGCATTGAATGCGAAGAACCTGCCATTCAGGCACGTAGGCTTCAAGGTACCTGAAGGGAGTCTCTAGATCAGGTTCCTAGATAATGAGCTGAAGTCAACAGGAAGTGACCTTGATCGAAGGTGGGCGATATTGTTTCCCACATCATTGACACGAGATAGAGGAACATGATGTTTGCAAATCAAGATCAGTAGAGAATCAAAGGGAGGTTGAAAATTGCAGAGGCCAAATTCTCTTGAACATATCGACGGCATGACACTAGATCTGGTAGTATTTGACATCAAAGCATTTGAGGTCATGATGACGTGGCAAAGAGCAGCTGAGTGGTCAAAAGAGATTACCCAAACCCATGGAGGCAAGTAGATAATGAGATGAGATGTCCCCAACCTGACACGAATGCAAACAAGTGCCATGTTCAAGAGCGACATACTGCCGACACGACAGTGATACTGGTTCCACTTTCCCCCACCATTTCTGGAAAGTACCACAATTATTTTTGGAAACAAGCTTGAAAGGGATAGCATATGCTTGCGATATAAGTTTTTCCTTTAGACAAATCCAACCTAGTACATTTAATGAGCCCTAGGAAGGAGGAACTCGAGTAACGTCATTATGATGGAGTTTGATGTCATCAGTTTTTAATGAGTCTGACAAAGGAATAACTCCACTTCTTTTCATGTTTATAGAGTTTCAAAAGATATCGGAAAATAAAAATCCAGCAATGCCTTTTCGTAGATAGTCTCACAGATCTAAAAAGGTAGAAAAATATGTCTGAGAGAACCTCCTAGTAGCAATAGTCTAGGATATTCCTTTTTTCATAAATAATCTATCCTAGCCTGAAAAAGGGGTAAACTTATACTGGGTGTATTTTGTTTCGTAGCCAATTTAACGAGCTCAAAATGACAAGAGACTCGGCAATATTTTCAATTTTAGAGAGTCAGAAAAGAGCTGAAAGTTGACTCCTCCTGGAGGAATGAGTGGTATAAAGGGTAGCTACTGGTTCCGGTGATAGTGGAACTGCTCAGAACAAATAAAGGTTAAGAGGCTGGCTAACAAGACCACTCATCACAACAGTTCTTCAGGAATGGGTAAAAAAACCAAGTGAAGGCATATGATCGGCCAAGCAGATAGTGACAATTGAGTGAGAAAACCAAGGCTCATCTGGCAACAACAGGCTGATAAAATGGCAATCACAAGAGGTAAAATGGGAGTGGTTTCATTTTAACAGAATATTGAAATCAATAAACTCTGCTTGAAGTTGGTTTCATTTTTACACAAACTTGAAACAAAGATAAACTATGCTTGAAACCGGTTTCATTTTTACACAAGCTTGAAACGAAAACAAACTATGCTTGAAAAAGTAAACATGCCCCCAGGATGGTGACTCAATTCGAGGTACATGCCCCCAAGCTTCAGTCTATATGAGAGGCAGATGGAGTGAAGGTTCAAATTATGAGATCAAGAGAAAGACTTGACTCGTATTTTACGAGAACTTATCAAAGACTCGAATTGAACGGGAAAGTGTTTCATTGTTTTAACGAGGTTGATACATTAAAATAACTATCCTCATAAGAGCTTGTTTCATTTTTTAAGGAGCTTGACACAAGAAAACAAACTCTGCTCCTATAGGCCTTGTTTCATGGTTTAAGGAGCTTGACACAAGCAGATGAACCATGCTCTGACAGACCTTGTTTCATTTTTTAAGGGGCTTGATACAAGAATAAAAACCATGCTCCGACAAACCTTGTTTCATTTTTTAAGGAACTTGATACAAGAAAACAAACCATGCTCTGACAACCTTGTTTCATTTTTTAAGGAGCTTGACACAAGAAAACGAACTCTATTCCGACAACCTTGTTTCATTTTTTAAGGAGCTTGACACAAGAAAACAAACTATGCTCTGATAGACAACTCATCATGATGAATAAGAATTCATGACTTCCAAGAGTTTTGCATTGGATGGGAGAACAACATCTCGGAAACCAGGACCCAATGCCCCCAGCACCTTATGCCCAACGACACTATCACTGAATGCAAGCACGGGATAGATAGCCACATAATTGACATGCGATGGGGATAACACAACTGGTGGATAAAGATCCGGTAGGGATGATGGTGGAATAGTTTCCATACTCGAACCGAAGAACACAAGTTGATCGATGGTCACGATCCGACCATGGTGCAGAAAACACATCACACGAAAATGGTAGGAGAAAAGTGCTCCCATGGCATAATTATAATCGCAGACCAGGAGTAAATTAAACTCCAAGGGGCCAAGAACAACCATCACGTCCATATGGACAGGTTTCCCTCCCAAAGTAATAGACAACTTCGGAAGGATCCCTAACGGTTGACTAGTTCCTCAGTTAAACGCCAACAGATTCTGCATAACAAGAACAAGTGGAGGCAAACCAAACGCTTGCCAAGTAGTTGAGGATAAAATACTAACAGACGCACCTTCATCTATAATAGTGCTCGGTATGACCATATCAAGGTCTGTACCATGATCTCAAAGGGCACATAAGAAGGAAGGCGATAACCTGCAAATCGACCCCAATCGAAGGAAGTGACCAAACTACTTGGAGGGGCTACCATTTAACCGAGATGGTCTTCCCGTGGTGTTAGAGAAGAAGAAGGAGCATCCTCCATGACCTCCATCATGGAGTCGGGAGGAGTATCCTTCGGGACCTCCATCATGGGAGGCGGAGGAGAAGCTTCTTGAGGTATAGGGACAGGAGAATCTTTCTCCAAGTCTGAGGAATCTAAAGAAATAAGAAGAACATCAGGGATATGAGATCCACTCTTGACGGAAAAGACCTGGTGCACCGCAGACAGAGCAAGATCAATCGATCCCACGACCAATGGTTGGTCAGGAATGGATTCATGATTGTGATTTTCTGGGGGAGTGGGACCAACCAAGGATGACTCTTGACTGATCATTGAATCAGCTGGTGAAGGAATCAAAGAAAGTTGTTTGTAACCAGCTAGAAGGCACGGTGCAGAAACAGTCGAGTTGTCCGAAAATATCTTAGCTTCATCCATATACAGACAAAGGTGAATGGCATGATGCCCTTCACACAACTTATAGGGATTTGTGAGTTGACCCTGCTTCTTACGAGCTTTACCAGCACTAGCTGAAGACGTGCCCCCAACTTGACTCTTGGAATCCAAAGGAAATGGTGGACGATTGTTGGACCATACTTTGAGCACCTTGGGAATGCCATGGCAATCTCGAAGAAGATAGTTTCCCTGGCACAACATGAAAGGGAAATTTAGTTTCCTAGGAGGGTTGGGAGGTTTATCAAAATCAGATGTTTTAGGAGCAACAACTATAGAATTAGCCTCTCTCTTATCTGACTTCTTCTTCTTAGTCTTCTTCTTCTTCTTCTTAGCCACCTGGGAACTAGAATCAAAACTTCCATTAGGCGAAGTAGAATATGAAGATGAAGAAATAGGCGAAGAAGGGGATAGGTCCACCTTTGAATCAACATGGTGTTTCTCAAGTGGAGGAGTGGATGGTATGGTAGTCGGGACATTTGGGACCACAGAGGTTGAAAACAACCAAACAGGAAACCCAACAGTTAACCCAAGAAGGGACAACATTGCCATATAAGGAGAACCAACATTTCCAAAAGCAGGAAAAGGACCAGGATTCCCATCGGAGGGGATTCCTTGGTTGGTGAAATCCGGAAAAGTTTCCATCGGAAACGACCTCGAAATAAAACACTAAGGACAAAAATTCTAACTAGGAATATTTTTTGGGTGATTAATTTTTAAGACACTGAAACTAGACTCTGTTGTTTCATATTTTAAGAGTCGAGAAACAAGCAAAAGGTAACTCTATCACTTTCAGGTTGGACACGAGCTTGAAAGGAAAATAGCTCGATGATATTTTCAGTTAAAAGAGTCAGTAAAGATCAAAGTGACTGCTCTGGTAATCTAGGTAAATGGGTGTACTAGATATCCGTGAACTCCCATATACACCTTGGTAAAAATGAAAGAGAAATAAACCAAGGATTTGACGTATGTGCAGGTAATCTCCCCGAATGTTGTGTCTGGTGTATCGTAGGTAAAAGGCGGAAGAATAAACTTCCTATGGATAAAGGATTTGCAACCTAATGGGGTCTCCCTTTATATACGCAATTGTATGGGGAGTAGAAGTCTGTACCAGTGCTGTCGATAGCCATATGGCGAGCGAAAAATGCTAGGTTTAAAGACACCAGAACACGTCTCTACCTTAGACTACTAGATGTTCCGTTAATGTTTCAATGTTGCCTTAAGTTAATTCAGTAAATTCTAAAGTTGATCTTTGTTTACGTTTCGATTTCAAGGCCACATCAAATGTTGGATCTCATAAAACCTCTAAATGCAAACCCATATACAAAATATCATTTTGTTCGTGAAGAAGAGCTATCTACGGGAGAGTTGAGAGCTTTTCAAATGACAACAAAATGAAGACACAAAAACATCCACTACGATTTCAAATGCAGAAGCTAATGAAACTGAAAAATTCTCTGGAGTTATATAACACTAGTAATGCGAAAGAGCTTTCCAATTTTCACTAGGCTATTTATTCAAAATGAAAAGAAAATTTGTTTTGTATTTTCAATATTTTAGAGCAAATGCACTAAATGAATGAAAAACTAATGAAAACACCAATTTAAAACATGACGGCGAAGGCTTAAACAAACAGTTCACTCAATACAAACGTACACAATCAAGACTCAAACCGATGACGAAATCCCTCAAAGTGAAGAAGAATCTCGAAAAGACTCAAACAAACCTTGTAATATAGGGTTGGAGTAACACAAAGCGAAATCGAATGAAAGAAAGGACAATCACTCAATTAACGTAATGATTAAATGGGATTGAACAAAATGAATGCAGAGAAGCAAAAACAAAATTGATCGGGCAACGAGGACCCAAAACTCCCATGGGAGGCTATTTCTTGAAGCACCTAGAAGCCCTAGGGCTAAAATGCAAAAGCTGATAGTAAAGGAAAACAACCCAGGAGGACAAGGGCCAAACACGGTAAATGACTCCAAGGCACTCAATCATTCGGAAAAAGACACCGGGACCAAAACTCAAGCTCGAAGAGCCCAAAATCAAGAAATACCTAACATGACGAGTTGGGGCATGTTTATTTGTAATCACATAAAAAGGCATTAAGAGTTAACCATGCTCATCATTGTAAGGCTGATAAATAGAAAAACCGCGCCAATCGAGTTTACCCTAGAAAAATCATAAAAATGGACAAACGAAACCGGATGTATGTCGGGGGAACGGGGGTTTAACACACGAGGAGGTGAACCGGAAGAGCAAATAAATCAATCAATGGCGAAAAAAACAACCCAAATGGAAGAAGAACTAACTCCCAAGTCCCGGTGGAGTCGCCAGATTGTTGAGGAGGTGGGCTCCACTACAGGGGCAGAGGTGATCCAGCAGCTAGATCGGGTCTGGCAACAATCAAGTCACGCAATGATGTTTTGTTCCTAGTTATAAAAGGACAAAGATCGCGATGAGTAGCCTACCTCGATCCCCGCAGGCCGCCGTCAAAGAAAAGATGAACTGCCTCCCGTCCCTCGCTTGACAGATCACAATCCTTTCGTTCGACACGTGCGGACACACGTACACATGCGGGAAACGATGACATACGACGTAACATCTAAAGCATGTAACTATATATCGGTTAGAGGATATAATTCATTGCATTACATAAAAATGAACACATGAATGGAACCAAAATTAGAGTTGCTTATATTATAAATGACAAGGGGAGATTACGACCAAATGCTCGACGCTATGATCTTCCTTCGGCGGGGCTTGCGAGCGGGCGTGTCTCAACAAATCTGTCGGGAATGCAGACAGAAGCTCTCTCTCTTACGAGATTCTCTCCGCTTAGCTCTCAATAAAGCTTGCCCAACTATAGTTTCCTTCCTACAAGTTCGAGCTACGCTTTGCTAATGGAGAGGGCAAGCTTTTATAGATGGAGGAAATGAGGTTGGGATCCCTATAATCATAGGACTGAGGTCCTATCTCTTAGGAAGGTTCCATGATAGGTGGTAAACCACTTCCCATACATGGAGATCCAGGAGCCAAACCACTCAACTCCTTTTGATGATTCATTATAGAGTTTCGTTAGAATCAAACTTCCACCATTTATTTTTAAAAAACATCCCTTAATAAGCTTGGTGTGAGTGAAACACGAGACAGAGGTGCCGCTGAGCGCGCCCTCTAGTGTGGATTTCATCGGGTGCGGGGGATGAGCGAAAGCTGAGATCGCACCAAGGCTAAAACATATGTTTTTAGGGTTTTTCGGAGGAAATGTTCTGCGGAGAATGTTTTTCTTTATGCGAGAGGATGCCATGAAGGTGATTTCAAGACATTTTACCTGCTCACATGTCACGCATAGTTCCTCCAATGTACTAGGACGAGGGATCGCGCAGGACGGTGACAAAACGCTCGTGTAACACTTTTTGCCTTCCAAGCTCCAAAAAAACTATCAAAGGGTCAATTCAACATCTCTCAAGGTTCAAAGGCTTCCAAACCAGTAAGCGAACACCCCCTTACCTCTCCTTCAAGTGAATTTCTTTAGCGAAAGGGCGGTTTACCCTCTTCTAGGGTTTTCATCTATGTTTTTGGATTGCCGTAGGATGTTTGAACGTTACTTTCAATAGGGAAAACTTCTAGTTTCATCACATACAAACCTTTACGAGCATCACTCATATACCTTGTCAAATCACTACATATATAATTCATATCCCTCCTTGCATACCATTTTCACTCAAACCCTAGTTTTCGCTGCGCTTTCTGCAAAGAAAGCCCAGGAAAACTCGTGTTTTAACCTTTTGCCACTTTCCCATAACCATTTCCAAAATTTTCTACTTGCACTATGTAGCTGACTCACCACCCTATCTCCTCAAATTTTTGAGGATTTTTTCCCTATAACTCCTTTCCATCTCATTTACACGTCCTAAAATCACTTTGTATCATCATTCCTTGTTTTCCTAATTTTCACTTTCCCTTTCCTCCACATGCAGGCTAGTGGTTTTGCTTACTAACTGACATCGTGGAAGGTGAGAAGAGAAAGGTCCATAAGGGAGGTCATCATTCCGGAGTTTGAGCCATCCACGCAGAGTCAGTGTGCTTCTCCATATGCCAAAAAATCCTTTGAAGACAATGGCTGTTTAAGATTTTGTGAAAGAGTTCAAGAGGAAGGTGCACATGCTCGATTGACAAGCCTTTTTGCCACTCGTATTTAGGAGAGATAAGGCTAACATAGTAGGGATTGAGTTCACTTTATCGGTAGATGCTATAGGCGGAAACATGTATCCCTAACCATGGAGAAATCTGCACAAAGGGATGGAGACTGGACATTAAGAACTATAAAATGTTCTTAAAACCACATTTCAAAGGATGCTCCCGATCGCATATTTCCTTTTGGGCATTTGCTTGACAAAGCGTATGCCCCTTTGATGAAGCTAATCATGAAGTATTTTACATGTGAAGGGAGGTTCTCAATATTAGTGCCAAGCACCACATAAGGCTATTGATGCATTTCTCGTCACCAAGCCACTTAATTTGCCTCATTATCTATTCGGGAGTCCGGGTCAAAATGAGCCAGAAAAAAGTACAAAGTAAAGGCAAGGATCACCATACTAATTTGTTCCACCATGGTTTGGTCAAGCTTATAGTTTTGCATCGGCTCTAAAAAATCAATATGTCTTGGGGAAAATTTCATGAAGTCATTTGCTTCTATGCCCACCACTATTTCACCTATCATTCGTGGCATGCATCAACATCAACAAAGCCAAAGGAGGTTGGCTCTTCAAGTAGACAAAGCGAGGTTCCAAAGAGCGCTTAAGGGCTAAAATCACTCCAAACCTATGAGAAGGAGTACAAAGGATGGTTTTTCTCCTATGATCACTAAAGGTGTGCTTTCACCTAAAATTACAGCGAGCGAAAGAGAAATCATGGAGCAACCACCTTGAAGTGCACGAGAGTGACTCATCCTTGCAAGAACACGAGGTGATCTTTGCACCTATGGAGGTTGACATGGAAAGAGAAAACCGAGTGGAAGACAAATCAGTCGAGGAGATAATTGGGGAAAAGGGATGCGTGAGAATGTGTTAGAGCTCAAGGACAACCTCTCAAGGGAAAATTTCATGATAACCTTCCTAAAACAAGAAAATATGCAGGCTTGAAAGTGAAACAAATGCTCCTAAGCAAACCAAAGGCGGATCTTGACAAAGGTGAGGGAAAAGCGGCGGTATATGGTGATTGGTTGGGAGACAAGGAGGCTAAATCCCGAGCTAAGGAGGCCGAGAACGAGAGGATTACCAGACGACAAGAAAAAAGTGTACATGTCACTCCGTAGGTCAACAAAGCTTTGATGATTTGATCGCTGGTAAAGATTGAGCAAGACAAAGAGTTATGGATTGAAAGGGTAGAATGAGAATCTTGAGAAGATTTTTAAGCTAGCTGCGAGAAAGGAACAACAGCTCAGCAGGCACATGGCGAGACACTATTTCACCGAGGAACCAAATCGCGAAAGTGAGGGGTTAAGAATTTGAAGAAAAAAGCTTAAAGAAACTCTTTCAGTGCAAGCTAAAAGAGAAAAAGACAACATGGATTTGACTGGGCGAAGGCATCCCTAGCCGTACTAGATCATCATTCAAGGATACTATGGACCAAAATCCGGCAAGTTTTGAGCCTTTTTATATTTTTGTGATTTTTGGCAAGTTACGTAGCCTCCCGCCTTTGCAGTAAGCCGCCATGTAGCCACGACGCCTTCTCCTCAAAGGCTCCAAATGATATTTTCTCTACATGGTTGGATTTATCTTGGAGGGTGCATTGCATATATGGTCTTGGTTTTGCATGACTCCTCCTAGTTTTGAAGAAAAACTCAAAAAACACCCCTATTTTTTCATGCTTCTACCACCGTTTTTTCCCCGCACGCGGCGCTTCCGGAGTAAGCTTAGAAAAAATAAAAGTTTTGAAGGCCTTGCGGAGGTATTTTTGTCGGGCTTTCAAGGTTGGGTTAGATAGAGACATCTAGGGCTACCTTGCCCAATCTTCATATCAACGGGAGGATGCCTAAAAGTTGGCTAGTGCGCCTCCAAGTCGCACAACACTTATGCTAAAAAATGTGATGCTTTTGTGTGCCACATGACGCTTCGTCCTGAGATGCTTTCGGGACTGTGTGTTAATACAAAATGATCAAAATATCGAGGTTACAGCTGTTCCAAGAGTTTGTTTTTGTGGATAAGGAAGTTTGTTTTGCCCCTCATTGTTGAGGAGTCATGTAGTACTCAAGGAGACAAAGACTCCTAGTTATTAGCTAAATTTGACTCGTTTTCTAACTTCCCTAAATTCTGAGCAATGAATCATGCGTGGTGCATTTATGATGTATTTTGGATTAGGTTTCGACCCAGTGAGGTGGAATCTTCTCTATTTTCTATATGTAGTCCAGCTCAAGTCATTTTAGAGGTTGGATAGTTTATATTGCGGTGTGGAGCTTATGTACAATCTTTAACAATAAAATCAAAGACATGTTGCGGCCTATAACTTTGGGACTCTAGTGGTATGCTTATTAGCATTGTCCCAAACGAACACCATCAAGTTGAATGTTTATGCTTCCATGAAACCACATGTATGCTTCTATATGATCACAAATCTTATGAGTCTATAAACAAAATTCTTGCCTTTTGTGCTATGTTTTATAAGATTTTTCATAAATTTGTTCTACTTCCTCCGATGAATGAACTCATGTAATATGCTCATTCTAACTCTCCCTCTCTTTTCAAACCCTATACCACAATGACAATTTAAGTGTGTTTCTAAGTATACCTACTCCGGCCTCATCTTCATCTCCTGGATTGTTCATTTGAAATCGGACCTAAAACCTTGACTTAGTTCCTAGATCGACATTCCTATCCAAAAAATTCAAAACAAAGGCCCTAATTCACTAAGTTTATATCACAGCCCAAGATCATTTCCTTTCTAAGTCACCTCCATTGACCGTGAAATTAACATCGAGAGAGTCCTCTCTCTCGATTTGGTAGGGCTAGCTACCAAATCTAAAGATTGGTTTGAGGTTACCTCATTCGGCCTCCTTTCTTAGCCTTGGGAAACGAAGGGGGCGATAACACCCTCATCCGGAGGTTCCATTTCTCTCGAGGGACTTATGATTTAGCTTTCGCAGACCTAAACTAGGGATAGCTGGCCATTGTAGGTGGTTTGAGTCGGTCTATATTTCTATGGGATTAACAATCATATAATTTTGTCATACAAATATTATCTTTAAAATACTACTACTACTACTACTAGTAATAATAATAATACAATTTCGGGGTCCATTGCCCAAGCGGGGCACCTAATTAGTGTATATAAAACCCCCTTGTTTATGGGACAAAGGAATCCACCTCAAAGGCATACATACTCTTAAACACCCTTTTGATTTGAACATATGACCTTTTAAGAGACACACATACTGCCCAACCATTAAACCCGATCTTAAATTTATTTTTCCTTTAAAAATAAATCCTTATATTTCTGAAATAAGTTATTTCAACTACCTTTATAAAATAAAAATAAAAAAATAAATACTAGCGAGATCCATCTTAACTTTCCGGATCCGTCAAGCACCACCACCGAGAGGGGTCAAATTTATCGAGTGCAAATCTCCTTTTTTAAGTGAAAAACGTGAGGAAATAATAATCATATTTTAATTGTATATAAAATATTTTGGTGACAATCACATCCGAGCATATTTTGTCGACCCAGACGTGGTTCATATTTAATTTATAAGGTAAAATGGATCTTAATTTAATTTATAAGGTAAAATGGATCTTTAACTTATAGCCATCCACTTATATGTTTTATATTTTAATGTGATATGCATTTTATTATATTATTTTATCTAAAAAATTATTTGTAAACAAAATTACAATACAACAAATTGAATTTTATTATTTTTATTACTTTTATTTGTTTGGGATAACACAATATCTCCCAAACCTTTTTATTAAATATTTACAAATACTTTATATTTTATAACTCAACATATTAAATCAACAACATATTAAATAAACATGTAAAAATATTTATAAACTTTCTTACAATACACCTACACATCTACCCTAAAACACCTATACGAGAGTAACAATGCTATTATCCTTATTTATTTAAAAATCATATGGTTCTTTACATGGGGTTTGTGTTAATTAACGATGAAACGTTTATCCATTCTTGCAGCCATATTACTTTAGAAAGTGCTTCTAAGACCAAAAGGAAAAGAAAACAAAGCGTTTTAGGTAAGTATCTAGATTTTCTCCTAGGGGATTCAATGCTTATTTAAAGAGGAGTAAAATGGACTGCAATGATGGGCATCTCAGAACCTTTCACCTCTGAGGAGCGTTTAGGAGAAGCGGTGGAAAACCCTTTTTTAAGAAGCGTTAAGTGGGAAGCGGTGGAAAACCCTATTTTTCTCCTGTTTAATTATTAAGGATATTTTTCTGAAATTGTGGAGTTTTTTCCAAGATTGCTATGATGGTGTGAAGCAGCCTCGGTTTCGCCCATTACAATTTGGTGGAAAACCCTATTTTTCTCCTGTTTAATTATTAAGGATATTTTTTCTGAAATTGTGGAGTCCAAGATTGCTATGATGGTATGAAGCAGCCTCGGTTCCCCATTACAATTTGGCAAACATTCATTATGTATTTCTCATTAGAAATTTGAATCTCATCATAACAACAATCATAAACCAGTATGATTACGGATGATTATTGTAATTATGATAATCAGAAGATTATAGAAGGGGAAATTACTCTTTGACCCCCTCATTTGTTGTGGGTGTGGAGCAAAACAGTAGGCCGCGACGAAAGGAATGGAGAGGTGGTGGCTTCAAATCATTGCAGTGAGACGGCAAACGACGGGAGTCTGAGAGATAGACATTGATCTGTATGTTATTCTACAGTGATCAAGGTGGAGTATCTACACTCGCTGCTGCGTTTTGACATGGGCAAAGGAGGAGGTGAGTACCAAAGTACCCACTTGAAAATTCGTTACAAATTTCAATTCCATTGGGATTCTCTTTTTCCATTTTTTGCGTTTTGCACATTTCTGATTGCCGTATGTTGCACGAATGCCCATTTGCATCTGTGTTTCCTTTTGGTGGGATAATCGGTTGTATTTATATGCTAATTAGTGGGCCTGGGATGGACTCCCATCTAAGTTTCATGTTCACGCACAAATTAGTCTCCCACTTACAATTGGGGTATTTCTTCAACAGCTCATTGTTGCTTAAGTAAACACATTGATGTGCAAAACATGAAAGAGCAGTATTTATTGTGAAGTGGTAGTCTGCTATGATCTTTCGGTAGCTATTACCTTGCGTAGTTTTGCTGGAATATTTTTGGAGGAAAGTGTTTCCTTGAGAGTTAAGTGAGAACCACTAAGCCAATCGTTATTACAAAGACTTAGACAGAACCAATGCAACTGGTCTGAAGAGGTTGGGCATCACAAGAAAGTGTTTCCTTGAGGGTTAAGAGGAGCCATTGCCACCGTTACAAAGAGTTAGACAGGAATCAATGCAACTGGCCTGAAGAGGTTGGGCATCACAAGCGATTATCTTGTTCAAGCAAACCGACCCCCGAGAGGCAAACTGCTGCCTTTGGCTAAGCTGCTGCGACAGGGTTTAATTTCTCATCAAAAATTTCTCAGGACTTGGACCCGACGCTTACCGCCTATTCAACACCTCTTGGAAATTAAACGTGTTTGGTCTGATATGCCACCGTCTTCACTGCTGTGCCTGCACAAGCCTATCTTTTGGGTAGGAGTAATTTCTATAATTTGGGACAAATTAGTGCCTTGGAGCAATGCTACCAAATTTGAATTTTCATAATTTTGTAGAAATTTATTCTCAGTAGACTAGGATATTTCCAGTTCATTTATTTCATTTTATGAATTTGTTTTCATTTTGAAGTAAAATCTTTGTGGGAAAATCAAGGCATGAATCCCCATACTTGAGGATTGCAGCCATTAATCCTGTTAGGAATAGACTAGTGCACTTAACCCAGGAAGATTTAAATAGGACACCTGCTGACATGGAATTAGCCAATCGCTTTAAGCTGAACCGAAATGGATGCATGAATGGATTTTCTCGCTATATATATGTGTGCACGCCCATGCACCAAAGGCTGTCTTTAGGCATAAATAATTCAGATCATCATTCATCAATTAGATTTAGATGCATTCATGTCATTTATAATAGTGAAATTACCAGAACTCAAATGTTGTCCTGGACAATATTATGCTATCCCGAGAGCCATGAATAAGCTAAACCTTGTCCAGCATTTAGTCAAGAGACATCCAACTATTTCTAAACATCTACTTCTAGTCTAAAATTACTCAGGCTGAATACAATTGTAGGATCTAACAAAAGAATACCCTTGATTGCACCTCTAGAATACAAGTATTGGAATCTACTAATTGAACCCGAGTTTGGAAGTCAATCGGTGACTCGTCTCAGATTTTTGCTTTGGGTTGGTCCACTCACTGAATGGACAATCGGTTCCGTCTGTCAGAAGGTCGGTTGACGAACCAACCATTGCCTAAAGAGCTTAAATTAATGGGTTTGTCTGCCCATTTGGGATTTTTTATGATTAAAGTTGACTGAGCAACCATGTTTTAACGGAATTGACTTGGAACTCAAGTGTAGATAATTGAGCTCATGTGTCGAGTGATGTGATGTAAACTGTGATTGCATTTCAATATTGCACTGTATGCTACGACACTATCTCTAGATGCCACTGACTTCTCTTACGGATATAAGTTGTTCATTTTTTATGGTTTATACTCATAAAAATGTATGAAATTATGTGTCACATATATATCATATGGAGGAATTTGCTAAACGTGTTATTATCATAGTTTCCTCACGAAATAATGACAGGGCACACGAATGTACTAGTAATGGAGTAAATCAGGTCATTGGTCAAGAGTTCGCATTGGGTTAAAAAACGAAAAGCAAAATTTCTAAATCTTGTTGCAAGATTATTGGAAATAAGTTCTGGTCCATGCAACCCTTCATAAAGTAGGAGTCTGCTATTTTCGTAGGGTTAAAATTGCCAGCTTAGCAATTTTGATATGCAAGTTGTTTTATCACATGTGCAAGTTTTTGGGGTTTATTGCAACAAAGCTGAGGAATTGGTGCAAAAGCTTGAAAGAAGATGACAATAAAACACTGTCACTGTACTTCTACACCTATTCTGTGATACTAACATTATTGTAGACAAGTATTTGATGCAGTAAAATGCCTGAATATCAATGATTCTTTGAACCAAAAGTAGGTCTTGATCATTTTTGGGAAATACATTGAGAAAAAAACCACGAGACTTAAAAATTTCAGATTATCATTCATCAATCTCAGGCTCAGGGTTTTGGTTTTGATTTATAAAGCTTCCAAGAATTTATTTCTAAGTTTTGAGCCTCAGTTTAGGGTTAAGTTTCATAGTTTGTCTTTAGGGTTATCTATTTGTCATGTCAAAAAAGGACTCTTTCTTTTCCTGGTGGAAATACGCCCTGCTAGCAGCTGAATTGTTCCAGAAAATCTTGGAAACATCTGGAAACGGCTTGGAAATGTTCGAACTTCTTGGATAGGACTTGGGAAGTGTTTCAGTGCCGTCTCCAAGCCATATCCCCTCTGTTTCAGTTTCTCAAATGGGGAATGGCGTACTTTCCCAAAGCGTTTTTAGCTAACTTAGGCCTAATGCTCAATAACAGTGGCAATGATTTGCTGAACTAACACCTTGAGCTTTTTTATGATAGTGCCATGTTCTCTGAGGTGATGTGGATAATAGGAATTGATAGATCCTTTGAGGTAATTAAGCCCTGGAGTACTTAAGCTTGTTGGTCTGAGTTGGACAGCAGTAGCACATACTAATTCTCCAATAGTTTGGGATACTTTTCCCTTTTGGTGGTATAAATTCTAGAACCATAAGCTAGTAAATTGAATAACATTCTATTAGATAGTTGCAAGATGAGAATCATTGCGGATGAGTACATAGCAAACAACCATTACTAATTTGTTGTGCCATGTTTTTCCTTTTTCCCTGGATATCAATTGTAGAACTAATGGCTTATTTTTTAGCTTTTGGTTTAGTTGCTTGTCATTTCTGTTTTGCCTTTTATCAGTAGTATTTTTGTAGTTCATGTGAACTTTTTGGAGTTTAGAATCCCTTTATAAACAAGGCCTATTTTGTTTATTTAGGGTCTGCTTATTCTTGTTCTTGATAATTTCCGTTCCATGGGCCTAACCTTGGGAAGTTCTAACCATTAATGCAGTCATCTTCAAGGAAGCTGATAACAAAGGATGATTGGATGAAGAAGCTTAATGAGGTCAAGGTTAGAAAAGAAGATATGGATAAAGCTCATAATGAATTTCCTCGTTACTGAAGGCTATGTTGATGCAGCTGAGAAGTTTCAGCTGGAATCAGGCACAGAGCGTATCTTTTTATATTATCATCTAGTGGTTTTAAATTAAATTAATCTCTTCTGGTTTTTTAAACTCCTTGTAATTAATTAATAGTGTAATATAAGGTTTACTTTTTTTCACTTTCTTCTATGTGGTTTCATGGTTACCGGAGATCAGTGACTTTTTACGTCCACAGAATATTCTTCCAGAGCAGATCCACCCAAAGGGATCACTTCCCATCGGCTACAAACGCGGAGCCTGACCCTGAAGGTGTTGAGAGAATTGAACCTGTGACCTCCAAATAATAAAAGGTGCTTAACATCAGGGACTTGACCAATTGACCTAACCCTCGGGGCTAATATCAGGATTACTTGTATAAGAAAAAACAGAATTCTTTTTGCAAGTTATTTGTAAAGTTAGCAAATGATGATTTGTCAGTGTATTTCTAACTTTCCAATAGCCAGTGTTCATGTTCACGTCATTCTTTTCTTACTCTTTTCTGGTTTCAACCTCTAAGAAGCTGTAAAGTTGTTATTAGATGTTCATGGTTTTCTTAGCTATAGACAGCAGATATGGATCTTGGGACAATAACAGATCGAGTAGCAGGGAAAAGGCAGAGGGCTCGTCAAAAGTGGCAATGTAGAAGATGCTATTGAGAGGAGTCAATGATTTGAATCCGGGAGGTCAGTTTTGTCCACTTTCTTTTGTAATAATTGATTCAAAAATTGCAGAATAATAATGCATTTTGTGAATAACAAAACAACAACCATGACAATTTGTGCACTTTTATGAACACTTCCTTACTAGTCACTATCCACTAGATTGTATTCATTTCAAAGCAACCCCACCTACATAATTTGTGGTCTTCATATTTTGGAAGTTCATTTTAGCCAATAACTGTATGTGTATTTGGCTTTTTTCCTTGTTGGACGTTATGGAAATTGAGGCAAATTAGCTGGGAAGGCTTTCATTACTGTAGAATCTGCCATTTCCCACTTTGATAAAGTTAATGTTCCATGGGTTCATTCTTTTCCATGTTTGTCTCTTATTAGTAAAAATGTAGGAAATAAATGACATTCTCCTTTTGTCAAAGAAAAATTGTATTACTTAAGTTGTTATTATTTTTGAAAAATACATGAAAGGTCCTCAATGTTTTAAGTCGAATGAGGTCAAATAAATAAGGCTTCGTTTTTGAAATAGCATTTAACTGAGTGAAAAAGGTAATTTACCTTGTTTTTTTCTTTCTTTTAAATTTTTAGTGCATAAAATTTTGTGCCTGAACCAATGTTTTTTCTACGTTTTTTTGTGCATAAAATTTATGTGTGTGAACCAATGTTATAATAACTGAACAGATGGACCCCCCAAAACTGAAACTGGTAAAAAAACCTGAACTAAAACTAGTCTACAAAAAAAGAATGTAAGATATTCAAAGTTTGATTAAAATTATATATTCATGTACATTAATAAAAAAACAAACCGTTAGGACACTAAATATGCAATCATGTATATATCATTGTAAGGGTGAATATAGTAAAATGGTACCAAGTGCAACAACATATATGAACCAAAATACATGAACGTTAAGGCCCTAGATGGCACTGCATAGTTCAAAAATAATCAGACTGTAGTCTGCAATGAATTTAAGCTACATAATCATCCAAATTGGTGTGCTTATCTTGATTTGATGCCCTTCAAGGCCTGACACGAATGCCTTTATCATTTGGCAGGTGAAGCAGCTGTAAGTTATCTAGGATAAGTCCATCCAAGATAAAAGGGAGGCATCATTAAATAGATAAAAAATATCTTTTAGGTAGTTGTAGAATTTTTGTTTACTTGTTTTTGGGTGGGGGGTGGAGAGGTAGGAGAGGCACTGGTGGAAAATCAGTGAAACCAGTTGGTTTTGACCAATTTATCTTGAACCAACCAACTTTCACTTGTTTAGGACCTGTTTAGAAGAAAATTGTTAATGGGAGGTTGGTTTCGATTAGAAATCTCCTAAAAACTGGTCTGATTGGTTGATATTTTTGGTTCCAGCAGTCCTGATAACATTAGCCTGGACAATGAATAGGATTGAGTGTGGACATGCAATATTTGGATGTTTAATTACAATGATGAACATGATTAGTTGGTTAAAAATTGCATGGTTTATTTTTTGGCTACAAACAATTGATCTCTTGTAGCCGCTAAGTTGCATGATACGGGGATATGGGTACGAGTTTCCAAAACAGGTACAATTATGAAACGTGACAAATTTTGGAATGGGGAAACACAATATATATATGTGTGTGTGTGTGTGTGTGTGTGTGTGTGTGTTTAGAACATTTAAGAAATGTTATGTGCAATCATAAAGCATACATGGTACACTATTACATTATGATTAAATTGTCCAATGTCAATGCATAAACTATAGTTTATAAGTCTATCTGGTACTATATGTCACATGATGATGAAACATGCTAACATCACATTTACTCATGAATGATCACATAATGAAAGCATCAATATCCAAAAAGCTAACCTTGATAAACGAGGTTTATTATAAATATATATATCCAAAATCATGCCTTTATTATATATATGAGGCTGCAAGTACAATAAAGACTATGAGGCTGCAAGTACTATAAAGACTAAAGACTAATAGTCTTCAATCTTCATCCCCATCATAATCCTCATAAAAAATGGAAGAAGCATGCTCAACTATTGGTGGTGGAGGTGAAGAAGATGATTGGCCAATTCCATTTCTAGGCTCTCGGTTCTCAATATTTAGGGCAACAAGACAAAAGCTCCAGAGTCAAAGAGCTTCTGGATGCACAACCCATTCTTTAGAAGGACCAAAATTTGCTATATTCCGGACAAAGGTGAAGTTTTGGAGTGCACATAACCAAGATCCTTTTGCCTTCGTGAGCCCAAGCCTCGTTGTGCTTCATAGAATGAATAAAACCATAGAGATGGTCCAAATTCCTTTATGCTAATGAAGAGCTTGCCACTTGTGAAAAGGTAACACAAATGGCAAGGGCTTTGCAAATGTACACCATTTGCTTCATGAAAAATCCACCACCCTAACGGGATTCATGGTGCTTCTCCTCCTCAAAGGCTGATATATCTCGCTCGAATAATTGTCTAATCTTGGAGCAAAACGCGGCAGAGTATTCCTTCACCTCCCCGAGTAGATGAGTTGGAAACATTGTCATAGATTTTTCCACCCCATTGGCCACCTCTCTATCCTTATGGGGTCCCTTCCCCTTCCCATTACTTTGAGCAATAAGTTCTTCATCATAAAATATCGGGTTCAAGGCATGTGCTAAAGTGTGCAATGGAGTGTTGAAATTGTTCCACCTAATACCATGATAATTTTTCTCGTACTCAATCAACAAAATGAGCATCAACAAATAAAAGTTGTAGAGAGACTCTTCTCGAGATTGATTTCTAGAATCCATAGTTTTCTCAACCATGGTATCCATGTCGTCATATACCTCTCCTAAGAAAAGTTGGTTTGTGTCGGCGTTTAAAAGAAGTTTAAATGCAAGGGTTGTCAACTTTAGTAAGAAATCTATCTTTCTCCACCACTCCCTCATCAAGGCACAAGCCTGCACAATCCTTGCTTTGGAATATGCACTGTCTCTACTCGGCCTTAGAGTTGACCGACCACCATAGAAACTAATGGTTGCTTAACCTCAACAAGGCGACAAGACATTAGGAAGTTTGAGGCATATCTTATCTCAACAACTTTTAACAACTCCAATTTGGAGTACTCTCGAAATATTGTTTGAGATTGGTGGTAGTTGAGTGAAAGTGAATTTAATGACCCCCTTGCTTTCCCTTTGTGATTTTACTTTATCCATGGAACTTTACTTGCCGATCTCCTCCTGGATCACATTTGGATTATGGACAATCCGGGGTGTCCAAAAGATGTGGTCATACCTCCCCTCAATAATCAAACCTGCAACTTTGCAAACTAGTGCATTATTCTCGATAACTCGCACCACCTTGTTAGGTCCTATTTGTTAAATATATTTTATTAAAACATCGGCAATGGTACTCGTGCATCTTTTACCTCTCCTAAATAGTCTTCCACCTTTAAAAACATTGCTCCTTTTGAGTGAAGTGGCAATGATATTTATCAATGGCCCACACCTTGTATTTTTCCATCCATCTCAGACTATGCTAAGCCCGCAGCTGCGCTCCCGTAGTATGAATCGCGTGATAGATGGACCCCTTGTACCTTGTGCGGAGCTTTGTTAAGCGCCCTTATCATATCTTGGCGGTAAGGAGACCAAACAACATTGAATGGGATACTATATGCATAGATGCACCTAGCCACTTTGGAATCAACTTTTTCTCTCACTTGCTCATTCACCAATTTAGCAATTTTGGCTCTCTGAACTCGAAGAAGATGCCCTTGAGTATTTTTGGATGGTGCTAGTTGTTGTTGAGCCGCTTAACTCTTCCTTGCTTGATCAACAATCCTTGGCTTAGTGTTTGGTGGAGCTTGAGGGAGTAGTATGGCAAGCACTTTCAAGCACTGCTTTTAAGTCCATCAGACCTCATCTTTGCTCTCTTTGATATGCCCTCCTCACCATTGGGTTTGTTGTTTTTGGGCAACTTTGCAATCCCATGTCCTCCTCCATTCAAAAGATGCGTCTTTACTCTTGGGTAGGAGCCCTTATACGAATTATTGCAAAGATTACATCGCCATTCTGGGTTAGCCACCACCCGCACATCTTTGAAGCTTTTGAACATGCCTCCAAATCGGATAATAGTCAGCCCTGCGTTGGGCTTGGGCTGAACTTGCACCTTGGTTGGGAAACCATCGTATATTAAAAAACAAATTTGTAAAGAAAAAATGTTTTTTTCCACATATTTGGAAGCATAAACCCTAAAACAATACAAGAAATAGTGGGAAAAAAACTAAGAAAATGAATGCTTATCGAAATTATTTTTTGTAGAGCAGAGCTACAAAATGCCACAAAACACAAGGGAAAGATGATTGTAGATGTTTGCCAAAAAACCAAGAATGCCATGGCCAAAAACTCACTACTGCGAATATGGTTTGTAGAAATTTCTTTTCTTGTCGTTGAAATCTCCTTTGCTCACTATTGAAAATGGCGCAGACCATTGCTCTCTTCCTTTGCTACTTTCTAAAATAGCCTATTTCCAAGTGAAATGACTTGCTCAATTCGTGTGATGATGGAATGAAGCAAGAGTCTTTTTATAACTTGTGAAAGACATCTATATACATCCACACAATATTTAGATCACCAAATAAAAAAAATGACAAAAAAAGGCTACTTCGGCGGGAAATGCGATCATACGACCTTGAAACACATTTCGGGCCATATTGGGCCACATTTTAGCTTCGTGAAACGTGCGGTATGGCACCGAAAGCGGGTTTCAATCTTGTAACACATGCGTTTCAACATTTCAATTTTGGTTTTTTGGTGGAAACGACCTCCCTTTGCCCAACGTTCCTTGCAACATAGCTTGTAGGGGCCAATTTCCACAACCAAAGCATAGGTACAATTTCTTAGCATGATATTAGGCATTTTTCATACAACAAAATCTATATAAAAAAAGTTGGTGGGTGCAACTTCTTCTATATCACTACAAGTGGATCATCATGCCCTAATGTGCACTAATCACGCATGGCATGCTCGAAATCTTGTTTATCTATGTTTTCAAGCATGAAGTGTATACAATGTGAAGCACACACAGGTCAAAAATATGATTTTGTAGTTGGTCTTTAACATCTTACCACAAAGAACATAGTTACGAGCATTATCTATGATGATCTAAACAACATTTGCCTGCGCCACGGCATAACATTCTCATCTAAAAGATTAAATAATGATTTTCATCTTTCACCTTATCAAATGCATCTATCAATTTCAAAAAGCGTGGTTCCTTAAGAGCACAAGACAAGGAAATTTATGATTGTATGGTTCCTTCACTGATCCATCCATCTAACACGATGGTACAACTTGTTTTTGACCCATGACTCTTTAAAATCCTTTAGGTGTTTATACATCTTCTTTTTTGCAAAAAAGATCCCCTCAAGTTATGCATATTAGGGCCTTTGTAGCCCTTATCAATAGCAATAACAAAATCCCACATAGGTTGGTAATAAGGTGAGTGGGCAAAATTGAAGGGGATATTTTCATCATACCACCATTTGGCTATGTATTGGAAGGCAACATCTTTGTATTGTTTCTTCCAATAGTTGTCTAGGCGGTTAAGACTTGATTGAAAGGCCCCAAAAATATGTGGGGGAAAGTGTAAAATATCTTTGTTCTTTTCTTTCTAGATTGGATTTTATGAGCATGAGGAACATAACAAATGGGGTCCCTAACATTGTTAGAAGGGATAAAGGAAGAGCCTTTGTCTTTCTTGTAACATTTGCAATACATCTCCTCATCTCCTCATCAACAAGATCAACATTCATCCATGTGGCCTTACCCTCTTGGCCTAATGGTGTCATCACTAAACCTCACCTTGCCCTAGGGCGGGGGTCTTTGATGTGAAAATTCTTGAATACGATTATGCGAAATCCCTCTTGTAGTATCATGGTTTACTTCTCCTACTTGTGATTAAGTTATACAAGTTATTTTTCGAGAAAAATATTCGGAAAATGCAGAAGTAAACACAATTGACAACCTACACACATGCAGATCATTTATTGAATATTACGCTCATTCAACAAAGTGACACATATTTTTTGGACATAAGTTCGCCGGAAAAACCCAATGCGGGAAAAGCCGGTGCGTAGATATGAGGGGTTTATTATTATTAAGTAGATTTTGAGTACAACAAATGCGGGCACCAAATGCGGGTTAACTTGACGGAGAGAAAAAGTAGACCACGCAATCTAACTTTTCGTTGTCTAGAGACCAAGATTTTGATTGATCCACAATCTCAAATGGGATTTACAAGACTACGACTCGATTTTGGCCATGAAACCCTTGCGTCGCCCACAGACGGCGTCGCGCTCCCCGCTAGGCTCTGCGTGACTTTGCGCCGCTCGGAAAGGGATTGTGTAACCCCGCAGTGGGTGATGCGCTTCCTACGCCGCCTCTCGGAGGCCCCCGCGTAACTCCGGGAATCCCTCCGAAGTCGCGGCGTTGCCCTCCCCGGGCTGCGTAGCGAAGCTGAGTTGTCTCGCGTAGCTGCCGCTTGCTGCTCGCCAATGTTTTGAAAATTGTGATCGGGATTAAATCGGCGAGAGGGGAAAAAAATCGGCGCATACAAAAAATATTCATCAATTTTTTTTAATATCTAAAGCATCCATAGCATAAAATAAATGCATTGACACATGAATATGAAAAAACTAATATATAAGATGTGTAATATCATGTCTAGTGCTACATCACACATAAAACTGAATCATGTCCCGAATACTAAGTCCCGAGTCTCAAGAGTCAACTCGGCCTCAAAATATCAACAAAAAAATATAATAATGTATCTCATATCATGAGTCATAATGTCACATACAAAGGAATGTCAATGCACCATATAACCTATGGTCCTATACTACCGATTTCCTCTCGCCCCTCTTGCGAGAAAAATGTAACAACTTTCCCTTTAGATGAAGAAGATGATGGGCCGGCAATGGACTTTGTTGTGCTCTAGAAGTAGAACCCGAAGCACTAGAACGACAACACCGAAGCACCAAGAGCTAAAGGAGCGGACCATGTCCTCTCCGTAGCGAGGGGTAGGTGGTGTCCCCTGCTCCTCCTGCTCGCTCCTCGTCCCTCCTCGTCCTCCTCCCCTCCACGACCTCTGCCTCCTATCAATCGTGGGTCGACTCCATGACGAGCCTCTCGGCCTCAACCCTCCATTCAACAGGGTGGTGTCAATCGCATCTAAAGAGATGGCTTCAATATCAAGTGTCCTCTCAAGTTGTCTCACCCACAATCTAAGATTGTAGTAGACGTAAACCATGTCATTGAGGCGTTGGGACTCCAACTTGTACAAGGGTCATAAATCAATAAATGAAAAATATATATTATAAACAATAAATTAATAACTATAAAAAAAATTATTTAATGAATTCAAAAAATCGGTTGGAATATTTTAAGTTTTTAACCCTGTTGCACCTTTTGGTGTGTATTTTTTTCAAATACACTCAGGTTGTGCTCGCATCACGAAGAGCTACATGTTTGGCTCAATATTCTAATGGAAAGATTTTGGAGTTTTGGTAATTTGCCACCGTAACTCCTCCACCATGCATCTACAAGTTACAAGTTACAACAAATAAGATAAACTCATAAAGTTACAAACATAAGAAAAATTTTAAAATAATGAAAATCTTACCCGGCATTTTAGTAGTCTTATCTTGGACAACCATGTCAAAGCTCAAGGTGCCACCCTGCCATTACTGTACTGGCTCCATTTCTTTGGATATCTCCGCACGTTACGATGAAGATGGCACCATCTTTCACGAACACAATCGAAAAAGCCATCCATGACCTCAACATCAAATAGGAAACTACATGAGTAAGCAAATTCGGTGTTCGGGAAGACCACCGTCAGACATGAATGGGATGATGGAGTGTGTTGTTCCATCGGTCATCGATCACTTCTCATAAAAGAAGTTGTTTCGAAACTCCTCATCACCCTTATCATCATAGTAGTACTGCCGAATGAGCTTCTTTGGCCCTGTCCATGGCCTCATACAAGTAGCCCATTGCGGGTTTCTCTCCATCAACCAATCTAAGAACCTTTACCAAAGGTTCGAAGGTAATGATGCACACCTCTTGCACTCCCAGCTCGAAGCTTTCTCCCGATATGAAACCAACACTGAGATGGCCTCTCCCTCGGGTTTGCGGTCGACAGTCAAAGCACGCCACTCCTTTGAAAGAAACATTCTCTTCAAATCCCACATAGAATTCAAGAGGGATTGAAGAGATATGAAACTAGTGGCAAATCGTGTAATAGCAGGGGGCACGCCAACTCCTTCTTGTTGGTGAATGTTCTCATCAAATGAAGCACGAATGCATGATTATATATAAATTTTGTAATGCTCTTTGATCACTCTACAATATCTTTGACAAAATCAATCTTTCCTTTGTCTTCCAACATCAAATCGGGGCAATGTGCAGGGCACAAGGTGTCCAAAATATTGTCGGATGCCTCTCCATAAGCATCTTGCACATAGTTTGCGGCATTGTCCGTTATGATTTGGACAACATTTTTTGGGACTCCACCTCCAGGGATGAACACATCCAATAAATCACATAATAATCGTGCATCTTTGACATTGTGCGGATGCATCAACAAATTTCATAAACATTGTCTCCTTGGGACAGGTGACCAAGAAGTTAATAAGGGTCCTACCCCTTTGATTAGTCCAACCATCCGATATCACACGGTGCATCCCTGTGATTTCCCATGATGCCCTTAACTCCTTCAATCTCTTGGTGCGATCTAACTTTCTCATTTTGAAGAATGCGTCCTCTAAAGTCATCATATGAAGGGGCTTTGTATCGTGGGTCAACAACAACGATAGTATCAATCGTAGCTGATAAAATGGATTGTTCTGGCAAATGATGAAAGGAATATCACTCCAAAGAAACAATTTGCCCAATAACCTCGTCGGCTTCTTCCTTCTCCTTTTTTTTAGTAAGTGAGGAGATGGATGGTGTGCACCGAGAGTGGTTCTAGGAACAAAATATGAGAAGGCACCTACGAGGGTTCGCTTGTAGAGGATGCTCGATCTTGAAGAACCACTACCACTCTCACGGTCAACTCTAAACCTTGATATTTGACTCTTTAGAGCCGCCTTGCTAAGTTTAGTTGTTTCTATTTCTTCCAATGATTTGTTGGCTCTTCTGATTATTTTCTGGATTGGTATTTGTGCAAGGGCCTACTTCAGTGTCCGAGAATTTGTGCCAAGTGGTATTTCAACTTCGTATTCCCCCTTGTCATGTGTTGACCACATAACTTGCAACTCAAGTTTGATCAGGTCAAACCCCCGATCGAGGTTCACCAAATTCCCATGAAGGATCCAATTTCCTTGGCATGTTTGTAAATTTGTTGAACTCTTGACTCTTGAGTTTTACTTTGTAAGATGAACTTTGAACTTTGAACTTTGAAATTTGAACCTAGGGCACAAGAAAAAATTGCAAGTTAAAAAATAAAATAAAAAAATTACAATTTTACATACAACATTTTGATTTTTTCATAAAAAAAACCCTCAACTCAATGCAAAAAATAATGGGAAAAAAAAGACATGTTGAAACTGAAGCAAAAAATAATGGAAAGAAACTAGGAGCACAAGAAAAAAATATAAAAAATAAATTTAACAACCAATTTTTTTGCATTTTTGACCAAAATAAACCAAATGCAATAAAAAATGATGAAAAATACATGGGTGATAGAAACCCATGGAAGAACAAGAAAAAACAAAAAAAAGGGTCAAATTTGATGCTCATACCTAGAAAAAACGTTTTGCTCGAAAAAACTTGGTCCAAATTTGAATTTTGTTGGCTTGGCTTGCTAAAATCCTTCACTTTTGTTCACTCTTGCCATTGTAGATCACCTATCCTCCTCCTTAGCTCACCTTCAGTCCTTAGCTCTCCTTAGAAAACTTCTCAATGCGAGAAATGAGAAAAAAAATCAAAATCGCATATAAAAGTTACTTGCATTTTGGACCCCAGCGATTATTACCTATCGGATTGCGATTTTTTGGCGATTTTTTCAACTTCAAAAAATCGCCCAAAAAATCGCCGATAAAATCGTTTTCATGAAAAAATCGCGATTTAATTGCGATTCTCAAAACCTTAGTCGCCGCCCTTGCTCCTCTCTGTGCCGTCTCCGGAATGCTGCTCCTCACGCACTCTTGCTAACTTTTTGGCTCACGAGATCGGATCATCCCCTCAACCAATACTACCCCTTCTTTGTAGAGAAAAACTCGACCAATAATTCCCTTTAATTATTTAATTTCCCTAAGTTTAGACTTAGGGATTACATTAAAATAATTAATTATCTGAATAACTTCAACACCGAGATGAAATTTTTCCAAACGCTTTTGGGTTTTGGAGGTGATGTGTTTCTTAGCCCCTCCACAAAGTTTTAGGGCTAGAGCACATCCGATGCTACCCCAACTACACAAAATCTCAACATTTGACTCATGGGGCCATGGGGTGAAAAAAAGGAGGGCAGATTTAAATTATTACCATGCCTTGGAATGAGATCGACGACGACGTGAGCACAAAAATCTGGTCCACAACTCCTTCAAGCTTGAATATAGGCTGTAGCCTCTTACTTAGATGCAAAATGCACCGCAAACAGCCCAAGAGGATTGCCAAACAAGCTCCAATCTCACTTGTAAATGAGCACTCTTCAATGCTGCTCCAAAACTACATATGCTTGCAAATGCTCAATGATAGAAGTGAGGCGAATAAAAGTGTTGTGTGGCTATTGTTGTAGTTTGTTTTTAGTTTATGGTGCTAGGAATTAAGGTTTAGGTATTAATTATAGTGGGGTCTCAAAACAACTCGACTGAGTAGGTATGAACTTTATTGAGTTGGACTAGTTAAGTACCGAACCAGCTGAGTAATATATTGACTCGATCGGTTTGGTACCAAGTTGGCCCTCCAACTAAGTAGAAGGATGAGTTGACTTAGTTTGGGGTCAACTCAGTCAAGTTTGTGCTTGAGTTGGTTGATTTTAAAAATTCTGGCTGTTCCAAACACGTTATAGCTTCGAGAACATTAACCTTTACTACTCTTAGTTACCCAACGATGACAAAATTTCCTCCTTGAGACATTAGATCATGATGACCACTCTCACGATGCAAGCACATAATTTACTCTTGGCTGAAATTGCATGGATGCTGATCAATAAAATATAA